>OZ023314.1:19250427-19850427 GCA_964007375.1 Ophion obscuratus | reverse complement strand
CTCCATGACTATTCAAAAAGAACCAGCAATATAAGTTTTCGTGAAGATTCCCTCCCACCATTGTTCGACCATTAAGATATGATAAATTATTATTTCAATAGATATTGTAGGCTTCATCTTAAGGCCTTAGGCTGCAGTAACGGGTAAAAAATCATGTGAGAATTTAACAATCTTTTTCGTATGAAAAAGTGATTCACTCATAAAATTAATTACACATCTTTTTATTATGAATATCAAGTTGTTTGAAAAAAAAAATATATATATATATATACTTTTTTTTCGATGTACGAAATAGCCGAGTACTCGAAACTTCTCGAAACAACTTTTTTCCAATTGGCGTGACAAATAACTTCAACAAATTTCACTCGATTTACTTCAAATTTAAAAGTTATATTCCTAATTGCATTTCGCAGAGAAGTACGTACGGAATTTTTGATTAATCGAAAACTTTTGATTTTATGAGCAGTTATAACGAAATTTTTCACTGAAAATTCATTTCTTAAGTTCAAATATCTACAACTTTTGAATAAAACAATATTTTTTTAATTCCGTACGTACTTCTCTAGGTATTGTAATGTAGATTGACGAGAATTTTTGTTTTTAGTTCTAGGCAAAAAATTGTAGATGCTTAATGTCACGCCGCGGAGCGCCTAAAAAAAGATAACAAAAGAAAATATTGGTAGTCGGCCATTATTTACATCGAAAAAAAATGTTAACAGCTTGATATTCATACTAAATAGATGTGTAATTCATTTTTTGAGTGAATCACTTTTTCATACGAAAAAAAATTGTTAAATTCGCACATGATTTTATACCCGTTACTGTGGCCTAAGACTTTAAGTACTACTGTGACAATCATTTCAGGCGTTCCAAAAATAATATCTTTTCCATATTCTGACAAAAATATAACTATCGAAGCTACACAATATTCTGAGCGATTAGCATACATTCTAAAATACCTTGCCCTTGTAATTACAGACATTTCGGGTATAACGAATTTTTTTCTCCTCATCTATACATATAAAAAAACATATCCTGACCGATTCGTCAATGCCGAGCCAAAACCGCTGAAGCTAATTACATGAAATCTGGAAAATAGGTCCCTTTCGTGACGTAAGCACCTACTCAGAAAGGTTTTTTTCGAAATTTAACCCGTAAGGGGAGAAAAAGAGGGTGGTAATGTTTGTATGGAAATTTAAAAAATCTGGTCGGATTTACTCGAAATTTGGTATTCGTGCTTCCTGACACAATTTATGAAATACGTATTTCAGCGTTTTTAGAAATGCAACTCCTAAGGGGAGATAGAGGGAGGCAAAGTTTGTATGTAAAATTTTAAAAAATCTGGTTAGAAGATCTACGTGAATTAGTATTAAAGCTCTTCAACACAATTAATAAAACACGTATTTTAGCGGTTTTCGAAATTCAACCCCTAAACGAAAGGAGGTGGCAAAGTTTGTATGGAAAATTAAAAAAATCGGGTCACATTTACTTGAAACTTTGTATTACTGCTCCTAGACACAATCAATGAAATTTCAGCGTTTTTAGAAATTCAATCCTTAAGGGGAAAAGGGGGTAGCAAAGTTTGTATAGTAAAAAAAATATCTGTTCAGATTTACTTGAAACTTAGTATTAATCCTCTGCAACACAATTCTACGTGTTCCTCAAGGCCTTAGGCCACTCTAGAGGCCGAAAAAATAGGCTTTTTGCGGATTTTTTTTTCAGAAAAACTACAAAATAAATCGGGATTACAAAAAAGGGTGTTAATCATACATATCAGTGACAAATTTTTGGAAAGAGAAATATTTGCCTAAAAAATCGTCAGATAGTTGTTAATAACAAATGAACTATGCAATATAAAAAAAATCCTACGTACTTCCATAGACAATGTATTTTTCAAGATATCTTCAACATTTCAATTGAATCGGTTGAAAATTGTCTGAGTTATGTTTCCGGCCAACTTACAAAATGCAGTTTTGCGATAAACGCTGCACTGCCGCCATTTTGAAATTAATCGCTTCAAAAAAAATATTGTATACAGTCACTGATATGTATGATAAACACCCGTTTTGTAATCTCGATTTATTTTGTAGTTTTTCTGGAAAAAAAATCCCCAAAAAGCCTATTTTTTCGGCCTCTAGAGGGGCCTAACCCCTCAATGAAACATTTCAGGAGCAGATTTCATTAAGGAGCATTCAACGCAAGTCTACGCCAGCGAAGCCGTGGGTGGAAAGCTGGGCTAAAATAAATCACCGATGAATGCAATCAAAACAAGAAAGGCTTCGACGTTATCTTATTGAGTTATCCAAACATGATATACCATTGAAAGTCAAGTATTGTGTCGTCAGACCCTCGAATTTCTTAATTACAGGTCAAATAAGTGCAATCTCGGCACGCAACGCAAAATTTGTGGATAGGCAAGATTAATGGGGTCTAAAATATGCAATAATTTTTATGACTCAGCGAATAAAATATGCAGTTTTCATTTGTGTCTTTTACTTTTGTTTTTAAACATTTTTCTCGTTACTCACAAGCGGCACTGAACATCTCCTGGGTCATATGTTTAAGATTGAAAGGATGCTGCAACGTTGCTGCCAAATGTTGCTGCTGGAGAGAATTTCCGAATCTCTTGCGCAAGCTAACCGCGGCGTGCTTGTTCTGTTTCGATCTTGATCTGGATGCGTGTTCCGGCTCGCTTGATTCTGAGCTGTCTGGCGTTTCGCTCGAAACTAAAAAAATAATAAACTATCTTTGCAATACGGAACGTACGTAACCAAAATTGATAGAGGCCATCAAGACAAATCAGAAAAAAATCATACAGAAAAAGGGCTTTTGACGAAAAGGATCTATAATGGAACCACAACTTCTTTAGACGTTTTGTTCAGGCGTTTTCTCGGGTTTCCCGGATGTTAAGGGATCATAGCAGTGTAAAAATTTCAAAAAATCGTTTTTTTTTCGTTGCATTATCCGATAGTATAGACGATTACGAACACGCTGTTCATATACTTACATAAACATAAGTAGACAAGTTATATGACAATTCAGAACTCGAAATTTTTATCGCGTTTTTTCTCGAAATGTCGCTTTTTAAAACGGTGTACACTCTCAAAGGAAGAGTTTTCAAGCTATTCGTCTCAAATTTTGACGCAACATTCTTCACGCCATTCTTCATCTTACTATGGAAGCTTTTTTTTAATATTCTTTTTTTTTAACGAAAAACTGTCGAAAAATAGGCTAAATTCGATACTTTTTTTCAAACCGCCGCGATTCTGTCAATTTTGATTTAAAAAAAAAAAAAAAAAACATTCATAGCAAAATAGCGGCTTTCATACTGACTAATAATCTTTTTACAAATTTTGTTTCAGATAGTATTTACGCCCACAACCGTGTACACCTTGAGGACTCTTTTTCGAAGACATTTTCAACCGTTGAAAAAGTGTAAGAAAAAACAAAAATTTATTTTCTGTTTTTCACGAGTGCTCTGATTAGGCATACAAAAAAACAAGCTAAATTAGCGTATTTTGACCATCGAAAAAAAAATCGCCTAAATCAGCAATTTTTCGACCTGTTGCACTGTGATGATCCCTTAAGTCTTCATTGGCACGATGCCGATTCATAGGAAATTATACCAATTGTCCCCTTTGGCACAAATAGCTCCTGTAAAATTATTTAAAAAATGGATCGACCATCCAGAAATTTTCAAAACGCTGTTGTATATCTTAACGAAAAATCTTTTTTCATTTGTGCGTAAATATGAAATTTGAATCAGTCGGATTTATTATTCATTTTTCTTGAATTAATTTATTTTACATTAAAAAGTACGCAATAATCGTGCATCTTATTGAGATGATAAAATTTAATTCCCTCCGCTAACTGAGTGAGATTCTTTATCATTTTCACTTGATCAGACTTTTTGTATTCACAAGCTGCCAGATTAGACTTCGTAGATCTTCGAAAAAAGAAAGGACAGAAGAATTTGCATAGTCGCGAAAGATGAGAATATGGAATTATTGAATTATTGAATTATTGAAGTATCGAAATTTTCGAAAGTTGTAACTGTATTCTGAATGCGCGAAAAAATTCTCGGATTTATACTTGTTTTAATTTAAGAGATTAGCCTACTATGAAAATGACGAATACTCATTTGGCGCTTGAGGCAATTCAAATTGGAGAGGAAAGTCCTACATATGATGCAGGAATCGCCGATCGAAGGTAACCTTATGATTACAAAGACAGAACTGCTAGTAAAACCTTAAGGTATTCCTTTCACGGGGGGCTGTATTTTGCAGGAGGCATAAACAGGGCCCTTCTGAATCATCGGTGAATTAGGGTGGCGCTTAAGGGAGACTTTGTCCCGGATTGAGCAGCGGGAGATGTTAGCGGCTCAACATGAGCAGCTAGAAGAAGAGGAGGGATGCCTCTATGGACCAGGCATTGCCGATTAGCGCACTACAAAACTTTAAACGCGTTTTTCTCGAAAACACTTTTTTTTAAATGGCTGACATTCTCCTGACCGCTGTAATTAACATATCGACTTGAAATTTGAAGAGCATACTCAGAAAATATGTCTTCACGGAATGACGGATCGTTTTTTCGATAGATACATTTTTGCATTTATTATTTATCTTTTTATGCGAAAAAAAACGCGAAAATTCGATTTTTTTTTAATTGCCGCCATTTTCCGAAATTTGTACTAAACGAAAAACCCATCCGTCATTCCATGACCAAAGGGTCACAGATTGATAATATGCTTTGAATTTGTGTTTCAGATCAACAAAGAGGGGGCAGTGATGTCAGCCGTTTACCTCCCGCGATTTGAGGACCTGTCTTCGCGGAGCTGCAATGGCCGCCATTTTGGTTTTTTTTTCAAAAAAAATTTTTTTTTAACCTTCTGTATATCATGAATAAAAGCAAGAAAAAAGCCGCAATCAAAAAGCTTTACTCGTTTCCTTTTTAAAAAAATAAAATGTAAACACCTGAAATATGGCACTCCAAGGACAAAGTCTCCCTTAAGGGGTAAGGCCACTGTAAATTTTTTGGAAAATCGATTTTTTTTTATTGGCTTAAAAAATAGTTTAAACCCTCTAGTTTAAAAATAGTTTAAATCCTTTTAACTTCTTTTTTAAATTTTTTCCAATAAAAAACTATTCGCAAAACTTTAAACGCGTTTTTCTCGAAACATGGTTTTTCAAAATGGCACGCAGCATAACTCGAACAATTTTCATTTTTTTTTACTTGAAATTTTAACCAGATGTGAACATTTACATTATCTTGAGAATGTCGATCGGAATTTTCAAGAACTTTATTTATTGATTTTTTATTAACAAAAAACTTGCCGTTTTTTTCGTCAAAAATCAATTTTTTTTTCAAACGCACGCCAAATCCACAAAAATTGATACTTTTTAAAATCCGATCGACATTCTCTAGCTATAGCCCTCTAGATTAATGGTTTTTTTTTGTTCTAGATTCAAAAGTGCACCAGTGGTGCTGCGTGCCGCGGAGCCCTGGAAGCAAAACATGTCCCGGGAAGATTTTTACTGTAAAAAAATTTTATAATAAAGTTTAATGTATGCCCGATAACACCATTAAAAGTTTTTTTTCAAATACCTTCAATTTCGGGAGCAAAAAATTAGTGAAAAAACCTTTTTTTTGGGCCGTTACAGTGGCCTTACCCCTTAATGAAAAATTAGTTACAACCACTATTATATCCAACGATAAAAAGGCATAACAAATTTTGCGCATAAATACGTAAAATTTTGCGCGTAAATACTTCAATAAAATAAATACGTACGTAAATTAATACGTATACGCGTAAATAGTAGGTTTAGACATTTTTATACTTTCTCTAAAAAGTCGCGACTACGAAATTTCTTCTGCTAGTCACATTTTTCGAAGTTTTATCATTAATGTTTTCTTCAAACGTTCGGTGACACCGGGTTTTTATTGTTGTTGCGGAATCTTTAGAATTTATTACACGCGTAAAGCTTTATTTCAGACATCTAGAGTTATTTGGAGTATAAACTATTAGAAAGAAATGCGGCCATCTTGTCATTTCCGCCGTATAAATTACACGATTCTTCAGAGTCGTCATTTTTTGTTAAAAGTTCGGTAACTTGGCTTGAAATTTTACCGAATACTGGGATGTATTTGTACTTCGTTGTAGACGAAAATAAGTTAATTATTAAATATTCGGGTTTGTGGAAGGAATAGCTCAAACGCGTTTTTCTCAAAACTACGCTTTTCAAAACGGTGTACACGAGATCTCGACGTCACATGAACGGTTTAACTTAAAATTTGGTACCCTTATTCAGTGTAATAGTATTTTCTTGACGTACGTTTTCATTCTAAACTTTTTTTTTCTTTTGTTCTTAACAATAATTATATAATTTGTCCGCGAAAAATCGAAAAAAAATTCGAATTTTTTTTTAATATTTAAAACACGATAGCAAAAAAAGCTCCGTCAAGACTTAACCAATATTATCTACTTTAAGGGGAAAAAAGCTCTTTTTCATGTTTCAGATGAACCGGGTGACCAAAATCAAGTACACCGTTGAGCCCTCACGTTCAATGGTCCTTCACGAGATTGTCTATCACTTCTTTAATTATAAATATTTAAAAAAAAATTTGGTACATAACTTTGTCAATGAACATTAGGGTGGCCTAAATTCAAGCTCAATTTTTTTTCCTTTTTCTCACTATCCAATTGTCTTGTTTAAAGAAAAAAAATTGTCATGAAATCTGCGAGCAGTCAAAAAATATTTAGAGGTCGCTCAAGCCTCCCAAAAATTCAAGTTTTTATGAAAAAATCGATTTTTTTTTTCGTTCACTTCTCATCCATGAAGCTTACGCTTTGTAATTTTAAAATTAAGCTCGCGAAAGCTCTAGCCGGCCAATGAATATGTAGTGGTCACTCGAGAGCTTCGAAATTTCCAATTATCACGACTTTTATTTCTTCTCTCGCTCGTAAATTTAACACTTTGTACAATTTTCAAAACAATTAATGCTTTTTTCTTTAAAGACGATTTTTTTCAATTTACCTCTCCAATTTATTGGTGAGATGAATAAAAAAAAATTGGCGAAAATTGGAAATATCGAAGCTCCCGAGCAACCACTGAATATTCATTGACCGGCCAGAGGTTTCGCGAGGTTAATTCAAAATTTATAAAGCGTAAAATTCATCGGTGAGAAGTGAACGAAAAAATATCGATTTTTTAATGAAACTTCGAATTTTCGGGAGGCTTGAGCGACCTGTGAATATTTTCTGACCGCTCGCAAATTTCGCGACAATTTTGTTTCCTTAAAGAAGATAATTGGATGGTGAGAAAAAGGAAAACAAATATAGCTCAAATTTGGGCCACTAATGAACATACAAATAAACGTTCAAACGATTTTTCGGTCATCTTAATTATTCCTTAAAATTTAAGTTTCTTTAAATGTCCCTGATTTTGGGATCGTCGTAGTCGCCTAGCCCCTCAACAGAATTCTTTCGGAAAGTGTCAACAGGAGGCAGTGAAATTCAATACATTTTTTTTCAGTCTATCAGGAGATTTATAATTTTGTTGAGAGAAGAGACTAAAATGACGACGGTTGGAACTCTTACCACGTTCAGAGAGATCGATCCGCCAGGTTTTGTCCTCCTTAAGACTGTAATTTAGACCGACAATGCCGTCGCCGCTTCCCATACTCGCCAATATCGGCACTTTTGGCGTTGCCACTGGAATAGCCGTGCGTTTTTTGCGCGCACGTTTGTGATTCGTCGGTTTTTTGTTCGATTTTCCTATTACATCGGCCACCCTCTGTCTCTCCAACGAACTCCATTCCGAGTCCGAGTCACTGTAAGCTGCAAAAAGCAATAGAGCCGCAAAGTTTTTGATTAATCACGAGCCAATAACGTGCCACACGCAGCGAGCGAACTGTCACACAAATTCAACTAAATATGTGCTCGATAAAGACTGGCGAATAATATTGTTTGTTCTTGAAAATTAAAGGCTCTTCTTACTTTACTCGCTGAAAGAGGCTATTTTCATGAATTTTTCTTATACGTTTATATTATAGATATTGATATAAAAGTTGTTACACTTAAGGGGGACTTTGTCCTTGAAGATGTCCTGGGAGATGTTAGCGGCTCAACATGAGCAGCTAGAAGAAGAGGAGAAATGCCTCTATGGACCAGGCATTGCCGATTAGCGGTAATTATAAACACATTTGTGTAAACACATTACAAAACTTTAAACGCGTTTTTCTCGAAAACACGTTTTTAAAAATGGCTGACATTCTCCTGACCGCTGTAATTAACATATCGACCTGAAATTTGGAGAGCATACTCAGAAAATATGTCTTCACGGAATGACGGATCGTTTTTTCGATAGATACATTTTTGCATTTATTATTTATCTTTTTATGCGGAAAAAACGCGAAAATTCGATTTTTTTTAAATGCCGCCATTTTCCGAAATTTGTACTAAACGAAAAACCCATCCGTCAGTCCATGACCAAAGGGTCACAGCTTGATAATATGCTTTGAATTTGTGTTTCAGATCAACAAAGAGGGGGCAGTGATGTCAGCCGTTTACCTCCCACGATTTGAGGACCCGTTTTCGCGGAGCTGCAACGGCCGCCATTTTTGGTTTTTTTTTAACCTTCTGTATATCATGAATAAAAGCAAGAAAAAAACTGCACTCAAAAAGCTTTACTCGTTTCCTTAAAAAAAAAAAAAAGGCAAACACCTGAAATATGGCACTCCAAGGAGTGCCATAATAAACAAGTCTCCCTTAATAAATACACTTTCGAAATACATTACATTTTTTTCTATGTATTTATGCAACCCAAACAAACTTTGAATGCGTTTTTCTCGAAGCAACGTTTTTCGACGGCTTTACAACCACATATTCTTTACAACTATAGCTATAGCGCATATCAAGGATTTTTTAAAACTTTGATATTTACTTTTTTTTGCCAAAAACGGTGAAAAAAGCACGTTTTTTTGTTTTTTAGAAAAATGTCCGCCATTTTGTTATTTTTGCATATATCAAAAATCGTATCACATGCGCTGTAGCCTTTAACATACTGGATCTAAAACCGTTTGATTTTTTGTTTCGGATGATCCATCTCCGAGATTTCATCAACAGCGCAGACCTACAATTTTTTAGGACATTTTTGTTTACCACCATTTTCGTTTATAAATAGTGACTTAAATAAATAAATACATTTTTTTAAATGTATTTCGAAAGTGTATTTATTACGTGTAACCAATTTTGTATCAATACCTATAATATAAACCTATCAAAAAAATTAATCAATATAGCCGTTTTAGCGTCCAAAGTGAGAAGACCCCTCAAACGTTAATATTTCAGAATTTCATTTATGTAAAATTACTACAAATATTTCGTATAACAATAAGAAGGGAATAAAAATGTGAAATACAACTGTCATTGCTTTTCAACGATGCACAATTCAATATCATAACGAAGCTATATTATTGAATTGAAAAAGTAACAGTTTTCAAAACGTTGGACAGTGCCTCGAATTCAATAATTAGAGCCGATACGCTTGGTCTACAAAAACCTACTTTCGTGAACATTTGATTCTCGTCGTATACAGATTTAGTCGATTGTGCAGCGCTTCTCGCTCGGTGCAGCTTTTCGTTTGTTTGATACTTTTGTCATTTATACGAGATCGCACTGTCATACACACGTGGAGAGAAAAAAAAATCACAGCTAAATATTGACGCCTTTGTGAAGCTGCTTAACGATAATTCGACGACGCAAGATGAGCCAGAGATCGAAGTTACGATGTTTAACAACCTGGGGCGAGGGATTCGAAAACAGACCAAATATCTCGGACGGAAGTTTTAACCCTTTAACAATGTTTACTCGGCTGAAAAACCAAAATCATTCCTGGTTCCTGAACTAAATTTTCCACATGAACAACAAAAATGTCGAATATTGGCATTTTTAAACTAATAACACACCAAACATAGACAAGGATTTATTCCGTGCAAAATAGAAACATCGATATGAAAACACACTTATTTCGTATATATACCTGTGAATTGTAAGGCAGTGGGAAACTTACCTTCCCACTCATCGTCAAAGGGTTAATTATCCTCCTAAAATAAGAATCTAATTTTTCGATTACGTTCGACGAAATCATAAGTGCTAATTTTGCAACTTGTATAGAATTTTTTATATGGTCAGCTTTGAAAGCAAAATTAAATTATGAGGAATCAATACGCAACTTTTTAACATGCATTTTATGTTTATAATGAAATTTAAGTTTTTCTTTCATTTGAAATGATTTCACCATTACCCTTTCTTTTCAATTCTAAATAGTAAAAAAAATTCAAACGTCTTTAAAATCGTAACGTTTTTGCCGGTTTTCGCTTAATTGAATAACTACATTACTCCGATAACAATCTACTCAGGAGCAAAAATTATTCAACAATTTCAAGTTTCAAGAAATACGCACCGTGAAAATGTTTTATTGAACATTCAAACCCATTTAGAATGAAAACATTGAACTTTCCAAAAATCCTTTGACCGATCGGCGTAACATTTGATTCAAATTTACCTTGTATGGTTACTTTATCTCCGTGAAAAAAAACGTAGCGAAATATCGTTTAAAATTGTAAAAGATACAACGGAACAAGACATTTTTCTGAAATTAAATCTCGCGCGCGCGCGCACGCACACACAGATATTTCGACGTTTTTGAACATTTTGATCACATGTTTATTGAAACGCGATTTTTTTTCTTGAAGAAAATAAAGCTTCTCGCCTGAGAATACACAAGAATTATTCGTTGAATAATATGTTATTGATATGGATAAATCCGATTAATGTTTTGTAATTCCAGTGATAACAGAGTCCCACATTATTTATTTAATTGACCCGATCATTATTTTTTTTTCGAAAATCTCGAAAAAATTCGAAAAAAAAGATTAAAAGAACAATTTTAAAAGGTCAATTTTAAAAGATATTTAGACATCCGAGAACGATTATAAACTTTGATGATTTATACCAATTTTTGCTGCCCCATAGCGGCTGTGTTTCCGTAAAAAGAAAATTACGATTTCAATGATTGTTCAGTGTTCGGAATGTTCCAAAATATCGAATCACGACGTTTGGAGAGAAAAAAACGTATGTATGTGTGCGCCGATTTTTCTCTACCCAAAAAACTAATTTTTTGATAGTCGGGTGATTTTTTTTCACCTCAACATTCTATCATAAGAAGTTGGGTTTTGTATGCATATAGTGAAAATCGATTGAATGCTTTGGGGGAGATCGGTTTTCCGAAAAATGTCTTTCTGCGTCGTAACTTGGATAATTTTTTAGATATCCGGTTGAATTTTTATGCGGAAATATAGCAGCATACAACGTATAATCGGATAAAGTTTAGCGGAAATCCCTAGGTTTTAGATTTTGGAGTTGTTCGAATTGTGTGATAATTTAAAGTAGAAAGGGAAGGTTAAACTTATAGCGCAAAAAAATGGTTGAATTTACTATACAAAATAAAATTGTCCGCGTTAGAAACATTAACATTGCTTCCTCACGTTTTTACACGAAGTTTTCTCCATCCGGAAGCTAAGATTAAAAGACTGACGTACTAAGGATTAAAACCCATACTCAAGAGATCAGCAAAGTGTAAAATTTTCGAAAAATCTTTTTTTCCGCACTATCCCATAGTATAGACGGTTATAAACGTGCTGTTCAATTCTTAGCGCGAAATTCGAATTATTCCGGTTGCTGCGAAAAGTTGCTGCGTTTTTCTCGAAATGTCTTTTTTCAAAACGGTGTACACTCTCAAAGGAAGAGTTTTCAGGCTATCCGTCTCAAATTTTGACACAACATTCTTCACGCCATTCTTTATCTTGCGATGGAAGCTTTTTTGTTAATCTGCATATTTTTTTTAACAAAAAAATGTCGAAAAATAGACCAAACTCGATACTTTTTTTCAAACCGCCGCCGTTTTGTCAATTTTGATTTTGAAAAACCTCCATACCAAGATAGCGGCTTTCATACCGATTAATAATCTTATTACAAGCTTTGTTTCAGATAATATTTACGGCCATAACCGTGTACACCGTGAGGGCTCCTTTCGTCGAAGACATTTTCAACCGTTAAAAAACCGTAAAAAAATGATTTTTCGTTCTTCATGAGTGCTTTGATTTAACATAAAAAAATCAGCCTGATTAGCGTATATTAACTACGGAGAAAAAATCACGATAATCAGCTATTTTTCGACCGGTTACACTGTGATGATGAATTAAATCAAAGAGGAAGCAATGTGCGAGTTTCCGACTTGTTTTTTTTTCTTTTTTTCATTTTAAATATTGATTGACTAAGATTCTTTGTAAGTACACGATGTTTTTCTTCTATTGCTTCTTCGCAGGGTAGAGTAGGTATCTCGAAGCCCAAGCTCGAAAAAGATCCAAAATTGGAGTCAAATTTACGCGATTGATCGTCGTTGCAGTAGAGTTTGGCGGCAAAATTGTAAATAACGAACGAAAATAAGGATTGTAATCGAAAAATTAGATTTTTGGCCATTTCGCTGCCGCTAAAATGTAACGCCTGAACTTACACGGCTGTCCCTTCTCGCGTCTGTGACGCAACTTGGACTTGTTGTTAGCGATCGAGTCCTGTACAAGCGCGTAAGCGTATTCGCCGTCGTAACCGGAGTAAAGATTTGTCACGACGTCCTTCGGGTGTGCGTACTCGGAGCCGAGATCAACGAGCTCCGGTATCGCGAGTGGGGCGTGTCCGAGGCTCATCTTCGACGCGTGCTCGTCCTTTTCACCGATAGTCATTCGCGCTATCGCATCCGTTACGTTCGAGAAATCTTTAAGATTTATTTTACCCGGTTGCTTGAGCGTCTGACTGTTTCCTTTTGGTCTCGGCTTCGTCTGCGATATATGTCGTCTGCCCGTCGTAAAGGCCCGATGCGAATAACTGTTTGTCACCCCGTCTTGGTGGTGCATAAAGGTGTCCTTGACCCAACCTTCCGGAAAAAAAGAAGAAGAAACGTCACTCGCGTAGGCATTCGTTTCGAAATGCCTTATTCATTTTTATCAGTTCGAGAGAAAAAAATAATCGGCAGTATTGCGATATCTGTGGCTTCTTATTCTGACCACGCGTTCTTCATATTCCACCTAAAATAAGACTTTTTTCAAGAGTGGGAAAAATCGAAATTCGAATTCAACGCGGCATGTACATTTAGACAGGACAAAAATAAGGAACATTGAGGGATTTTTTAAACTAATAAATAATTATTCTACAATTATCAAACTTTAGGTATACTTAGTAGTATATTTAAGTATACGAAACAATTTTTTCTTTAATGAATTCATCATCAAAATGGCGGAGCTGTGGCAGAGGGTTACAAGCAAGATCGCCCCGGGAGTTGCGAATCAGCGTGCAGTCTAGCTTCCCGTAGACTTTGATTTTCAAAAAAGTTCAAACATTTTTTCAGTTAGAACATGTATAGTTTCTATGTGACGGTAATTTAAATGAAGAAAATGCAAATTTGAGAATTTCAACATTTCACGAAACATTTCTGTAAAATGTGGATTATAAAAGTAGTTTTTTTTCTTCAATTTTTCAAAAACAATTTTCGACAAGTGGAAGGTACCAATATTTCTACCAAGTTTCAATTCAATCGTCTTAATAGATTTGGAGTAATCTTGCACGCCAATTTCGATAATGCAGTTTTGAGAAAAACGCGTTTGAATCTCACGCCCGCTCCGAATCCGAGCGGTGAGGCACAGCGTCGACAGGCTGTAACGTTTGAAGTTTTTCTAATTTTGCTTTGAAATTTTGGGAAAGTATTTTGCATACATAGTTCTGTCGTTTAAAGAAAACAAAAGAGAAATCGATTTTTTTTATCGTTGTAAATGTATATCCCGCCGTAAACATGTTTTTGTTTGGGTTTGTTCGGTGTATTTATGCGAAACCAAACAAACACAGCTAAGGGGTTAAAATTACTACTTGACAGTCTACACACACCGAACAGCGAGGACAACATATCGTGTTGTATATAAAATAAATTTGTTAAGTTTCGAGTAAATCTGGTCAAAAAATGTTTTCTCATACAAACCTTAAAACCCCTGTTTGACCCCCTTAAGGATTGAATTTTGATGTTTACCACTCTTGAAAAAAGTCTGATTTTGGGTTAAATATGAAGGCTGCGTGGTCAGAATTAGGGGTCACACATATCGTAATATCCCCAAATAATCTTACGAACGATTTTACTAATTTTATACAGTTGAAATATAATTTTTTGTCCACATATGGCAAATTATTCATTTTATAAAGATTTTAAAGCACCAGCATTCCACCAATGCGGAATTATTTTACAATACGGCATCGGAATCGGAATTATTTTACAATACGGCAAAAATAAATTTTGAAACCAATTTGTTCGTACAATTTTATGTTTTCCAGGTAGAAAGTTTGAAGAAAAAAAGAGGAGCGCTACACTGAGAAATTGGCTAAGTCAGAATTATTCATCGTATTAAGGCGGGAAACCAGTTGAGGAGTACGTTTTTTAGTGATTTTCATGATTTTTTTTTGCAAGAAATTAATTGATAGAGTTTATTTAAGCTTTGGAAATATTTTATACATATTTTCAAACAAAAATTTCAATTTTTTTTAAGCATTTCTTCTGAAAATATGGAACATGTAACCTGCCGCCCGTCAAAGGTCGCCATTAGACTTTGCCGTTTGTGTGCACGCTGCAGGCCGCAGTTTTCATCGGAAATCAATACGGTTCCAAGATTACTTTAAGAACGTGTTTTCCTTCTCTGTGAACCTAACTCTGACCCAAAATTGAATTTTTTTCAGTGTTCAAACAAAAGGGTATAATTTTTGTCATTATTTTATAACATTTTTTTATTAGCAAAATATACTTTAAACAATGATATTACCCCAAAGTTAGGTTCATATAGAGCGTAATTATTTAAAGAAACTAACTATCACTTTATAAAATTTTTGGTTAGAAACTTTTTGAGCTATAGTGTACACAAATTGAAAAAAGTTATTCGGAGAAAAACGCGTTTAAAAAAAATTACAGGAGACAAAAAATTCAAGGCAGTAATGAATTATTCATACTGCTTTCCGGTTAATCAGCGATTAGCTTTACTAGAAATTTATGGAATTAAAAACAAATCGACTTTTTTTACTCATTTAAACTGGTTTCCCGCCTTAAAAGTGTCTGCATTGTAATCGCGTTTTACTACGATTTTTCGCGGATCATCTTTCAAAATGCTTCATCGTTGTTCGTAAGATAAATACTTCAAACTATTTTTCATTCCCAGTGTTACTTTTCAATAATTGTGATTTCTATCTTTCCGAACAATGCCCTGTTTCAAGTCCAAACAAACGTTTACCATCTATGAGAAAGAAAATTTCCATTCAAAAAAGTACATCTAAAGAAAATTTCCATTTATCAAAAGAAAGGGTGTTCAGAAATATCCGAAATTTGGTGCCCTTTTCGACTTCTACGATTTTTACTTTTTCGGTGTCCTATTTGTTATTTTCAAAAATATCATTTTCCGTTTTTTTCTGCGTCTTTGTTAATTCTTAGACGTTGCCTTGATTTTTCAGTACGTGAGAAAATAATAAGGACAAAAAGATAATTACCGGACAACTTGTTGGCAAGATCGCCTCCCTTGAGCAATTCGCGTTCCCTCTCCTCGCGGTGAAAGTCGACTTGACTGTAAATGTCACTGTCGTCGCTCGGCGTCGCTCTGTTATCGACGAATTGCTCGTTCAATCCTGTCTCGCCTAGATCACCGTCCGGAGTCAGTTGCTCGTATGATTCGGAACCGCTCCTAAAAGTTACAGACATACTACTTCGTGTTAGATTTATACGCTCTTACGGAATCGTCAGTAATCTTGGAAGACACAAAAACGGTACACTTTTCCTAGCAAGGTATTGCGCACGCAGGCATTCTTATAGCTGGTATTTTTTTCACTCAGCGTTGCTAAAAGTAACATACAATATGCATAAAATAAAACAGGGCGCAAATATTTTCCTGAAAATTTTGTTTTTAAACACCCAATAATGCAGACTCGCATAATTATCGGGACAGAATATGAAAACCACGTTTAAGGGGTTAGGCTACTTTGAAAATGGGGGACACTCGCTCGTCGCTTGAGGTAACTCAAATTGAAGAGGAAGGTTCAACATACGGTGCAGAAATCGCAGATTGATAAACCTGTGATTACAACGGTAGAAGTGCTAGTGAAAATTTAAACGCGTTTTTCAAAACGATGCATGAGATTTCTCGACATTTAATGAACGGACTGACTAAAAATTTGGTACACTTATTCAGACGGAATTTTTCTTCGTAATTATTTTTTTTTTTTTTTCATTACTTATAAAAAATAATGACGTCATTTTTCCTTGAAAAGTCGAAAAAAAATCATTTTTTTTAGATGATTGAGACACGTTAATAATAAAAAAAAACCAGTTGAGAAGGTTGGAGCGTTAGCCACAATCCAAGATTAAATTTGAAAAAAAATAAATAAATGTTATTATATACGATATAAGACTGCACCGAGTCTTGACGAATTTTTAAAATTTTTTGCACCACAAAACACGAGATAAAAAATAGTTTAATGTATTTAATTTTACGTGCGGTTAGACGGGCAAGACGTTCACGCTATGGGTGATGTAATTTTTAAATTAATAATTTTATTTATTTATTGAATAATAAATTATCTCGTGGCATGAATATAAATAGGCATAATTATTAATGATTTAACATTTCATTCTGAATTGTATCAAACATTCGCTGATGCAGTTTCTTCATAATAATTATCGACAATGTTATACTTTTTCAAGTTGGTAGTAACACAAAAGTTTCTCTTATTTATGTAAAAAAATATAAAAATGCATAATTTTGCCCTTGAATTATATATATTTTATGGCAAATTAGGATCTACAGAATAATTCTATACCTCGCATGCATTTTTTAAGGTTCATTGAACCAAAAAAAATGTAATGACCGTCATCTAACTCAACTGGACCAGTCCAACCTCCTTGCTTCTTAACCAATATTATCTATTTGAACAAAAAAAAACGCTTTTTTTTGTGTCAGATCAAGCGGATGGCCAAAATCAAGTACACCGTTCAAAGGTCCTCCACAAGATTGTTCATAGCTTCTTTAATTATTAATATTTTCAATGAAATTTGGTCCAAAACTTTGTTTATGCACATACAAACTAATGTCAAAATGATTTTTCGATCATCTCACTTATTCCTTCAAAATTAATTTTTTCGATAACCCTGTTTTTCGGGTTGTCACAGTAGCCTAACCCGTTAAACTCTTTATGTCCTTTGGCCTGGTGGTTACCTCATTTCTGGAGGACTACCAATTTGATATCCAAGAAACTTTGCGTAAATTCGTATGTAGGCTCAATTTCAAATATAGAGCGCTTCTTTAGGATTCGCTCATCTTAAGGGGATTTGCTGATTGAATAACCATAACCATAATTATCGGCGCATAACCATAATTATCAAATACGAAAAACATAACGTTCCGAGCGTACTGAAACTTAAAAATGTATCGTACGTACATTCCTACCCAAAAGTTGGACCTGACCAGAATTTAAGTACATCGCGATTCGACGGAACCCTGAGAATATTCAGGCATCGTTGACGCTGGGAAAATTAATTACGAATAATAATAACGCCAAACTGTTATCAACAATCAAATTAAATATATACTTGTTCAACAAATAATCATTTTCATACAAATCTTCATATGCAGTGACTTCGTTGGTTTTTTCTAAATAATGTTTTTTTTTCGAGCATTTCTGTGGTCTGTTCAGTTTCAAACTCAGTTTCTGGGTTTTTAATCTAAAAATGAAAGAGCAATCGTGAATTTGTAATTTTTTTTGTAGAATAGATTCCACATTGTCTTTAAAAAGTTTCAAAGTCATCGAGCATACTACTTTCGTTGAAACAATCTTTACAAAAATTCGAAGAGGCATTTCAAAACAGAGACACTAGTACAGAAATTCATTAGTATTTTTAAGGGAGACTTTGTCCCGGTTTGAGCAGCGGGAGGTGTTAGTGGCTCAACATGAGCAGCTAGAAGAAGAGGAGGGATGTGGACCAGTCATTGCCGATTAGCGGTAATTATAAACACATTTGTGTAAACACATTACAAAACTTTAAAGGCGTTTTTCTCGAAAACACGTTTTTAAAAATGGCTGACATTCTCCTGGCCGATGTAATTAACGTATCGACCTGAAATTTGGAGAGCATACTCAGAAAATATGTCTTCACGGAATGACGGATCGTTTTTTCGATAGATACATTTTTGCATTTATTATTTATCTTTTTATGCGAAAAAAAACGCGAAAATTCGATTTTTTTTAAATTGCCGCCATTTTCCGAAATTTGAACTAAACGAAAAACCCATCCATCATTCCATGACCAAAGGGTCACAGATTGATAATATGCTTTGAATTTGTGTTTCAGATCAACAAAGAGGGGGCAGTGATGTCAGTCGTTTACCTCCCGCGATTTGAGGACCTGTTTTCGCGGAGCTGCAACGGCCGCCATTTTGGTTTTTTTTTCAAAACAAAATTTTTTAACGTTCTGTATATCATGAACAAAAGCAAGAAAAAAACCGCACTCAAAAAGCGTTACTCGTTTCCTTAAAAAAAAAAAAAAATGTAAACACCTGAAATATGGCACTCCAAGGACAAAGTCTTGGAGTGCCATATTTCACTCCAAGACAATGGAGTGAAATATGGGCTATGTTAACGGGCTACATCTACCTAGGTGGGTAAAAAATGCATTTTCCAAAAATATTTTTGTTTGATAGTATCACCTTTTAGCTATATTCCTTGAAAATTTCATTGAAATTTTACTAAAATTAAACGAGCTAACTTTTACTAAAATTAAATGAGCTAACTAGCTACTAACTTTTGCTAAAATTAAATTGCTAAAACTAAATGAGCTAACTAGCTGCTAACTATTTAATTAAATGAGCTAAAGTAGCTCAATTTTTTGCCAGGCGAACGGTAGCATCACCATGCTTCAAACTTCAACCGCGTTTTTCTCGAAACACTGTTTTCAAAGTCGGTGGACGTGATATCTCAAGAACCACTTGATGGATTGTTTCCAAATTTACACGAGATACAATGACAAACATTTAAAGATCGTTGACGAACTCGCTTTTTCACAATCGATTTTCATTTTTTAATAGTTACGTAAAAATAACGACTTTTTTCAAAGATTTTGTATACTCGAGTTTTAATTGGTCGCCTCGTTGTAAGAAAAATTATTTCCAAAATCGACGATCTTCAACGACTCGTATTTATTATTAATTTGAATAACCCCTTTAGTTTTTAGATTTCAGATAGACCGTTTAAGCCGGAGTGTCCACGGCCAAACGTCGCAAAACAATTTTCATCATCTGCCAACGGCCATGTTTTTGTTGTTTTTCTGTATTTTTTGGTGATTTTTTTAAGGCTCTCAATATATGTACCTTTGTGTAAAAAAATGTTTTTTTTTTCGCCAAACGTTTCCCAGAAAATAAATCGGATTTTGGCCATTTTTTTCGGGCCTCTAGGTAGATGTAGCCCCTTAAAATTTGAACTATTTCATTTCCTATGAAGACATTTCTTTAATTTCTTTTCTGATACTCATTGAGCAATTATTTTTTTTTAAAATGGTTTGTAACGTTGCATTATTATTTTTATTCAAAATCAATGTTCATATCATCCCGAATATGCCGAGATTTTTTCAGATCCATGTCGAATCGCGCAGTGCTGAAAAGCTAAAGAATTTTTGGGCGTATTTATTACTGCGACGATAAAGTTGATAACACATTTCTTCGCTTGTGATTTTGGGGAAACTAAGTCGCTGCGATTTTCACGATTTTCATGTTAAAATCTCTTACCCGTCATCTGGTGTTTGAAGATGGTAGCTCTCGTGTCGTGGTGGTGGCATTGGATGCAGTGCTGAATACTCCAGGGTGCCTTCACCGCTGTCATTCAAATTGCCGGGCTCTTCCATATTGAAGGCTTGCTCGATTTCTGGCTTTTTTTCCCACACTTCTTTGAAGAAAGGAGTATAAAATGCGGCTGGAAACAATTATAAGCCCGATGAATACTCTTGAACGAACCATTCTTACTTTCACATATGCTGAAAACAATGGCGTTAATGTATCGTTTGTGGATGCGACAAAGCGATTAAGATCGTCCTTAACAATTAGAAAACTCATTGGGGTTGAGGGATCGTCACAGTGTAAAATTATCAAAAAATCGATTTTTCTTGCATTATCCGATCGTGTAGACGGTTATAAATATGGACCTGGCATCGCCAATTGATCGTAAGTAGACAATTTATATGACAATCCGAAATATCGAGCTGCACTCGAAATTCTAACGCGTTTTCCTCGAAATGTCGTTTTTCAAAACGGTATACACTCTCAAAGGAAGAGCTTTCAAGGTACCCATCTCAAATTTGGATACACGCCATTTTACATCTTGCGATCGACACTTTTTTTTAACGAAAAACTGTCAAAAAAATAGGCTCAATTCGATAATTATTTTTAAACCGCCGCCATTTTGTCAATTTTCATTTTTAAAAACCTCCATAGCAATATAAAGGCTTTCACACTGATTAATAATCTTTTTACAAATTTTGCTTCAGATCATATTTACGGCCGTGTACACCGTGAGGGCTCCTTATTTTCACAGACATTTTCAACCGTTAAACAAATGAAAAAAAAGGAAAAATAAACTTTAAAAAATGTATTGTCTGTTCTTCATGAGTGCTTTGATATGACATAAATAATCAGACCTATTAGCGCATTTTAAACATCGAAAAAAACCGTGAGGATCAGCTATTTTTCTACCCGTCACACTGTAATGATCCCTTAACCGTGATTTTTCTCGAAACTATGTTTTTCAAAACGATGCACACGATTTGTCGACATCTAATGAACGGATTGACTTGAAATTTGGTACACTTATTCCGTGTAATTGTAGTTCAGTAGTCCAGTTATTAACTATTGCCGTCATGATGTCATTTTAATAGTTATTATATAGTTATTATATATATTATATTCATTAACTATTAAAATATAAACTATTATATTTTAATAGTTATTATATAAATAGTTGTCATCCTGTCATTTCAATAGTTATTATATAAATAGTTGTCATCCTATCATTTCAATAGTTATTAACTATTGTTGTCACGATGTCAAATGTAATTGTTTTTGGAAAATAGAAAAGAAAATTCAACATTTTTCTTTGATAGTGGAAACACGATAACAATAAAAAAACTTGCCCAAGTCATAGCCAATGTTATCTATATTTTTAAAAACTCGTTTTTTTTTGTTTCAGGACAAGCCCCTCGAGTTTAAAGGTCCTTCACGAGATTGTACATAATTCCTTTAATTATTCATATTTTTTAAGGAAATTTCGTGTAAAACTGTTTTTCAATGTACATACAAATAAATGTCCGCGCGATTTTTCGATCTTGCTCATTCCTACAAATTCGTTTTTTTAAGCAACGCTGATTTTCGGGTCGTTACAGTAGCCTAACCCCGTAACGTGGAAAAATTAATTTCGCATATATAGTTCCGGGTGACTTGAGATTTGAGTGAAACAAAAATATTTCTGCCACCGTTGAACGAAAAAAACCGGTTCACGATAGTGATGTAAACTTACTTTTCTGTTGACAACTCGAGGCAGATGTCATAAAATGTGCCTGCAGCCTGTCGGCAGTCGCGTTTCCTTCGGTTATGAGCAAATGACTGAGCTCGCTGTTAAAAAACGCATTGGCTCCTCCCGTGTCTGTCACTGCCATTATTTGTATAGGCAGATTTGGAATGTTCATTGAAAAAGCGCTGAAAAAAAATCGCATAAAACGTGTCAGAGCGGTAATTAATGGAGTAATCGTTGACGCTTCGTTGCCCGGTAATATATCTTCAGTACACCGTTGGAGATGTATAAACTGTACCTTCATGGCAAAGGGAAAAAAATAAAGCGAGACGATAACAAAACACAAAAGCAAACGATTTTTTATAACATTTCCAAAATATATTTTATTTAGTTAACGCAATGAATAATCAACGCATCAAGAATCAGTAACTATTGTATCATGGAGCAAATTGCCAGCTGTTACAATTGTTTAAAAGATCAATTTGTATTTGGCCATCTGCAAGGACAACTGATCAATGTTAAAAAGTTTTAGAAAAAAACACTTTTTTAAGTTTTAAAATCATTAAAGGTATTATTTTGTAAAGTTTTACCACATAAAAATGTTAAAAAGTATTAAGAATAACACTTTTTGTAAAGAATTTATTCTTTTTTCGTTTTTAAACGCCTTCACAGTTTCACCAAAACTGTTATACTTTGATCCGATGAATTTCAAAACATTACCGATGCTTTAGCTCGGTTTTACGAGGAAACATTTTTCCCAATGCTCATACGCGGGTTCGAGCAACTCATGAATTTACTTACGATATTTTAATTATTAACTTAAGCATTCAATGTAAGTGATATAATAAGTTCTGTTTGACAATAATAATTTCAATAAAACTTGAGTAGGGGAAAGGTGATCGAGTCGATCCCATGAGGTTGGATAATCATTTTCAATTGCCACGAAACTATTAACGGAGACTTTGTCCTTGAAATTTAGCGGGAGATGTTAGCGGCTCAATATGAGCAGCTAGTTAAACGCGTTTTTCTCCAAAACACGTTTTAAAAAATGGCTGACATTCTCCTGACCGCTGTAATTAATATATCGACCTGAAATTTGGAGAGCATACTCAGAAAATATGTTTTCACGGAATGACGGATCGTTTTTTCGATAGATACATTTTTGCATTTATTATTTATCTTTTTATGCGAAAAAACGCGAAAATTCGATTTTTTTTAAATTGCCGCCATTTTTCGAAATTTGTACTAAACGAAAAACCCATCCGTCATTCCATGACCAAAGGGTCACAGATTGATAATATGCTTTGAATTTGTGTTTCAGATCAACAAAGAGGGGGCAGTGATGTCAGCCGTTTACCTCCTGCGATTTGAGGACCTGTTTTCGCGGAGCTGCAAGGGCCGCCATTTTGTTTTTTTTTTTTAAAAAAAAAAATTTTTTTAACGTTCTGTATATCATGAATAAAAGCAAGAAAAAAACCGCACTCAAAAAGCTTTACTCATTTCCTTTAAAAAAAATAAAATGTAAACACCTGAAATATGGCACTCCAAGGACAAAGTCTCCCTTAACGCCATCTAGTGGTATTCTTTGGTAAAACATAGCGCCCGGCGCCCTCCCGCGTTAGTCAATTCCTGATAGCGGTGTGGGCGACTCACTTGTTTTAACGGAAACAAAATTAAAATCGTGAGCTGTTGATCTAATGTAAGGTTGTATTTGTCGATTTATAATATGCTTAATTTGGGTTTTGGATGGCGTGGTAACAGTGGAATACTTATAGGTTATGTCACCGAGCAATGAATGAAAACGATGAGTTTGGGGCAAAATGATCACTAGGGATCAAATAACGTACCTACTTTATTTTTGTTAAATAGATTGTCTATTTATATTCAAACTACACTACTAATGTATAATTGATTTCACAAATAATAATTGATATACTTAAGTGATTTAAGGGGGTCGTCTAGTGTGTCAGATCAAAATAAGAGAAAACGCCCTTGCATGACTTCTTTGAAGAAGAGGAAGGTGTATTCTATGGTCCAGGCATAGCAGATTGATGGTGAGAGTATTTTTTTTTATCATGAATTATCTACGTCAACTTTCAAACGCGTTTTTCTCAAAACACGATTTTTTCAAACTGCTGCCATGATATCTCAAAAACTATTTGATTGATTCTGCTCAAATATATACATCCGGGGGATCATCTTGTCCATGCCCTAGGGATCATCTTGAACACTGGGGTGTCCAAGATGATCCTTATGTAAGGTTTTAAAAAAAAGGAAATCTTTTTATTGAAACCCTAATAAATTAAAAAGAAATGACGAGCATTCCCCCTCAAGAGGATCATCTCGTGCACCTTTCCCCTACAGTTATTACATAAAACGTCGAACTCACTTGAGCGTGGCGAGAGAGGCTTTTCTCTTCGTGGAATAAACGAGAATAAAACCGTGAACCAGCTCGTCCCTGAACGCATTGGCTCCGTGAAAACTGGATATTATAACCTCGACCCGGCGCTTCGATTCGCCCAAAAAAGTTTCGAGCACGATTGATTTTTCGCCGCTCAGAAAGCAACATTGATGACTCAACAGGGGCCCAAGAACGTTTTCCACCGAATAAGGATCACCGCAGAACATGCACATGATTATCCTATAAACAAGAAAGAAAACATTTTTACTCGGTCGCAGGAGAGTCGCGCGAGATTCAACCGAATTCGGCAATCAACGTCGTTTTTCTCGCAATGAAACAAATGGACGCGCTGGCATCTTGAATTAAAAAAAAAGGTATGCATACGAATAAATGTTTTACATGACAAGTTGTTGGAAGATCGGAAAAGTTATACTAAAATATTTGTAGACTGAACGACGTTTCGAAATTGACCGGAATATTACGATTCACAAGCGAAAGGATCTCAAGATAAGAGTTGCTAATTACGTCTCGAAGTATGGAACCTCACAAAGAGTATGACGCGTCGAATGCAGTAACGAGAAAATACAATGCAAAATTCAGATTCGGTAAAAATATGGAGGGGTTTCAGAAGTATCACCTTATATCCGGCTCCAGACTCCACTCCATAACACTCTGATAAATATTGAGGAAACCCGCGCGATGATTGATTGATTGTATGAGCTGTTGGAGTGCATCCTTGACCAATGGCGTCGGGAATCGCTTGTCCTGCTCCAAGTCCTCGATGCAAACGTCGATAAACGGACATTGCAAACTGTCGGCGAGACTCTGACCTTCCTCCCTTAGGCGCGTTGCCTCAATCTCGTCGATATTCGCATCCGGCACGAACATAATAACTATCGGTAATCCTTGAAAGGGTAATCGATCCTCCTGTTCCAAATTTGAGAGCAACGTTTTTTCCAACGACGAGCGTATGTACTCGAACGAATCCTCGTTAGCGTAGATGCAGAAGGAGCCTGCGTACATCCACCGAAACAAATGGAAATTGTACGAAACACAATATCGCATTTGACGAAACGTCTAAACGTATTACAGCTGATAATGTATGCTGATATTTTCAAATGATTAGTGTTTTGAAATTAAATTGCCATAATATATAAACAATTATATGTAAACATTTTTTTTGGCGAATATTCGGAGGTGGGGCTCCTGCTTGAATCAGGTTCTATCTGGTATCTGGTTTTATCGGGTATCAAACAAACCCAAACAAACCCAAACAAAAATTAGCCTGGTTCTACGTGATTTTTTAAACAAGGTTTTATTTTAATGTACAAAAAAGTAGAAAATATTTTTTTTACCAAGTCACCGACATGTGATTACAAATAGAAGCTTGGGGAGCTCAACTTTTTGAATGTTTAATACATTTTGTCAATTCAGTTTCATTAATCGTATTTACTTTGCCACAATAGTAATTATTATCACACGTATATACTCAGTTTCGGGATTTTTATTTAAGAAATCTAATGTTGTTTTACAGTAAATTAAATACAGTTGATATGTTAACGGATTTAAGTAAATTAACGATTATACGTCTAAATGTTGAGCGCCCCAAGGTTGTATTTATAGGTGACTTGGCAAAAAAATGTCTACTTTTTAGTACATTAAATGAAAGCTTGTTTTTTTAAATATTTTGTTTACATATAAATTGTTATCTACTTTTTAGTCTTTAATTGATTTTACTGGTTAGTTGGTACTAGTAGTTTACGAGTTTGTACATTAGAAACAGGGAATGCTTGTAAAAAAATAACGAAGACTGTAATTGGAATTGAACTTACGACTAATTGCTGCATATAAACTTTTCTCTTGCAAACACAATCGGCTACAAATTTGTCTGTATGTGTTAGTCCGATTTTATATGGATGATGAGATATCGCTAATTTTACGTGGAAAGTTGAAAATGTTAAGTATGTTTTTGTTTCAAGTTGAATCACGCATTGTCACCTTTTAGATGCATCTGTGCAAATTTGCAGAGCTCTAAGTAGTGGCGGGAAGTGGGTGAAATATCGATTTTTCCGTTTTGCATCTCACAGAAAGTCAAGTTAAATAAAAGCTTGTAATATGCTTCGTTTTCTCATTGCTACTGTCATGTGAAGAGTCTTTAGTAATATAGAATTACGATGTAATATGCAAAAGTAAATTTCTCAAGGAAATAAATAAATTTCTTAATGCAAGTCGCGAATAATTTTGTTCTTTAATGACACAGATCGTGAAAAAAGCACGATGTAGTCAATGCCAAAGGAAAATTCGTTTTTTTCCGAAAAGAAGGTAGAACCACAGCAGGAAATCAATTGAAAGTAGTAAGTAGCAAGCGCGTATATTCCATAGAAGTTTCCATAGGGAAGACTGGAAACTCTGGGCAAAAAGTGCCAAAACCGGATGAAAATAAGTGTTAAAAGTACAACTATTGATAGTATCAATCGATTGCAGGAACACATATGAACTATTGAATGGCAAAAGTATAATTATAAAGGAAACAGAAGCATGGCGATGAAGTTTGTATCGTTGGGGTGCAATGAAAATATTTTTTTTCCAATCGACACGTTTTTGTTACATTGAGGCTACAATAATCACTCGAATATTTTTTAGGATCCTCAATAGAGGTCTGCGGCCTAAATTTGGAAAAACAATTTGGGTAATTATAACAAACGAAAAAAAAGAAAGATTTTTGGTTGCATTACAACGATGCGAAGTTCACTGCCACAGAAATATAAAAGACGATTTAAAATGTACGTATACTGGACAAAAAAATAATAAACTGAGATATACAGTACTAGACAACAACAAAAATACGCACTGGTATAATTTCGTTATTTGTGCTAATCCGTATATGAAAGTGATAAAAAGAATAGGTATTAAAAAGTGTAGAGGAAAGTTGACGTCTGCTTCTATGTTTTCACAGAAATAATATCGAAAATATTCGGAAACCGCGGAAGATTGAATGAAACCCGAGGGACCGGGTTGAAATTCCGAACTTTGAATTATCAGAACGCTCAAAACTCCGAAAGAATACTGCTCCGAAACATCAAAACTCCGAAAGAATTTTACCCGAAAGATCAAAACTCCGAAAATCTGGACGGAACCGGGTTGAAATTCCGAACTTTGAATGATCAAAACGCTCAAAACTCCGAAACTATACCACCCCGAAAGAATTTTACACGAAAGACCAAAACTCCGAAAATCTGGACACCGTCACAATAATTCGGCTATGGAAGTTATAAAAGTTTCCAAATTTTCAACAAATCGACGAATTATTTCAAGTTTTTTTTTATTATGAAGTCATTTTACGTCAATTTTGAAATTTCTCTAGACAATATTATACGTTCTGCATCATCTACCGTCAACTGTGCAGACTTTCACTGGCATGATCTTGACGAACCTTGTAATTTCGGAACATTGAAATTAGGAATTTTAAACCGTCGGTGCATTCAAAGTTCCGAATTTCAACCCGGCCCCCATGTCAAGATCATGCCAACGAAAGTCTACACAGTTGACTGTAAATGATGTAGAACATATAAGATTGTCAAGACAAATTTCAAAATTGACGCAAAATCATTTCTCAATAAAAATTTCTTTTTAAAATAATTCGTCGATGTATTGAAAATTTAAAAACTTCCATAGCCGAATTATTTTGACGGTGTTCAGTTTTTCAGAGTTTTGGTCTTTCGTGTAAAATTCTTTCGGAGTTTTGAGCGTTCTGACCATTCAAAGTTCGGAGTTTCAACCCGGCCCCATCTTAAATTTCGGAATATTAAAATTCGGAATTTTAAACCGTCGGAGCATTCAAAGTTCGGAATTTCAACGCGGCCTGTGTCGACAAAACTTGATTTGTAAATATATTGTATTTTTTAATATATTTTTTTATAATTTTCATATATATTGTGTTTACAGTATGATCTCATAATTTTTCGCGCCGCTGTTGCGAATGAATTGCTGATTTTTCACGATTATCGTTCTTCTTTTTACTCCGAAATGGGCCCTCTTCAAATGTCTAAATAAATACCTTTTTTGAAACGCCCACTATGAAGCTATTTTTTCCCTTAAACTATCATACCTCAAGAGTATCACGCTAATTTTTGTAAATTGAAAATTGCAAGAGTTATGATTGTTTAAAGTAAAACATGGCTTTTTCACGCATTGATTGCTTCCTGATTTTTTTCCGCCATTTCAAATGTCGATTACAATATTATACCGAGAATGCCACATTCTGGAAGGTTCAAACTAATACCCTGGATTTCTTATAAGCCATTCGGAATAGAATCAACGTGGCAATCGTTTAAACCCGGCTGGGGTCACACCGACCCCATGTGGTCACGAAGTTACAGGCCGAGGGTGTGACCTCGAAGGGTTAATGACAATTCTATTTATAATTTTCATCTGCATAGCACGAATTTCCAAATTACACAGGTGCGTACTTTTTTCTTCGTCCAGCACTGTACGTAATGCGGTGTAATAGCAGCATGACTCACCGTGAGGCATAAAATCCGACGTTGTAAATGAATTATGAGGTAAACCCACGTCACCGTCGATTACTCGGTAACCGAGAGTGTACAGCTGACAATCTATCTCGACCTCATCATCCTCCGTTTGGGTTTTGATCTCACGAGCGAACTCGCCACCGAGTCCGTTGCTTCCCAGTATAACGAGATTCAATTGATTGTTGTCGGATGTCAATTGCCACTGACTGCTATGATTCCACGACGATGGCCTAAGGCAATTTAAAGTTTAGAGGATCAATCCACTTATCAAGTGTACGTTTAACCTTCTTTACATTTATCATTAAAAACAATTGACGAATTTCCTACGTATTTTACGTTAGTGTATATGAGATATTCCACACGAATCCAGTGGATTTTTTCCCTGACCCTCGCCAATTCGATTTCTTTTTTTTTTAATCTGATTCCATTGACTCTAAAAGACACCCTGCATTTTTTACATTTTTCGAAACAACCCTTAATAAAAAAAAACGTCTCCGAAAAAAACGCCCCGATTAAAAAATCTGAAAAAATTCCCAAAAATGCGTGATTGCATGTAAAAAATTTCTAGCTATCACGTGCAGTGGGAGTATGATTTTTTCTGTGCTTTCTGAGCGATTAACGTTCAGAAAAATCCGAAAAAATTCAAGAACCGCTTGCTTCGGGCGGATACTTAAATATTTTGATACCCACAATGAATTATTTGACCATTTTTGAATAACCAAATCACAATCGTGGACCTTGAACAGTTAACAATCAATTTTACGCATTTTTTTAAACGTTAATCGCTCAGAAAGCACAGAAAAAATCATACTTGCACTGCGGGTGATAGCTTGAATTTTTTTACATATAATCACCCATTTTTGGGACTTTTTTCAGATTTTTAAATCGGGGCGTTTTTTTGAATTTTTTTTTTACTGTTTGTTTCGAAAAATGTAAAAAAAATTCAGGATATCTTTTAGAGTCAGGGAAAAAATCCACCGGATTCCCGTGAAATACCTCATATATAATATATTTGTATACGTATACAGGGTGTCCCTCTTATCTCTGCCACCCGAAATAACTCGGTAATTATCGACGCCACAAAAAAATGTTCCAGACAAAAGTTGTACGGTGTAAAAGAAGCCATCAAATGCGACCAATTTTTTTTTTCGTTAAAGGCAATGACGCACGGTGAAGGTCACCTCCACTTTTTTAAACGCAATGGTACATTTTTTTTCAACCATCTTGTGGAGCACCTCGAGCCGCACAAAAAACATTGGCGGTCAAAGTCGTTCAAGGTCGTTCAAGGTTACCTAATAAAACGAAATGCAAATCTAAATATCTCGGATCACTACTAAATATTTGGTAGTGATCCGAGATATTCACATTTGTAGCATCGATACTGACCTTGAATGACCTTGAACGATTTTGTCCCCCTGTTTTTATGCGGCTTGAGGTGCTCCAACAAGACGGTTGAAAAAAATGTACCATTCCATTTAAAAAAAGTGGAGGCTAACCTTCGCTGTGCGTCAGCGCCTACACCGAAATAAAAAAAATTGATCGCATTTGAGGGCCCCCTTCACACCGTACAACTTTTGTCTGGAACATTTTTTTGTGACGTCGATAATTACCGAGTTATTTCGGATGGCAGAGTTAAAAGAGCCACCCTGTATACGTTCTATGCTTATCGAATAATTTGATTACTTCCAATGCTTCATTCGGTGTGCTATGCATTTAAAAATGGCTTTTTTACGAAATTTCCATGAATATTTGTAAAAACATTACGAAATTGGTAGTTCTGATCTACACTGCTAATTTTTCGTCAATTATTATATAATTATATAGAAACAATCATTATTATTATTATTATCATTATTATTGACACTTTATGTCGCCGTGTGACAGTTCTGTAACAAACCATCTAAGACCTCACAAAATCCCATATTGACATTTAATGCTTTTTTACATCAACGTCACACGACGGCTACAATCCGTTCTATGTTTTTTTTTCTAGTGCAATTCATGCAAACTGGATGGCGTCAGTTGGATAAAAATTTGTTGGAAGTTCACTTATCGCGAGATTGCAAGATTGGAGTATGCAATAATATTGAATAACACCTTGAACCCAAACGATCAATTATTATCACGCAATAATTTTGACGGCCCATAAGCGTCAATGTTTTCGCGCGGGCAAGACCTCCCTAGTGTATGGCGCAACACTAATCCTACACGGTGCAATGAATAAACATGGTGCAATAATATTTAAACTCGCTCAAACTTTCGTTCAATCATTGCGCAATCTGCAATACTAACCCTTAACGATAGAATAACATTGCGCAATTGGTAGTATTGTGCAATATAATTAAGCGTTGCGGGCCCGCCTAAAGTTTGGGGAAATCGGAAAGAATATTCACCCTAGGTACATTCGTGCCCCACGAATTTTGTAAAAGTAGTCAATTTTACCAATTAAAAAATTTATTTTCCCGTCGGATCAAACTTTGACACACTTTTCGAATTGTCTAAGAAATTCAAACGGTACTATCGTTTTTCTCGTTAAAAGACGAAGAAAATCATGTGCTTCCAAAAACTCTATTCACTATTTATAACCCCGATAATCGGGTCCAACGCATAGGGTACATTTGTGCCCCAGTTTGCCTTTGGGAAGCAAAAAAAAATAAGTGCACCATTCTAGGGTTAAAACGACAAACGGTGCGTGAAAAATGTGGCATGGCTTTGTCCTACAACAAGCAAAACAACTGCTTTAAAGCATTCCATACATCACAAAGGGATGTTACGACGCAATGTAACATGTCTGTCACGCCTTCCTTTATTGCTTTACAACGAGCTTTAAGGCGTCTTCTCACTTGACAATTTTCAAAAAACCGAATTTTTTTATTACATTTTTCGAAAGTATACATATCCAAAAGTATCATACTAAAATTTTATGAAGATCGGAGGAGTCTAACTGTGTTTTTCTGTGACCTTTACTTTGCCACCTGAGCACGTTCATCTGCGCGTTAAAAACTTTAAACGCGTTTTTCTCGAAACAACATTTTTCGACGGCTTGTTGATGAAATCTTCGAAAATACTGAACCGATCCTTATGAAATTTTAACCACATATTCTTTACAACTATAGCTATAGCGCATATCGGGGATTTTTTTTAAATCTTCATATTTACTACTTTTTTGCCAAAAACGGTGAAAAAAAACGTTTTTTTTTATTTTTTCGAAAAATGTCCGCCATTTTGTTATTTTTGCATATATCAAAAATCATCTGATACGTGCTATAGTCATTGACATACTGAATCTAAAACCCTTTGATTTTTTTGTTTCAGACAATCCATCTTCCATCGCAGACCTACAATTTTTTAGGACATTTTTTTAACTACCATTTTCATCTATAGTGACTTCAATAATTTTTTGTTTAAATGTATTTCGAAAGTGTATTTACTAAGTGTAACAACTTTGATATCCATATCTATAATATAAACCTATCAAATAATTCATGAAAGTAGCCTTTTTGGCGTTTAAAGTGAGAAGACGCCTTAAATTTTCCAAAAACTTAACAATGCGTGTTTTTTATTCATTAAAACCTACCAAAAAGACAACTATTTTTTAATTTCTGCGTTTTCGAGTTATAAAGGGTTAATTAAGGAGGGAGGTCTAGTTAGAATTTTAAAAAAATCGTTTTTTTTTTTCATTTTCTAGTATTTTCCGACTAATTGAATGTAAATCAGACCATTATTCGCCGAAATACATAACGTCGAAGGACGCCGTGTTTGAGCCATATAAAGTAAACTCAAAACTTTAAACTCGTTTTTCTCAAAACCATGTTTTCGAAGTCGGTGATCAATGTAACTCGAGAACGGCTTTAACGATCGGGTTGAAATTTATATCACTTCTTCTATACATAGTTTTCCTTCGGATGAACGAAGGATTTTTTTTTGGACAATTATTTTTTTTTATAGTCAATTTTTGTAAGTGAAATTTTGGTCAAAACAACACTTTTGACTTTAAACGTTCGCCATTTTGTGAAAAATGGAAATTTTTCAAAAACCTTCGTTCAACTGGAGCATTATATCATTAACTAAAGATTCCCCCCTGTTTTGTTGGTTTCAGATAATCCGTCACAGCGTGAGAGTGATCACCGCAAAACCTGTTTTTTTTTGCAGCGTCCTCGGCCAATGATACGAATCGGCTTATTTTGAAACATATTTCTTTAAAAAAATTATAATGTTTACATTAAATATATATCTTTTAAACGGAAGAACTTTTGTTGTAAATTATTTTATCGTTTGGCCGAAAAAAAATCGGAAAAAAGGCCTTTTTTTAACGTTCCAACTAGACCTCACTCCTTAAAGGATAAGTATTATAATAGAATGATATTTACTGTTATTAAAAGTTGCACTGATGTCAACCGTATGATTTATTTCCTCATTTCAGTAAATTGGCGAATGAATACTAATACTTTGCTATTGATTAATATTCGTAGCAAAGTGCGAGAAATGCATTCTCGATAATTACGAAAAAAAATTATCATTTTCTATTTATGAATCAACATTAATGATTTTTGTAGCAGTGACGGGTTTGCAAGAATTATTTTTGTAGACTTTTGGATTAAAAAAATGTCGCTCGCTCAGATTTTGTAATCTTCTTATAATAATTAATGTATCTCATCGTATATAGTTGAAAGTACCGGACCGATCTTTTATAAATTCATTTGTCACAAATTCCGTAACGCAGAAATTGAAGAACAAGCAGAATCCTTCCTTTGAATCAATAAAGACGTGTTCTATGAAGTTACAATTGATGCATGTTCAAGTAGCATATTAACATGATCAGCATGATGAAAAGGATTCATTTTTGTTTACCTGTGAGCTTTCGTGCCGAGAATTCGTTCTATGAGGGCATCCATACAGTTCGGAAATGCTGGACAGTGTTCCCTGATGGGACAATGCACGAAGCCAAGATGCTGGAAAAGCATCAATTTCCTATCTTGATCCAATCTGTCCAGCGCCTTGTACCTTTAACACGAACAAGCAAACAAATCACGATTACACAAGTCCTCTCTTTTGTATAGTTGGAAAAAAGTTATTTCATTCCAAATAAAGTATTTCGATAAGTTGAACGAGGGCTCACCTAAAATCGTCGAGCAGCGCATCCGTTATTTCTTTTATGTCGTCTTGGGTAATAGTGCCAGATGGTGCTATACTCTTGAAGTGATAAAAGAGATCAGCGTGCTCCAGAAGCAATTCCTACAAAGAATATTACACTTTAATCCCGAGGTTATTTCCGACTGGGCTTAATCTGACTTTTTTTTCTCTCGTGGAAGAAAAAGTGTAGAGCACGTTCCGAAACTTCGAAAGTGAAGATTTACAGAAAGGAAAGTACGTATATACAGGGTGTCCCAAAACTCAACGATAATCTGAGACCGGATGAAAGGCCAATTTATACCAGTTCTGGGAAAAAAAAAATCCATATCACTCAGTTCAGCGATAATAGACATTTTTAAAAAAAAGTTGAAATTCGACACCCTTGGTCGCATTTTCAAGTCCTGTGATTACCAATGTCACAATTTCGCTGTGATTTTTTTAATTTCGTGATCTTCATTAACGATGCTATTAATCGCAACTACAAATTAATGCAAAAAACATTGTTAATTTAATAAAATAAGTTAAGTTTTAGTGAGTCATGGTTTACAAAAATATTGTTAGTTAACTTTGACACTTCATTTTGAAAAATAATGTACTACACTACCCTTGGCAAGTTGTTTCAAAAGATGGCGCATTTAATCAAGATTTCAAAATGGTGCAACACTTGCCACTTTTCTTGCCATTAAAAATTTTATTTCTTATTTTTTTCAAATTGAGCTCATTTTGAACAACTCAACATTAGGATTTTTTGTTACTAAAATTTGTTATTTTTTGTTTCTGGTCTGAAATAAAATTATTATTTTTAGTAAAGAGGTAATTGAGTCAGTTAATAACCAATTTTTATTATAAAAGACATATGTTTTTTACAATAAAAATTGGTTATTAACTGACTCAATTACCTCTTTTCTAAAAATAATAGTTATTTCAAAAGATGATGCATTTAATCAAGATTTCAAAATGGTGCAACACTTGCCACTTTTCTTGCCATTAAAAATTTTTACCAATTTTTATTGTAAAGTTAATAACCAATTTTTATTGTAAAAAACATATGTTTTTTACAATAAAAATTCGTTATTAACTGACTCAATTACCTCTTTACTAAAAATAATAATTTTATTTCAGACCAGAAACAAGAAATAACAAATTTTAGTAACAAAAAATCCTAATGTTGAGTTGTTCAAAATGAGCTCAATTGGAAAAAATTAGAAATAAAATTTTTAATGGCAAGAAATGTGGCAAGTGTTGCACCATTTTGAAATCTTGATTAAATGCGCCATCTTTTGAAACAACTTGCCAAGGGTAGTGTAGTACATTTTTTTTCAAAATGAAGTGTCAAAGTTAACTAACAATATTTTTGTGAACCATGACTCACTAAAACTTAACTTATTTTATTAAATTAACAATGTTTTTTGCATTAATTTGTAGTTGCGATTAATAGCATCGTTAATGAAGATCACGAAATTAAAAAAATCACAGCGAAATTGTGACATTGGTAATCACAGGACTTGAAAATGCGACCAAGGGTGTCGAATTTCAACTTTTTTTTTTAAATGTCTATTATCGCTGAACTGAGTGATATGGATTTTTTTTTATTTTTCCCAGAACTGGTATAACTTGGCCTTTCATCCGGTCTCAGATTATCGTTGAGTTTTGGGACACCCTGTATGTGGTTACTAATATCTGGTTAATGGGCTACACCTACTTGATTGGGTAAAAAAATTGCTATTTCCAACAATATTTTAATTCGATAGTATCACCTTTTAGCTATTGAAATGTTATTAAAATCGAATGAGCTACTGCTTGTAACAGTCGGGCGAGCAGCACCATACTTCAAACTTTAAGGTAGTCCTATCGTCCGGCTTTAATCCATGGGATTTTCATAATTTTTTTTTTTTGAACTCCACTAAATATATTAATAATCGTCTCTGTAAATTTTCAGGGCCCTTTATCGGCCTAATTCCAGAGAAAAGAAATATTAAAGTTGCGTATTTTTGTGAAGGAATTCCGAGACGACGTGCAAAAACGTAATTTCCGGTCGCTACAAAAGTGTATATAATAGTGGGAATCCGTCAGATCCTTAAAAATAATCAGATTTACATACTTAACACTTGTAGTAATCCAGTGCTCTCCGAAAAAATTACGCTTATTGACCTAATTTTTATGTAATATCAAGTTTAATTTGAACTTCCGGTACTGGATTTATTACCACTTGGTACGATAAAGAGACGTGACAGCAATGCAACAGCTGACTGTAGTCCTAACCTCATCTCAATCATTCGAATTTCCACTCATATTTCATTATTAACCGACATATTTCGTTGACACAAATTTTCTAGGCTTTTTACCAGTCGTGGCCCGAATACGATGCTTTGTATTTCCCGCACCTGACATTTTTTTGACAGATCGACGTTCAAAAGTATGGAGGTTAAACTTGCCTGGTTGAGTAAAAAGAGACGTAGATAGAACCAATATTGCCAAATATCGAACCTAGAAATACTGCGCGAATCGTTGGAATAACTATTTTTTCATTTTTCTAATCAAATGTGAACATTCATTAAACAGTTTACACATGGGAAATTTCGTTATTACAATTTTGTTTGCATATGTTAAAAATATAAATCGTACGTGTCTCAATTGTGGTCAGTGGTATGACTAGTATGAAGCGATAGGACTACCTTAAACGCGTTTTTTTTTCGGAGCACTGTTTTCAAAGTCGGTGGACATAATATCTCGAGAACGACTTGGTGGATTGTTTCCAAATCCACAGGAGATACGATGAGAAACATTTAAAGGTCGTTGACGATCTCGCTTTAAAAAAATCGATCTTCATTTTTTAATAGTTACCTAAAAAAGACGACTTTTTTCATAGATTTTGTATGCTCGAGTTTCAATTCGTCGCTACGTTGTTACGAAAAATATTAAAATAAATCGAAGATCGTCAACGACTCGTATCGATTGTTAACTTGAATAACCCGTTTGGTTTTCAGATTTCAGATGAACCGTTTAACCTAGAGAGCGTCCACCGCCAAAAGTCGCGAAAACGTTTCATCATCTGCCATGTTTTTGTTGTTTTTCTGTATTTTTGGTTATTTTTTTAGCCTCTTAATATATGTACCTTTGTGTTAACGAAAATACGTTTCGTTGACACCGACCGTTTCTCATTTTTTTAAATCGGAATTTGGCCATTTTTCGGACCTCCAGGTAGATGTAGCCCCTTAATGTTCTAACAGCAGCACATTTTGTGGTATCGGACCAATTTTATTATTTGCATTCCCAGAGAATATTAATGCAGAATGTTCGGGATTCAATTGAGCATTTATATCTTGTGGAATTTATCAGTTTATAAAAAAAAAACATGGTTCGTTTATAACTTACTCGAATTTTGGGACATAATCCATTTTGATACTCGAACAAAAGCGCATTAAAATAAAATTGAGAGTTTGTGGAAAAAAAATATATCCGAATGGAATATAGAAGAAAGCGTGCAAAAAAAACGTGCACGTTGCTTCCTCATCGTCGCTTTCTTGTAATTTGCAAAAACTGCTTATCATAGAAAACAGAATGTAATAACAGTTTCATGGATGAAGTTTTCCAAGCGAAATAGAACGATGAGGAAGCAAATTACAACTTTCCATTTAGCACGCTCATTCTCGTTTCCATCGCGGCGCCTTTCGTCCCACCTGAAAACTGTGTTTGGCCCGTTCGATTATTTCCTTCTGGTGTTGATCGTAAATCTCCTGGCAATCGTGATGCGACAGAGCTTCGAAACACTCGCGACCCATGAACAGAACTCTCACCTCGGACAAATGTTTTCCGGGTGTGACGTATCCGGTCTCCTCGAGCAATTGCTTGAATTGTTTCTTCCATCTGGGAAAATCATGATCCTTTTATCTCCAAATGTTCGGAAATTGCCATGATAAATTTGAAACTTTGGAAATAGCTCTGTGCTTTCAAAGGTTTTTAATAAAGGCATTCGAGGAAGGGGAGGGGGTGGATATGAAATGTCATAAAAATTAATAGTTCGAGGGGAACGAGGTAGGGATGCATGTTTTCCGCATCAATCCGCACAGGCTCGGGTAACTACAAGACCGCAAACCACCGCACGGAATATCCCATTTCTTATGTTATTTGTAATGTCCTGGAGAGTTGACCAAATTATAACAGTAGACAGCGTATCTATATGGCATTATTTGAAATGGTAATAATAATAACTACGGCAATGATAATAACCATCATGAAATATTAACAATATGCCCTTATGATGTATTCGCCACCGAATAATTAGTATTGGGTTACACAATTGTTACCGTTATTTGGAGTATACAGCATTGATGCTGGACTACACCATTAAGGCGGGATATACATTTAGACAGGAACAAAATAAGCGATATTGAGGGATTTTTTAAACTAAGAAATAATTATTCTACAATTATCAAACTTTAGGTATACTTTAAGGGGGGATTGTCTTTTTTTTTCGCAAAATTTACCGCTTTTTGGGAATTTTTTGTGAAGAAAGCATACAACGGAAAACTTGTGAAACTTGGCATATAGTTTTATTGATCTGTTTACTACATACAAAAAAAATTTTAAACAATTTCATCAAAAAATCCGCCTCCCACCCCCCTCGACGCGCGATGGTCCTTTTTTGATGGTGTGCACGATTTCTCAAAAACTATTCAACCGATTGCCTTCAAATTTGGACAGAATGCTCAGCTGACATCCTTTTATCGTTTGATGAAGCAAAAAAGCAATACGTTTAATAGTTTTTTATTTATAACAAAAAATCGATCAATTTTTTTCGAAAAATCGATACTTCAAGTTCAAAACGTCACCAAATCGTCAATTTTTTTTTCCCTTCATCGAACGATAGCTATATGTGTCTAAAGTAAAATGCTTTTTGGGTTTTTGTTGCAGGATGAACGTGAAGGCTGTAATCGTGCACACCATCAAAAAAGGACCATCGCGCGTCGAGGGGGGTGGGAGGCGGATTTTTTGATGAAATTGTTTAAAAATTTTTTTGTATGTAGTAAACAGATCAATAAAACTATATGCCAAGTTTCACAAGTTTTCCGTTGTATACTTTCTTCACAAAAAAAATCCCAAAAAGCGGTAAATTTTGCGAAAAAAAAGACAATCCCCCCTTAATAGTAGATTTAAGTATACGAATTTTTTTTTTTTTTTAATTAATTCATCAAAATGACGGAGCTGTGGCAGAGTGTTACAGCTAGGTCGCCGCGGAAGTTGCGAATCGGCGTGCAGTCTAGCTTCCCGTAGACTCTGATTTGTAAAAAAGTTGAAACATTTTTTCAGTTAGAACATGTACAGTTTCTATGTGACGGTAATTCAAATGAAGAAAATGCAAATTTGAGAAAATGGTACGCATTTACAAAAAAAAATCAACATTTCACGCAACATTTCTGTAAAATATGGATTAAAAAAGTCGTTTTTTTTCCAATTTTGCAAAAACAATTTTCGTCAAGTAGAAGGTACCAATATTATCAATATTTCTACCAAGTTTTGACTCAATCGGCTTAATAGTTTTTGAGTAATCCTCCACGCCAATTTTGATAATGCAGTTTTGAGAAAAACGCGTTTGAAGCTCACGCCCGCTCGAAATCCGAGCGGTGAGGCACAGCGTTGGCGGGCTGTAACGTTTGAAGTTTTTCGAATTTCGCTTTAAAACTTTGGGAAAATATTCTACATATATACTTATGTCGTTTAAAGAGAAAAAAAAAAGAAATCGATTTTTGGATCGTTGTAAATGTATATCATGCCTTAATAGACCGAGCGGGCAATTACTATTGGCTGGCGGAAAAATACAAAACTTTACTAGCGAAACAATGAATTGTGGTAGCTCATTGTATACATTCTTTTCACTTTATCAAACCGACAGTTTTCAAGCATATTGAGGAAAATTCGGCAGTATTGCGCGAATCAGTACGAACAATATTTTATCTTAAAATGAACATCACTTGAGGATCATCACATTTGTGTAACATTTTCAAAGAATCGATTTTTGTTGTTGCATTATCCGATAGTATAGACGGTAATGAACATGCTGTTCAATTTTTGGGCCGAAATTGGAATTATTCCGATTTCGACAAAATGTCGAAAAATATGCTAAATTCGATACTTTTTTTCAAACCATCGCCATTTTGTCAATTTTGATTTTTAAAAAACCTCCATAGCAAGAGAGCGGCTTTAATACTTATTAATAATCTTTTTACAATTTTTTTTCAGATAATATTTACGCCCACAACCGTGTACACCGCGAGGACTCCTTTTGTTTCGAAGACATTTTCAACAGTTAAAAAAACGTGTAAAAATGTATTTTCTGTTTTTCATGAGTGCTTTGATTTGACATTTAAAAAATCAGACTGATTAGCGTATTTTAAGCATCGAAAATAAATTGCGCAAATCAGCTACTTTTCGACCTGTTACACTGTGATGATTCCTTAAATGTCCGCCCTCAAATTTGGTGCATCTCGTATACGTGATAAAACATCGAAAACTATTCGACACGTATTCATGGTTGTTGCGCATTATTAACTTCGAAATTCCCTGACTTTTCCAGGTTTTTCCTATATCCCAGGGAGATTGGGGTCTAATAAAGAATATAATTTTTTAGGTCAAACATATGAATATGTTCAATATTATTAAAAATTGCAGTTCCTAAAATAATTTAAACACTGTAAAGTGGAAAAAAAACAAATTAAAAGCAAATACAGAACCTGTTTTCTCTTATAAACAGAAATTTATATGCCGCTGCCAATAAATAGAACATAAATATTAAGACTTATCTACAATAATGATCGATTGGTTGTGTATCGACGAATCGAATGCAAATGTATAAAGCTTTAGAGTAAATTAGTTTTTAGATTTTGAAACTTTCAATGTTTGGCACTGACATCACTTTTTTCGCATATAATGAAGAATAATATAAATATTTAAAATATACAAAAATATTTATTTTTATACCTTTCGGTTTTTCCCAAGTCGATTTCATTTTTCTTAATTCTTGCAAGAAATAAATTCTGGAAAAATTCCAGACAATTTTCAACGCGTCTTTTACGCAATTTTTAGGCATCTAATAGTTTTCAATGCTTTATCACATATAAATGTCAACAAAATCGAAGGCGAACACTTAAGTGATAATCCTCCTTCGCAATGAGTCTGAAATGAAAATCGGAGGTTCAAAAAAATTAATAGTTGATGAAAAATCTTCAAAGTAAACTTTTCAGCTTTTTTTCGATATTTCCGTCATTCATTTTTACGAAAGGTTTTCCGACAGTTTTAAAAACTTTTTTATCACAAAAAATGCGTGATTGTTCGTAGAAATTAAAAATATCATTATTTATATGGTCATCATTGTTATAAGATTAATTTAATTGCTACAATAAAAATATTCTTATCGCTACTAGACTTTTCCTGGTCACGTTACGAAAATAACAACAACTTATAATCGATGATCAAAGTATCGGACTTTGTCAACACAATACGGTCACGCTCGACAAATCTCGCTACTCTGTAAAGCATTTTTCCTCTTTCCGCTCACTATATATAGCCCATAAATGCAGTGTGTACAATATTGATACTATAAATACCTGGACATGCGATTGTTACATGAGAAAGACATTTTAGAGACAGGGAAGAACGAGAGGAGAGAAGGGGAGAGAGAGAGAGAGAGAGAGAGAGAAAGAGAGAAAGAGAGAGAGAGAGAGAGAGAGAGAGGGAGAGAGAGAGAGAGAAGGTTACATTACCTTTTTGGAAGTCTGCATTAAGAAACGCCACCCAGAACGAAGCGAAGCATTAGTTAGTTACAAATATATATGTACGCATATGGGAGATTCATGGTCCACTCAAAACAAAAACGACATCCTTGTTACACAATTTTTAAAGCTCTTCGAAAAAGTAACTACAACTGAATGATAACCCGAAGAATATGAGAATATCACCAATCGCTGTCACGAAAAAAATATGACGAAGCTTGATGAAAAAGGGATACCATTTTTGGTCAATTGTCTTGTTTTCTTCATCGAGGGGTAAGGCTACTGTGAAAATGACGAACAATCATTCGTTGCTTGAGGCAACTCGAAATGAAGATGAAGGTCCAAAATATGGTGCAGGAATCGCAGATTAAACTCATGACGCGTTTTTCTCGAAACTATGTTTTTCCAAACGGTGTACACGATTTCTCGATATCTAATGAACGGATTCACTTGAAATTGGGTACACTTATTAAGTGTAATAGTCGTTTAGTCTTGACCGACGTTTTTCTTAACGTTTTTCTTCATTAATTATTAACAATAATGTCTTTCTTCCTCGAGAACCAAAAAAAAATTCAAAATTTTATTTCTAAATGTTTGAATCACGAAAACAAGAAAGGCTCGTTCGGGTCTTAGCCAAAATAATCCATTTTAAGAAGAAAAAAACTCGTTTTTTGTTTCAGCTCAACCGGGTAGCCAAAAAAAGGTCCTTCACGAGAACGAAAACGAAAAAAAAAATTCAAAATTTTATTTCTAAATATTTGAATCACGAAAACAAGAAAGGCTCGTTCGGGTCTTAGCCAAAATGATCCATTTTAAGAAGAAAAAAACTCGTTTTTTTTGTTTCAGCTCAACCGGATGGCCAAAAAAAGGTCCTTCACAAGATTGTTCATAACTTCGTCAATTATTATGTTTTTTATGAAATTCGACACAACTTTGTTAACCTACATAAGAAGAAACGTCCAAACGATTTTTCAATCATCTTACCTATTTCTTCAAAATTAATTTTTTAACCCCTTAAAACGAAAATGATCTGTAATGTATTGCGTGAATGTATAGCTTGACATGTAGCCATGTAACGGCTGAGCTCGGTAAATTTTGCATGTGAACGTGTAGCGAATGAACTTGATGAACACCAAGGGCGTATTGTTGTCATTTGAACAAGGGTGTACACTCACTCGAGTCGTCTTTGCTCCTGTTGCAGGGCATTTATGTGATTCTTGAATACGGTTTCAGCTTCGGGCGTTTCGAGAACATCGTAGGGCACCTTTGTGCAATTATTTTCACCAAAGTCGTAATCGATCCACGATATATCCTCGGGACACTCGTAGAAGTGTTGATGAAAGTCCGGATGTTCTTTTATGTATTGCTGCACCGTTGACCATTCTCTGATGAAAAAAAAAAATTATCATTCAGACTCCGACCATGGTACGTCAGAGGTATTTATCGCAAATCGTCCTACACTTTTGACCAAGTTCTTGTACAGGTGAAAACTACAAAAACAATCACATGGAAGGATGGACCAGTTCAAGTTGTATGATGAACAATGCTGAATGATGTCTCGCTACTTTTTTATGTAAATTAATGCCTTATGTGAAAAAATCATTCCTAATGCTTTCAAACGTTTCGAAACTATGGTGTGATCGACTGGCAATGATTCTGAAAGTTCAGCTAGCGTCTGACATGAGTCTTCGTGAAGTAATGCCTCTAATTCAACACATTGAAATCATTATTTTTGAAGCGTCTAAACCAATGTCTGCATGTTGTTTCCGACAGAGCATGGTCGCCGTAAGTATCAACAAGAATTCTGAGTGCTTCAGAATTCAAAACCCCTGAGAGGGGTTGGAAAAAGCAAAACTCAAGGGTGCTCCATAGAAACGAAAATATGGAGAAAATTATTCTATGTATTTCGTACATTAAAACCATCCCCGAAAAAACGATTGTTTTTGAGTTATTCAATAAACAATTTTTTTTTTTAATACTTGAACAATTTTTTTCGGGTGAAGATATTATCGGACAGGGTTGATCAAATACTTGATCGACGCGTCTTTTCAAGGGCTACAACGTTGGCATTTGAACAAAAATTGTATGAATCTTCCCTAAAGAGTTATCGAATTAAAACTGATTTTTCAAATTTTCACCCCCAAAATGGACTTCCACGACTTCGGCGCTGTGGACAAAAATAAAGCCCGGCCTGAATATTTTGTCTCCCAGCGCCGACCTCGTAGGGGTTGTACGTTGGCATTAATCCAGCCCCATCCCCCTTCGTCCTCTTAAAAAAAAAACTCTACACGCCGATTTTTAGGCAAACTTGGATTTATCACCCGCGGCACCTACAAAATCACCTGTCAAAAACCTAGCCTTCTTCTATTTTTTCCGATTCCAATATACAGCACGACTGTACTATATGGCGAAATGACGTACACTGAATTTCAAGCTTGCTTACAACACTACTTCATAGATGCGTTACCATCTCAAACTACGCGCACGGCGTTCCGGTAACGCCATCTGTTGGAAAACAGCGAGAACTAATTCAAAGTCCTAATAGATTGAATTTAATTATCGTGGCGAGATGGAGGTCGTAACCTTAGCAAATAAAGACAATAGCCAAAAAGGATCGAGACACCAAAGACTTGTTCTTCGGGAAAATAATCGAATAAGTAAAAAAAAATAAGCACCGACCGTCGCAAAGATGAATCTTTTTAAAAGAAGCGAATTTCGCAGGAACTCACTCATTTATCAAATTGGAAATGTCCGGGCATATTTCGTGGAGTATCTCCGGCAACATGTCGAGATAGCCCTGAATCTTCTTGGCCACTTGTTCGTCCTTGAGTTTCTTGATGTGTCGTCGAAACAATCGTTGGGTAGCGTCGATCCCGAAAAGCTCGACGAAATTCGTGAATTCTTTGTGCTGGCCGAGCTTCTTGGAGGCCTGCGACCACAGGGCACGATAATCCGTGACGTGTATTCTGACGAGTCTCTGCAACGACTCGGTGGACATATCGAGAAGTTCTTTGCGGGCTCTTGCCGCTTCGGCGAAGGGCACCACCTTGCTACGTAATTTCGTTTTATCGATTGTCTGTGCGAGCAACATGAAAGCAAGATCAATGTTGATATTCTCGTGGGCTGACGTCTCAACGATGAATATAGAATTTTTGTATTCCTTTCTCATGACGAGTTTTTCCGCCTCTTTCACGTATTGCTCATTCGCGTCGTCGTTCTTCGATGTAACGAGGACTACCGGCTTCTTCGATTTAACCAGATTGTTCAATATGTTCGCCACGATCTCGACTTGCTTCTCTATCGTGCGATTCGGCACGACGCTCACGTCGAACACGCACAAAAATCCATCGATGTTCAATTTACCGTCGGGCAATACCTTCTGCTCGTATTCCTTCTCTATGCCCAATTGATTTTTGCAAATGTACATTAATTTTTCGGCGCTCGTTATCTTCGTTGCGGCGCACCTCTTCGCGTAAGGCTCCATCTTTCCACCCTTGAACGGCTGGAAGGACGCGTCGTCGATGAATTCCGTGTGTTCGATCACTTGAAATTGAAACTCCGTACCGTCCTCGGCCACCTTTGCCACCTCGCCCCAGTACAAAAAGTGATCGTTGTTCACCACACGACCGCTGAAATCCGACTGAAAAAGGCAGAGAAGAACGCGCGTCCGTTGGAGCTACCGAATCTTTGAGACGAATAAAAACACATTGTGAACCGACACATTCGTGGGCCGCGAATTATATTATACTAGCTTTCCGCCTGCACGCCTTATACTAGCATGCTCCTTAAGGGAGACTTTGTCCTTTGTGCCCAGCGGAAGATGTTAGAGGCTCAACATGAGCAGCTAGAAGAAGAGGAGGGATGCCTCTATGGACCAGGCATTGTTGATTAGCGGTAATTATAAACACATTACAAAACTTTAAACGCGTTTTTCTCGAAAACACGTTTTTGAAAATGGCTGACATTCTCCCGACCGCTGTAATTAACATATCGACCTGAAATTTGGAGAGCATACTCAGAAAATATGTCTTCACGGAATGACGGATCGTTTTTTCGATAGATACATTTTTGCATTTATTATTTATCTTTTCAAGCGAAAAAAAAACGCGAAAATTCGATTTTTTTTTAATTGCCGCCATTTTCCGAAATTTGTACTAAACGAAAAACCCATCCGTCATTCCATGACCAAAGAGTCACAGATTGATAATATGCTTTGAATTTGTGTTTCAGATAAAAAAAGAGGGGGCAGTCATGTCAGCCGTTTACCTCCCGCGATTTGAGGACCTGTTTTCGCGGAGCTGCAACGGCCGCCATTTTGGTTTTTTTTTTAATTTTTGAACGTTCTGTTTATCATGAATAAAAGCAAGAAAAAACCGCACTCAAAAAGCTTTGCTCGTTTCCTTTAAAAAAAATAAAATGTAAACACCTGAAATATGGCACTCCAAGGACAAAGTCTCCCTTAAGGCCTTATATACGCGGAAAATTTCAAAATGGTTAATTTTTTTTTAATTTTCATTCCATTAGCCTGAACGGTTAGGAATATTTTAAGCTTTACAGAATAAAAAAATTCCAAAAATTGATAAAGTTACAGCATTTAGAGCTAGATAATAAATACCGCGCGGCGCGCCCGACCGCCAACTACAAAGCCGTTTTTCGACGATTCATTTTCTTGAACCTTGTGAAAGTTCTAACTCTTGAATGAAGGTTCAGATCGCTTTGAATTTTTGAAAACATATTCTTAGTATCATCACCTATCGTGTGAACCACAAAAACAAAAATTTCAATGACACAAAAAAATTTTTAAAATAAAATACCGTCAGAAAATTAGGTAAAAAAAGGTTAAGCTTCGAATTTTTAATATAATATTTTTTTAAAATAATATTGTTGGTTTACACTGAAGATACATTCATTATGCAATTATAGATATGTTCATTTTTTCAAGACATGTTAAATTTATATCTTATAACATGTTTTATGTTATATCTCCGCCATTTGTTAATAATTCTGATTTGTTTTTACATATACTTAACCATGTGCATAAAAAATCTGTAAACAAAATGGTGTCAATATATGCGTCAGTTTGTTTTAACCGCGTCTAGAAAAGTATCTTCGAAAATCGGCGAAATCGCGTATATAAGACCTTAATGAAATGTACTCCTGAAATGTTTCATTAAGGGGTTATATACAGTTAACATTTTCGAAAAATCGATTTGTTTTACATTTTATTTTCGTAATGTACATATATTTAAGTACACACACAGAGAGAAATTTCTTGTCAATCCGGCGAATATCCTCGAAGTTACACGCACATTTGTAATGGCGTGTCAGTGCGTTCGAAAGTGCTTTTGAAACTTTAAAAGCGTTTTTCTCAAAACTGTGTTTTTAAAGTCGGTAAGCAAGATTTCTCGGAAACGGCTGAACCGATCAGTCTCAAATTTTAACACGATATTTTCAAGTTTATTTTTTAGTAATTAATCGAAGGTTTTTTCTTGCTGATAAATATTTTCCATTTTCTTTGAAAATGGAAAATATTTATCCAAAAATTCTTATCCAAAAATTAAATTTTGGATAAAATATTTTCCAAAAATTCTTGAAAAATTGATCTTTTTGGGCCGCCTGACTGTATAACCCCTTAAGGAACACGTAGAATTGTATTGAAGAGCATTAATACTAAGTTTCAAGTAAATCTGAACAGATATTTCTTTTGACAAACAAACTTTGCTACGCCCTTCTCCCCTTAAGGATTGAATTTCCCAAAACACTGAAATTTCGTTATTTGTGTCTAAGAGCAGTAACACAAAGTTTCAAGTAAAATTGACCCGATTTTTTTAATTTTCCGTACAACCATTGCCACCCTCTTTCGTTCAGGGGTTGAATTTTGAAAAACGCTAAAATACGCGTTTTATTAATTGTGTTGAAGAGCTTTAATGCCAAGTTTCGAGTAAATCTTCTGACCAGATTTTTTTCTATTTTACATACAAACTTTGCACCCCTTTTTCACCCCTTAGAGATTGAGTTTCCAAAAACGCTCAAATACGTGTTTCATTAATTGTGTCAAAAAGCACGAATACCAGATTTTTTTAATTTCCATGCAATCTCTGCCACCCCTTTTCTCTCCTTAAGGGTTGAATTTCGAAAAATCCCTTATTGGCTGCTTACGTCACAAACCAACCCACTGTCCAAATTTCATGTAATTAGCTTCAGGATTTCTGATTCGGCGTTGATGAATCAATCAGGACATGTTCTTTTATATGTATGGATTTTATAATATAATGGAATATCTTATTTATTACAATGATATATTCCGATCATTTTTCGACACTGTCCAAAAGTCACTCGCGGCGTTTATGCTCTTCGCTAAAATCATTAATTCTTACAGTTTGTGTAAGAATGAAATTTAATTAAATTAAAGAGAATACGAAAGTTTAAGGAAAATACATTTTTTATACAAATCCGATCATGCACCCCGCAAATTAAAAAAAATATGAAATATTTCTCCCAGTATCACTTCCATATGAGCACACTCTTTTTCAATCGACATGCACGCACTTGAACAAATTCGAAGAGATTCAAACTTTTGGAATCCCTCATATCTTGAAGTGTATTAAGGGGTTACCCCCACTTGCGATTTTGATAAAATCGATTTTTTATTGCATTTTTTTGAAGTATAAGTATCTGAGAATATGTCCTGAAAATTTCAAGTCGATCCGAACAAAATTGACTGAGATATGAGCGTTAAAAGAGAAGAATCCGTTGTGTAAACGACCGGAAATTGAAACTTTAAACGCGTTTTTCTCAAAATGGCATTTCTGAAGTCGGTGACCAAGATTACTCGAACACTAATGAACCGATCTTCTTGAAATTTTGCAGGCTTATTTAATACATAAAAATGTAGTCTTTAATCGTTCGATTTTTTTTTTCGAAAAAAATGGCCGTTTTATAGCCAAAAACGCCGTTTTTTTTTCGTTAAAATCGAACCATTAACTTTGACTGTCCGCCATTTTGCGAAAAATGAATATTTTTTAAAATCCTTCGATTAAAGACTAGTTTATACTTATATTTGACTAAATCCATCCGCATTTTTTTTTTTCAGATGATCCACTTCGCCGCAATGTTGGTCACCGCAAACCGTGTATATAAAAACATTATTTCATTGACGGCCATTTGCCACTAAACAATGTAATATTTTTCAATAAAAAAATTACTGAAAGTTCTTCAAGATGTGTTCTTTAAGATGGTATATTGATCGATTAAAAAAGTTTTTTAGTATCCTTTAAAAAAATTCATGAAAAAGGCGTTTTTTGCGCTACAAGTGGGGGTAACGCATTAAGGGGGAGATATCTTTAGACGAAAACATTTCCTATTTTTCTTAACATTTTTAAAAGGAAAGATTTCTTTACCACTTTTCAGATTTAAGGTATGTTTTAATACTACTTTTGGCTGTTACATGATATTTTTTTTCTTTAATTATTCGAAAAAATGGCGGATGTATGGCACGGTCTTCTAAACGGCATTCTCAAAACTGGCATAACGTATAGCTAAAACAACTTATCGACCGATTCTGATGCAATTTGGTATAAATCTTTCTAACCTTATCGTCTAAAACATGAACCTAAATGTTTTTGAAAAAAAAAAACGGATATTTTTATTGAAAAAATATAGCGATTTTTTTTTTCGGAAAATTCAATATTTTTGTTCCAAAGCGTACCATTTCATCCATTTTCATCATTTCTCACTTTTTCTTGGTTCATATTCTGCGTATGAGTGTTAATGAAAGAAAAATCTTCGTTGCTTTTTTTTTTCAGATTAATCCCGCCGACGCTACGTGTCACGCCGTCTGACAACATCAACCGCAACCTGATTAGAAGACCGTGCCATGCCTCCGTCATTTTTAAACATTAATACAAAAAAAATACCATGTACCAGCCAAAAGTAGTAACAAAACATACCCTAAGTGTCAAAAATAGTGAATAAATCTTTCCTTTAAAAAAAAAAAACATGGCAATCAGCAATTTTTTCCTCGTCTAAGGGTATCTGCCCCCTTAACATTCCGCATGTATAATTTGTATACTTTATTATTGAAACAATCAATCCGCAAATCCTTTCGGAATTAAAAAAAAAACGACAAAAAATAAACGTAAGCAGAGCGAGTAACGATGTAACTAACGGCCCTTGGTTCTATTATTAAACGCCGTTTTTATATTACCTTCTCCATAGACCGTGAAGGAAAGGTAATCGTTTATTTTCTAAAGTCAAGGTAAAAAATAATGACAATGAAAAAAAATCTGATAAAAAACGAAGAAATGTAAAAAATATTTTTGTTACGAAAAATGCATACAATAACTAACAACCGATATATATCCAAATTGGTACCCTAAATCATTGATAAGAGGAAGAAAGTCGTTTTTGTTCTGATTTTTTTTTCACACTCATCATGAAAAAAACATTTCGCGCGCGAGCGTTCAAGGAGAATCAGAACATTTAGAGTGAACTACAAAATACGAGAAGAAAAATCTTACAGAGGCGAAATATAAATGAAAATCGACAATTCGAATGATGTTGAAGTGTGCATCGTTGGAGCGCAATGAAAATGAATTCTTTTTATCCGTCGATTTTTTTTCACCGTGAAATTAATTCAAATCTTTTTACATATTCTTATGAACGATTCACGACCTTAATTTGCAAAAAATAAAGCTTTGGATAAGCATAAAGATAAAGAATCGAAAGATGAATTTAAAAAATCGTTACATTGCGACGATGCAAACTTCAACGTCGTCGATTCGAATAATTTGTTACGACATTCGCCCTTACCATGATAACATGAAAATAAAATATTGTGAATGTAGCGAACATAAAAATGAAAATGTAGACATATGATATTTTGCGTATGAATTGAAGCATTAATTAAATAAAAATTATACATTACATTCACACATATTATCATTTGTTTCACGTTTTAAAATACTTATTATTTGGTATAATATACACTCAGCAAAAAAATTGAAGGAACGGAACATTTTTCAAATTTTTTCAGTAATCTTCGAAAAACCGTAACTCCGTGAAAAATAGTTGTACCAGGGGGGGGCAAAAAAAGCATTTTAAAGCTTGAAATGTTTAGTTTAAGAATCTTGCGGACAATTTTTTTTTAGTATCACGCTCGGCGCTCTCATAAGAAATAGCGGGAAGGAAAAAATTTCGAAATTTTTGGTTTTTTTCAAGCGTCCATGGGCTCAAAAAAAAATTCCTGGTTTAATGAATAACAAAAAAATCTAATTTTTTTATTTTTGTCTTCAAAATTCAGTTTTTTCCTAAATTTTGAACTTTTGTAAAAAAAATTCAAAATTTTGGAAAACCCTAAATTTTGAAATACAAATGAAAATTTAAAAAAATATTTTTTTTTTCTTCTCAAAATTCAGATTTTTTTCCAAATTTCGAATTTTTTGTTAACATCGGATGAGTAGACAATGCGAAATGGTAAGAAAAACATCGAATTTTTTTTTTCGTCTGAATCTTCATTACCTGATGAGTAAAGAGCAATAAAAGAGCTCTTTTAATTTTTGACAAAACTCTGCCGATTCGGGTAAAAAAAAGGGTCCAACCGATAGATTAGAAAATTTACAGGATTTTTGGGCATGTATTGAGCTCAAAAAAACCTAAAAACATTGGTAACTTTCGCAGTATTTGCAAAGTGGCGTTAGATTTTCGAAATCGGCAGAAAAAGTCATCTATTAAGCTTGGGAAAAAAAATATTCCTCTAAAATACTAGAAGGCACTTATAGAGGATTCATTCAAGTTTCCAAAACCCACCTTCCGCTCACTGTACGATTATCACTTCATGAGATATCGATGATCAAAAAAAAAGGCGACTTTTCATTTAATCGGCGATTTCTCAGCAACAAATAGTCGTACAAAGGGCAAAAAAAACGAAATTGAAGCTCAAGAACCACGCTCCATGACCTCAGCGTTGATTAAGCCAGATTTTTTTTTTTTTTGAGCTCATGGACGCTTTCAAAAAAACAAAAACTTTCTCAATTTTGTTCTTCCCGCTATTTCTTATGATAACGCCGAACGTGATACTAAAAAAAAGTTGTCCGCAAAATTATTAAACTAAACATTTCAAGCTTCAAAGCGCTTTTTTTGCCACCCCGGTACGATAATTTTTCACGGAGTTTCGGCTTTTCGAAGATCATTGATATTTTTTTTTAAATGTTCCATTCCTTCAATATTTTGGCTGAGTGTATATAGAAAAATCAATCAATATATATGTCAATAAACACATATATTAAAATGATTTTATTAAAGCTTGAATAAGATTAATGCATTTTGTTGCATTTCAAAAACTTTTGTAAAATTACAAAATATCCGTCGCTAATTACATACAGATAAGTGTCCGTACGATTTTTCCATAATCCTGCTTATTCCTTAAAAATATATATTTTTCTTAATAACCCTGATTTTCAGCTGGTCAAGTAGCCTAACCCCTTAAATGTTCATGAAAGTATAAAAGCCTTGAATGTTTTTTCTTCCGATCGCCATAAATGCGAAAGGCGAAAATTTACCTGGGACAAGACGGAAATGTGGTCGACACTGTAGTCGTCCGAGAGGGACCTCATGAATCTGTTGCACAGACAAGATTTTCCAACGCCGACCTGGCCCTTGTCCTTCTCGATTCCCGAGAGGCCAACAATGGCCACATTTATCGTCTTCAAATTATCGCTTTTTCGCGCCATGTTTAGGATCTTGTTTAGTCGCACGACGTTATGCACCAGCAGCCATGAAAATTTATTAGCGTATTTCTTCCCTCTAGCTCTCTCTCTCCCTCTCTCCCACTCTCCTCCGCGAAAATCGGATGGAATCGAACGTTCGAAAACAAAGCGAACAAAACTCGATATCTATTGTATTTCGTCTTTTATTTATTGAAAATTACTTTTTCTAACTTATTTTTTTTAAATATATATTAATTGTTTTTAAGCACTTTAAAAATTTGTAAAAATCCCCTTGGGTAACATCTTTGCCTTGACGGCGAAATACATTTTTACTTTATTTTTCCTCGTCCCATTCTTCATCAACATATCCGACCGTCGATCGTCGCTGGTACGAGACGATATTATTTCTCGACGAGTGCCACGTGAAAAATGTTCGTTGCATTTGACTTTTTTTTTCACTATTTTAATCGGGCGTTTTTTTTTAATCGTTCTTTATGCGAAAGATCACTCGTGTCGTTTAAATACACTTTGTTTATTGAGTCGGTGGTTCGTTTTTTATTAGTACACTTCTGAGCAATTGTTTAATGACACTATTCACGTGCACATAGGCGTGTGGATGGATGTGTGTACGTACGTATGTACAAAAAGATCTGCGAAGAATGAGGAAGAAATACACGAATTAATTAATTGGATTGCACGATGTCTGGAATGATTTTTGTGAATGTGTGTAAAAAAAATATTTATACATTTTCAACCGCGATTATCAAAAAGTTTTCATCCACATCCCGTTGAGTATTCTTTATATTATTTTTTCACTAGAAACCGCAGAGATGCCCCCCCCCTCCCCACAGCCCCTTCCCGATATAAATGAGCCTGTCAAAAATATAAGTTGGGCAAATCTTCAAATGCTTCGACTGCCAAGAAAGTCCCCCAAATCCACAGGAGCATCAAAGTATTTCCATTTGTTCGTTCGTAATAATTGTTTAATTAAAATTCAATCGAATCCTCGCTAAGGCTCGTAATAAAACGCGTGAGATTACAAGCCACGCCGTAATTCATTCGCCGAATATTGTGGAATTCGAATGCAAAAGGCGAGCAAGGCGAGCTCGAAAAACCGAGACGCGAATTTTTAAAAAATGTATCGCGAAATATTTTCGTTTCTTCGACGTGATCGATAGCATTTTTTTTCTTTTTTTTTTCGGGGTAGCCGCGCGGGAGTGGTCATTTGATGGGCTTGATAACGCGGGGGAGAGAAGCCTGAAAAAAAAGATACCTTACTTCAACGGATAACGTGTTGGGAAGAGAATATTCAAATGACAAATACGCGTGAGATGAGTTTATGCATGCTTTACAACTCCCTTGTAACGCGTGCCGTGACGAATTTCCACAGGAAAACGAATTTCGGATAATCCCCGCGCGCCCCCCTCGCGGCGCCTACGATTTCTCTAGGCTTTTGATTGGGGTTATGAAAACGGGAATCAATCGATTTTTCGCCTGGGATTTGATTTTTTTTTATGTAATTGCGACGACGTAGCATGTTACCTCTCGTACAAATGATGCTCAAACACCGAGGAGCTCGCAAAGAAAAGTGTTCGATATACATCTGTATATCTATATATACATACGCACACACACACACGGGTATATGAATGTATCTATATATGTATACAAAATGTGTATGCCTATGTCTATAGTCTGACCTGTCTGGCACGCCAGCCGGCCGTCCACTTTCCTATTTCGTTAATACAACTTGTAAAATCCAATTACTTCCGCTTAACTCTGTATACACACGCGCACTCTGCACAATTCGGGACGCCGAATTCACGAATTCTTTTATTTTACACGCGAGGCGTCCGCGCTCGCTCGCGAGCCAACGTCGAAATTGCACGCATGTAAATAACTTCACGTCAAATATCGAATACTGCTCCGAAATGGAGCCATCTTGGTGGGTGGGCACACGGGGAATAATGTTTTTCTTTTGGTTAGTACAATACAGAATCCCCCTCCCCAGCGCCACAAAGTAGTCGCCTATGTACGTACGTACGAGGCTGTTTTCCAAGCGTTACTACGAAAAAGGAACGCCGAGGCTTTTCGAAAACTCGGGGTAAATTATTCTCGATGTCGATCGTTGCGTGCGAGATTGAACGAGTACCAACGAGTATGAGAAGAATTTTTATTTGCGCGGTGCATTGTTGATTCGAGGCACGATACAAAGGAACGCTTTGTTGGAATTTATATTGAATAATTGCACGATTTTTCACTCATAGAGCAGCGGCAAGAGAGGGGGGCAACCTACTCGTCTAGTTACTTCGGAATGTAGCTGCAGAAAATTAACCGGTAAATGTGGTTTTCTGTGTGTGTTTAGATTATATTAGAGAGCATTCACATTTACCACATGTGCTTAAAGTTAAGGTAAAAACTTGTACGCAAACGGAAAGGTTAACCTCGTACGCGTACATTCCTTGTGGAAAGCACAAGGTTTCCGCCAATCACATCGTTCGATATAGCGAAACCCCAGAATTTCCACCAATCACGATACTAGCAGATGTTACACCGTTACAGAAAAATACATCGCTGAGATAAGGCTTTGGGGTTTTTAGGCGAGTGTTTTAACCTCTCTCGGGCCCCGGGCTTGCGAGTGTTTTCTTGTACCCCTTACGTGTCTGTGCCGCTAGAGGCGCTGGGAGTCATCGAGTCCACGCCTCACCGCGCGCATTACGAATGGATAAAAACCCCAGGCAGCATAAATGTCCAATTGACGTCGATAAGTTACCTCTGTCAGGTTACCTTTAAAATATGACCGTAAGCTAACTATTCGACATCTTTCAAATGACATCCCGATCAATGCTGCCGTAAAGTTATATTTTTTATATCTTTCGGTAATGAAAACAGATGTCGCAAAGGTATCCCAAAATATTATCCAATTGATGACTTTTTAAAGTTATCAAAAAGTCATCGATTTACTGTTATCTATTGTATCTAGTTCAAGGTTGTCCAAAGGATATCATAAATTACGTAAGTCGTCTTTTTCACGACATCTTTCAGATGGCGGTAATAGGCTGTCTTTTAAGATATTTAGAATTGGCGGGAAATAGTAAAAAGTCATCCAAATGTTGTCCTAAAGATGACATCCAACGGATCACTTTTATCATAGTGCTAATGTAGCGTGTCATATTTCATTTCACCGGCAAAAAATTGTGTGTAACCACAAGTAGTTGAAGAAATAAAGGTGGTGAAATATATATACGTGAGTGCCTTTTATCCTACTATTCTTTTTGCCTCTGTGAGTACATATATGTATTCAATGTACTGTCTTTTTATTCTAAAAGAGTAGGTCTGCTTTTGAGGTTATCCAAGGGATCGCTTGGAGCATGGCAACCACCAAAAGACGTGACCATAACGGGAGAGAAGTCTAATAACGAGTACTGTTTTTATAATATCAAATTATATTTCACTTATAATGAATGAATTGATATTTTATTTATAATGACCTAGCCCACTTCGAACCCGTCTTAACAATATCTTATCAATTTCTTCCTTATGAAAATTAACTTAACAGTCTATAATATTGAGCTATATTAAATATTCTAGACGATTAATAGTTTAATTTTTATAAAGAAATGGATAGGATATTGTTAGATATATATGGCCAATGAATAGATATCTTTCGTAGTATGAATAGTAGAATGATGAATTTCGTAGTATGAACGGTCGTAGAATATGAATTTCGTAGAATGAATACTCTTCGATGCCGTTTAGATGTCGTTTTGTCAACCTCCTTCGGATGCCTATTGGACGACGTTTAGATGGCAGTGATATCTTGGCATTGTTGTGCATGTACAAGGTCAACATAACCTCACAAATTTTCCAACCCAATTTTCTCATAGGTGGTTAATTTTTTTCGAAAAAACATAGCATTAGGCCCTGGCGAATGCCCTGACGCAGAGCTTGATGATTTCCTTTTGCCCTAAATATTATTCATCTCTGAGAAATCTCTGTTCGAAAATTTCAGCCATCTCTCTCGCACGCATATGTCACGTGGTAGATCTTCTACTTCGCCTTAAGAAGATATCGGTCAAATATATCGATTTGATGACTTTGCGCTAACGTACCGACAATCGAAAAGAGTTAACCTTTTGTCGACACTTTGTTAATCATTAAACGTTGCCGTATATTCAACTATCGGACGCAAATAAGTTATCCGCCAAGCAGACATATGTGATACGTTTTGTAATACAAAACCGCGTCTTTTTGAACAACCAAAAAGTTATCCGTATCCGTTTCGCGATATCTTTTGGGTGCCATATAGATAATATTTTTCTACCTGGGACAGTATCGTAAAAACATCCGTTGGACTTTGAAAACATTTCGTAGAATTATCATTATTTTGACATGGCAACATTTTTCATGCAAATTAATGCAATAAAGTATTGAAGCGTTATGATATGTATTACATATTGTGTAGACTTCGAAGAGTTAGAGTATCTTAGGAGGTACGATCATTACGAAGAATTCACGTTGCGGACTTAAAATTTTTCTATGATGTTGACGAACACGTTATTTACTCTTTGGCAAAATTTGAGCTATATTGAGCGTTCAGTTTTTTTTTGTAATAAAATCGCAAAGTCGAGCACTTTAAGGTAATGAAGCACGTCGTCTTCTGAAGACGGTCGACCGGAAGTGCGGTGATCACGGTTTTGCTGCTTACGTATCCAACTAAGGTCGTTGGAAAACTGAAATTTTATAAACTAGACATAGTAGATTCGGTAAAAAATCGAAAATTCGAACTTTACCGCGTAATTCAAGCACTACATTGTAAAAAGATTTCAAGTTCCGGTTGAAAATTATCAGAACGACGAAATAGCACCTGCAGACTTGGCAACGTCGGGCGTAACGGCTGATGCGTTTGGCAAGCATAACCTTACTCTGTACCATAACCTAACGTTTTAACATCAATGTGTCCCGGGTGCCAACTTTGAGCATCGCAAACGCGACGTTGTCAGGTGTTTGTTCAAAATTCCATTATATTATTTATGGAGTTTTACAATTTATCGCGTACCAATAACATGTTCAATTACAATTTTACCCATAGTATTAATTCCACTAAAGTAATTCAGGGTTATTTAAATAAGATTCCGCCAGATTTGTTGCAACGTTTTTCAGTTCGTTTTTATGGTGAGACTGTTATTGTGAATATGACAGAGACTACTCCAGAGTCGTTTAGGATCTCATTTTTCAGTTTTCATGAGTAATTATGCAATAAATAAAACTTTGACCACAAAAGTTGGCACATTAGAATCGGCAATACGAATATTCAACATAAGTTAACATAAACCAGGACAACTGTGGGTAAAATAAATTCATTCTCTTTGTTGACCCTGAACAACTAACCGTACCTCCTTAGGGCAATGTGAAGTACGTTTCTCAGTTTTCTCAAACGACGGGTGTTTAAAAAAAAAAAGATCAAAACAATATCGTTAGGATTTTAATGAAGCATAACATGGACCGCGTCCTTTCTCTTTTCACTCATATAACGCCTCGGTCGGTATTTCAATTCCCCTTAAACCGCGGTAAAAACCGCTCGGTCGCGAAAAATCCCGTTGCGCACTTTTTCCCAATATGGTTAATATCGAGGGAGCAGAACGGATCTCACGTTGATTTCTTTCTTGAGGAACAAAAAAAGGATCCTTCTTTTCTTTCCAAAATATCAGTTCTCTCCGAAAATGTGAGACACGGATTTGAGCTATTACGCTCGCAGTAATATGTCGAGATGTATATCTTTTTTTGCCTTTGGGCGCATTCAACGGTGTCATAAAAACGCAACCATGAAGACCTTAAAATGTTTCATTCGAATACCACCGGTGTGTGATGGCACCACTATCTAGCGGTGTATGTTCATGACAACTGAACAGCGATCAGACAGAGATATGATAAATAAAATTGTTCCGTACAAGCGATTCTACAACGTATCAAGTCTGTAAAAAGTGAACAAGTCTTTGTCTCAGATATAAGTAATTTCCTCTTTCACTCTAAAATATTTTTGATGCTCCGACGCTCGAAGGCCATAATACATAATAATCAAGCACTTACTAGAAATTCGTACTAAAAATAATTTCCAATAGCTATGTTGTTTCTTCACTTATAAAATGTTTCAATTCCTTATATCGATTCAAATTTTATATCGCTGAGTCTTTCGAAAATACTTTATTTTATTTGTCCAAAGAAGGTGGATGGATACATATGTCCCAAGTAGCAATTTTCAAAAAGTTGTCCAAAAGTCGGCTGAATGGATACCAAATGTCCGCCCGGAAGTTATCTTAAAGTTAACAATCATCGCAAAAGATAACTGTTGGGCACATGATAACTTATGGGTAACTTCCAAGCAGACATTTGGTACCCATTTGGGCAAAGTTCGGTGATAATTCATATGACTCAGTAATAAATATCTGATTATTGTATTTCATGTTGACGAGCCATTTGCAAAAAAAAACTATTTCGTCTTGATAGAATTGGCCGAACTTCTCGATTCACTTTGTGTTGGATTAAGGTTGTTTGGGGTTGAGTCAACATATTACCACTGAGCAGAATTGTTTTTACTGAATCCTTATAACCTCTCTGTTGATCAGCCTGTGTAGTTTGAATACGATCCAGAGTACCGTTTTTAGAAAAAAAATCAGCAACTCGACGTCTTTCGCGGGCGAATTACATTACGCTGATGGAAAACTCCCGATCATTTTTCAGTACATTATTAATATCTGCTAAGTGGATGCTACCACGGAGCTGAAAAAATAGGTACGGTTCGACTAATTATTGGACTAACACTTGGTACCGTGAAAATGAGGATTCACAGTCCCGTTATAAAATTATTAATGTTTTTGATAGGGAATTCGTGCAAAAATTAAGCACACAAAATATTAGACGGTGCAATCATGGCAACGTCGTGGACGGCACAAATGCTACCTATCTTATCGGTATTCGGTAATTATGCCCGGGAACCACAACCTACTCGGTCAGGATAATTAACAACGAATATTATTGGTACTTATTCTCTCAATTAGTAATAATTACTTAATATTAATTTCATAACTATGTTCAGAAATGATACATTTCTAGGCAAAGACAAAATAATGCGGGTTTTTGTTCATACATTAATTTTTTTTTTAGAATATCGGAAAATCATTGTAGTTCTTTATTTCTTCGAGATTATAGACAGCTTTAGTACACACTTTTTCTTTCCAGTGGGTTTTTTTTTTGATCGGACCGATATTCATTTTTGACAGCTCCTTGGGCCGACATTGAGGTTACGAACGGGGCGCATATATCTTTAACTTTGCGACACTTCTGCCAATCTGGGCATTATGATATACCACGATTGACGACGTTTCCAACTCGTTTCGCGTTGAGCGAGAAAAAGTTATAGAAAATAATTATACAAAGTAATGAAAACACTTAATGTAATCACCAAATGTTCAAAAGTGCCTTTTTTACAAATACATGTAGAAAAAGTTCAAAAACGTATGTTTAATATGACGATTATTTGAAAGCTAACAGATGGTAACAGTCAATCGCTCCCCTTGTATTTCACCCCCGACGGCCAAACCCCATAACAACCTTAATCAAGATGACCGTGATTAAGGGCATGTACAAGGTCAACATAATCTCACAAATTTTCCAACCCAACTTTCCCATAGTTAGTTAAATTTTTCAGGAAAAACAAAGCATTAGGCTCAGGAGAATATCCTGACGCAGAGCTTGATGATTTCCTTTTGCCCTAAATATGATTAATCTCTGAGAAATCTCTGTTCGAAAATTTCAGCCATCTCTCTAGCACTCATATGTCACGTGGCAGATCTTCTAGTTCACCTTAAGAGGGAATGACACCTTATCGCAGTCGGTATGGTAGAACAATTATAGATTCCCAAAAATCTCTGAAATAGCTCTTCAGATCCCGTCGAAACTTTGCCAAACGACGTCACATAGATAGACGAATAGCTGTCTGCCCCACAAATTTTCTGAATTTGAGAAAAAAATGTAGATTGGCTTATGATAAGCCATTCTACGTTTTTTTTTGTCAAATTAAGAAAATTTAAGGGGCAGACAGCTGTTCGTCTATCTATTTGACGTCGTTTGGCAAAGTTTCGACGGGATCTGAAGACCCATTTCAGAGATTTTTGGGTATCTACAATTGTTCTACCATACCGACCGCGATGAGGTGTCATTCCGTCTTAAGGAGTTCGATATCGTTCCTTGGCCGCAAGAGTGAGCATGAAAATCCAATGAGTTTTCGGCAGGCTGCCAACTTGTTGTGAATAAACTTTCATGTGAAAATAAATCATTGTTAGGCAATATCCAATTTATAATATCGTTGAAAATTATTTCTAAGCCGAGATATTACATTAACAGTTATCATTTTTGCAATTAAATATAAATATGTTGCAATTTTATTCAAGAAAAAATGAGCTATAGACTTGGCAACAGCGGCCGTTTCTGCCATTGACACGACTGACTATCGCTGAAGCGTCGTCGCCTTCAGATTGTTTCAGGGCATGTACAAGGTCAACATAACCTCACAAATTTTTCAACCCTATTTTCTCATAGATAATTGATTTTTTAAAGAAAAACAAAGCATTATGCTCTGGAGAATTCCCTGACGCAGAGCTTGATGATTTCCTTTTGCCCTAAATATTATTCATCTCTGAGAAATCTCTGTTCGAAAATTTCAGCTATCTCTCTCGCACTCATATGTCACGTGGTGCATTTTCTACTTCGCCTTAAACGGTGAAAAACATTCAGCGTTGAGCGCTTTATGAAGCGTTTTCGACTTGACAAAGTCGAAAAAACGTCGAAAATATCAGTCGGGCGAATAAATACATTTTATTAGAAAGTCCAAATGCTGTAATACTATGTATGTTTAAAGCACTCGCTGATTTTTAAATACCCGCCAGTTAATGCTTGACTCGACAGCCAGATAATGCGGTGTTGCCACGTTTTACCTACAAACTTCGTTAATTTCCGAAAACAAACCGTTCGATCTAAAAATTCTCACCGTTTTTCTAGTATTATCAATGAACGAAGTAGAGAAACCGCCTAAGTTTTTGGCACAACGTTCCCAAAACTTTAATCAAGGTCGCCTCAGTTTTGTTTTTAATTAAAGTATTATTTCCGCCTGTACAGGTCTTGCTATAACAAGTGTTTACGAGCTGCTATGTGTATTATCAAATGAATTGAAGTTCAACTTGAACGTTAAAAATCTCCGAAACTATGTTGTGAAACGGGTTTATTTTGGGAAGGTTAAAGCACCCCATATTAATCTCTCGGATATATAAATTTCAATCGTCTACAAGTATTTAGATTTTTATCTCGAGACTCCGTTGAACTTTGAACCTTGGCATAGTCAAAACGTATACCTGAATGGTTGTGCAATGTAAATTGAGAGCAAAACACTTCGACTTCAACCCTTGACCATTTTTGTCGTTTCGTGCGTTTACTCGATTTACCGCACCGATTACTCTGACTTCACGTATGCATTACATACACAAGCGCGATCAACCTGCAAAATGAACACCAGCCGTACATTCATATCGCTAACTAACAAAGCAATCAAACGTAAGGAGAGGAATGGAATGTAAAAGCACGTGTCATACTGTTATACAAAAATGTGAGAGCGATAGCTAAATATTTTTTATTTGACAGAATTGTGGAAAATCCGTCAAGCCAGATATTCCACTGCAATGAGTGAAAAGAGTTACGAGTCGCTATCGGTAACTGTGCCGACGGAATATGTCTATCATGTAGAACTCAACAGGCCTACGAAATTGAACGCGTTTAATTCTTCAATGTGGCAGTAAATACAGAAAGAAAACATGACAAAAGCCTGTGATACATTTTTGTTCAGGATTCTATCGGTGTGACCATTTTTTAGAGAGTGCAGAAAATGTTTCGAGGAACTTGGGGAAAATCCGGATTGCAGAGCTATCGTCTTGTCAGGGGCTGGCAAATCGTTTACGGCCGGACTGGACCTGAACGAAGCGATGTCACTGGCACAAAAAACTGCAAAGCACGACGATGTGGCCAGAAAGGCTAAACTACTCAGAGGTGTCGTGAAATACTATCAAGACACTTTTACAGCCATGGAAAAGGTAATGAATCTTCGAACATGGAACAATTTGCAAACCGTCTGTTCAATGATGTTTCTTTTGATCATCGATGAGCAATGGACAATTAATTCACTAAAGATAAAGAGCTGATTACTCAAGTTCTTTTTTTTAATTCCTTTTGATTTCTGTTTTCAAAAGTTCTCACTTTTCAGTCAGGGTATGCATTGAAAAACTTAAAGGAGAAAAGATACGAACGCCTATAAAATTTTGGCCACCAACTCGAGGGCCTAAAGTCCCGACATTTCAGGGTTATTTGAAAAAATCTACAGATATTACAAAAAGTGCAGTTATCTCATTGCATTGAAAAAGTAATCAGACATTTCGGGTAATAAAAAAACAGGTACATGTGAATATCCATCTATCCATCTATCTATCCATCCACCCACCTATCCATCAATCCATCTATCCATCCATCCATCCATCTATCTATCCATCCATCTATCCATCCATCCATTCATCCATCCGTGCGTCCGTCCATCCGTCCATCCATTTATTCATCCATCCATCTATCTATCTATCCATCCATGCATGGATAGATAGATCCATCCATTCATCTATCCATCCACCCATTCATCCATCTACCGATCCATCCATCCATCCATCCACCTATCTATCTATCTACCCATCCATCCATCCATCTATCCGACCATCCATCCATATATCTATCCATCTATCCATCCATTCATTTATCCATCCATCCATCCATCCATCTATCTATCCATCCATCCATCCGTCCATCCATCCATCCATTCGTCCATCCATCCATTCATCCATCCATCCATCCATCCATCCATCCATCCATCCATTCATCCATTCATCCATCCATCCATCTATCTATCTATCCATCCATGTATCTATCCATCCATTCATCTATCCATCCACCCATCCATCCATCTACCGATCCATCCATCCATCTATCCATCCATCCATCCACCTATCTATCTATCTACCCATCCATCCATCCATCCATCTATCCGACCATCCATCTATATATCTATCCATATATCCATCCATCCACCTATCTATTTATCCATCCATCCATCCATCCATCCATCCATCCATCCATCCATCCATCCATCCATCCATCCATCCATCCATCCATCCATCCATCCGTCCGTCCGTCCGTCCGTCCGTCCATCCATCCATCCATCCATCCATCCATCCTTCCATCTATCCGTCCATCCATCTATCCGTCCATCCATCTATACATCTATCCATATATCCATCCATCTATTTATCTATCCATCCATCTATATATCTATCCATCTATCCATCCATCCACCTATCTATTTATCCATCCATCCATCCATCCATCCATCCATCCATCCATCCATCCATCCATCCATCCATCCATCCATCCATCCGTCCATCCATCCATCCGTCCATCCATCCATCCGTCCATCCGTCCATCCGTCCATCCGTCCGTCCGTCCGTCCGTCCGTCCGTCCGTCCGTCCGTCCGTCCGTCCGTCCGTCCGTCCGTCCGTCCGTCCGTCCATCCATCCATCCATCCATCCATCCATCCATCCATCCATCCATCCATCCATCCATCCATCCATCCTTCCATCTATCCGTCCATCCATCTATCCGTCCATCCATCTATACATCTATCCATATATCCATCCATCTATTTATCCATATATCCATCCATTCATCCATCCAGCAAGTGTTTGAAAAAAAAAAGTTTTTTTCACTAAAGCGCCCTGGATCCTAGGCGCTTTAGTGAAAGTGAGTTTTGAAGAGCTCGCGATCCTAGCCATCGAAAATAAAACTGCCTATGAGACGAACTTTGATAAGGTAATATATTCTTTCGCGGAAAGAAAAGCTCGACTTGTAAAGCAAGATAACATAGTAAAATTTGCTGGGACCTAAATATCGAAGGTGTGTGTACAGTCTAGCTTGTGCGTTATCTACACGGGCTGTATGTATTCTATATTAATGTCACACACAAGGAAAAGTTATTAGCAAAGAGGTAATAAAGAGCGCAAATTTATTGAAGGGTTCTTATTCTCTCAGTCACAAAAAATCCCACCCAGTGTATTTATTTTGTGAGTTTTGTAAAATCAAATGTTGGAGGGGAGGGGCGCTGATCTCGAGTTTTGCTGGGGCAAGGAAAATTGCTTATTGTCAAGGCAAGGAAAATTGCAAGTGGCGAAAATTTATGGAGCAGAATCGATGTGCCATTCTGAGCTAATAGTGCACATCGCAGAAACGAAAAAGTTTGAGGTCTCGAGTGACTCGGGTTTACCGGAAGGGTTTATAATTTACCGTTTAGCCGAACTGACGCAATGTTGAAAGACGATCGATATAAAATGTATCCATATAGAAAACCAATGGAGTTTGACCTTATGAAAAGTGTTAAATATTTAGTTCATCTCATTCGAGCCATCCATCGGATTACCACAAATGCCAAAAATACAAGCTGAGCTTACCGGACCAATGACCAAAATTTGCAAGATACGAGCAGCATGCGAAAAACTCATTTTATCTATTATAGAAATCGTAATTAATGAGCGTGCGTAAAAATGGAATGAGCCATCATTAAGCCACTAAATATACGTTTCCTATTGCTGACACGATCCTCTTTCACGTACTAAAGTGGTCAAACCGAACGAATAATGACACAAGTAAAAATGAAAGTGCGCACTTTGTTTCTGGCCATGTACCGACATTGACACGAATTCACATTCATGACAAGTTTACTTACAGCGGGTAGAAAAAGTATTTGTACACGTCGCCTTTTTCGAATTATCCTTCGAATGAAATTTAGTGCTTTATGGCGTTTCTGCGTTCTATAGCTTATCCTAAATATAATTGGTGTCTGTTTACAAAGATCTTGGGGAAAACATGAACAAAAAAAAGAATGTCAAATTGACGACAGTTTCGTATGAGATGTACAAATACTTGTTTTACCCACTGTAGCTCTTCAGCGCTTATGGATGCACCTCCGTGAGGCGTCAAACGATAAGTGTGTATATGTCGCGGACATTTTCTAGTGCGATAAGCCAGTCATCGCTGCTGTCCATGGTGCCTGCGTGGGAGTTGGCATTGACATGATAACAGCTGCTGATATCCGCTACTGTACGAAGGACGCTTGGTTCCAAATAAAAGAAATTGATTTAGGTCTTGCCGCAGACGTTGGTACCTTGCAGCGGTTTCCAAAGGTCATAGGCTCGGACAGTCTTGCACGAGAACTTGCCTATACTGCGCGCAAATTTCATGCCCAAGAAGCTCTGGATTGTGGCTTCGTAAATCGTTTGTTCGAGAATAAAGAACAGTAAGATAATCGCTCCAATTTTACACATCAACCATAACATTCTGAATTTTTATTTTCGTGACCTAAAAAATGTACTACTTATGACAATTTTGGTTGCTTGTATCAACGTTGGAAAATATTCATTGCCCTTTTACTCTCTCACCTTACAATTTTCAGTGGAACTTTGCGTAGAAAAATTATCTCGAAATTTGGACATTCCAATAAGCGGGATATTTTCAAAGCCACTCTTCCAAGGAGTCGTCGAGATTTGTGGGGTATTAAGGAATATTCCGAACTAAACGTTGTTTTTTCTTAAGGTGGGAAACCAATTTAGACGGCTCAAAAATCGATTTTTTTTAATTCCATAAATTGTTAGTAAAACTATTCAAGAATATATTTCCAAAGTAGTATAAATAATTCATTACTGCCTTGAGTTTTTTGTTTTCGGCCATTTTTTTTTCAAACGCGTTTTTCTCGAAACGACTTTTTTTCAATTTGTGCACACTCTAGCTCAAGAAGTTTCTAACCTATAATTTTATAATGTGATAGCTTCTTTATACGAGTACGCTGTATATGAACCTATTTTTTGGGTAATATCATTGTTTAAAGTATATTTTTTATAGAAAAAACGTTATAAAATAATGGCAAAAATTATACCCTTTTGTTTAACCCTTGCCAGTCACACCTCGAAAAAATTACGTAAAAGTCATTGTGGGTGAAATTCACCCCAATCATTTTTTGCAATGTGATAAATTATTTAAAAAAAAATACTTCAATGTACTTTTAACTCTTTTCTACACGACCATACCGAGTATTTTCAACTAGTGAGGTTTTAAATATGCAAAAAAATGTCCTATTTTCCGGAATTTTTTGGAAGGCATTTCAGGTCAAAAAACGGCGGGGGTTTCACCCGGTGTGACCATTAAGGGTTAAATATCTCTAAAAAATACAATTTTCAATCTTTTGGTCAGTTAGGTTTATATAGAAGGAAAACATGTTCTCAAAGTAATCTTCAAACCGCATTGATTTCCGATGAAAACTGTGGCCTCCAGAGTGTACACAAACAGCAAAGTCTGATGGCGACCTCCGATGGGCGGTAGATTACATGTTCCACATTTTCAAAGAAAATTCTTCGAAAAAATAAAAATATTTGTTGAAAAATATGTATAAAATATTTTCAAAGTTTGAATAAATTCTATCAATTCGTTCCTTGTCAAAAAATCATGGAAATCACTTTAAAAAACGTACTCCTAAACTGGTTTCCCGCCTTAAGTCCGTATTCTAGTGTCAATACCCATTTTCAAGGTGAATTTTTGGGAATTGAATTTAGAGAAACGCTTAAATCTAGTGTTAGTATTTCACAGTTACATTTATACATGTTTAAAGTGACATCTTTATTTCTTTCGAAGCACTTTATTCGAAATTGCGCATGATATTTAATGTTTCGCAGGTCACGTCGCGAAAATTTCGTCGGGCGTTGTGATTGCGGCCGTACTTTTCATCTGAAACAATCATGTTTTTTTTTCCGTTCATTACGAATGTGGTTATCGTTCGGCCCTCTAATAAAAAATGTTAGGACAAATTTGCGAAATGGCGGCGTTTGAAATAGAGCACTCTGATTTTTACAATAAAATGTTTACTTCTCGCGACCCGGAAAAATAGTAATTATAAAGCAATCAAAAAGATGGATGGCCCAACGATAACCACATTCGTAAAGAATTAAAAGATTTTAATCGTTTGTCCCAGATGACAAAGACGGCTGCAATCACAACGCCCGACGATAAAAAAAAAACTTTACCGCATGACTTGCGCAACGCTGTGCTGAAAGTTTCTCGAAAAACAGTTGCTCAAATTTCCTGACAATTTCCCGATAACAATTGCCCGAATAAACAAATTTTCAAATACAACTTCCCGAAAGAACAATTCCTCGAAAACAATTCCTCGAATAAACAATTTCTCGAATACAATATCGCACACGGGCAATTACCCGAATGAACAATTTCTCCAATGGACAATTTTCCGAATAAACGTTTCCCAAACAAACCCAATTTTAATTTAACAATTAATTGAATAGTTTTATGATAGTTTAATGAATCACTTATTATTAAATTAGTATCTTAACTAACATGTACACTTTTTAATCGAAAGTATAACTTAACGTTTTATAAAGTTTTTTTCAGTGAGTCAAACTGACCAAAAATGGCAAGATTCTTAATGCACAATGATACAACGAAATAAATCTTACTATTGACCTAAGTAAAAAATGCGTTTACGAAGTATTTGCCTCGATTAATGATTCAATATTAATACAAATATTAATGATTCAAAATTGAAGTCATTTAATTTATTTATAATTTGATCATTCACCCTGAAAACATTTGTCCATTCGGGATATTGTATACGAAAAATTGTCCGTTTGATAATCTGTATTCGGGAAATTGTTTTCGGTAAAGAGTTTTTCGAAGAATTTTCCGCAAACGCTGCGCAACATCAAGTATCACGTACAACTTTGAATGAAATGCTTTGGAAAAATTTAAGATCTTACTTCAAACATGCATAAATATAACTGTAAAATTCTAACACCGTAGATTTATCCGCTTCTCTAAACTGAATTCCTAAAAAATCATCTGGGAAATGGGTGTTGACATTAGGAAATAAATGGCCTTAAAATGGACCTGGCTAGTGCGTACGTCGGTGTAAAATCCATCAAATAATCGCTACTCATGGTTACTTTCTCGATTTCAGACTTTTGTCCGAATCGATAGCCATTGCTGAGGAGATTTCGGAGAAGAGTCCCGTGGCTGTTCAGGGCACGAAGTTGAGTATGGTTTACTCGCGTGACCACACCGTCCAAGAAGGACTCGATCACATAGTAAGTGTCATCATTTACTCCACCTGAGAAAGCGAAAAACATATCAATCAATCGTTGCTCCCACAGACTTATACTAATATTTTCTTTTACTTCGAAAGGCGCAGCGAAACGAGGCGATGTTACAGAGTGAAGATTTTATCAACGCGGCTGTCGCACTTGCAACGAAGGGAGACCCTCCGACATTTTCCAAGCTATAAGGCACTGCTCTCTGCCAGGGATGAATCGATTTTTTCTTCCATTTTTCTAACGATATACACTTGACGTTATTGTTACTATTTCAAAAATTATATTTTTACATGGTGCTTAAAAAAAAATACGAGGGTGAATAAAAAACGTTTTCGTAATCGCTATAAAAATATAAGAAAATTAAAACAAAAATATTTTATTTTTCTACATAATCTCCTCCTACATTTAGAATACCGATGTTCCAACTTTTTGATTCCTTTCTAAAAAAAAAAGCATTTTATTGACTCAATAAACTCTTCTACGGCAGCCGTAACCGCGTCATCATCGTCAAATTTCAAAGCCAGCAGCTGTTGTTCAGCCACAGGTATTTTATCACCGCACGTAACTCACTTTTCGCCATATTTGAACATTTTTAAAAACTGCACAAAATAATTAATAACGTAAAAACAATTCGATCAAATTGACTGAAACTTTGCGTAAATACTGTGTGATTGACACTCTTCAAAATCAATATCAACCTACTCCCAAAAATATTAAATCAATATGCGCGTCTAAAAACTTTCATTCACCCTCGTATATACGGTTTTTCCCAGCTCTGGTTATTTCATTCAGCGTATCAGAAGCGTACTTTATAAGTGCGCCGTAAAGAGCATCGCCAGTTTCATTCGTCAAGTTAAATCGTGAAAGAGCCCTCGCTTCTTGGGCACAGCCTCCAATCGGGCAGCCTCGATCTTTTCGTAAATTTTATAAACGTTTTGTTCGTCGGGCAAATTGACCTGAAAGTACGGGAAAATGAGAATCACAAAATTCTTTGTTTTATTTTACACTTACGATTAATAGATTGATGTAGTGCTCATAGTTGATCTTGTCCGTTTGAGGATCGCAGGCCACGGACATCATCTCTTCGAGTTCCTCTTTGGTAAAGGGCTCGCCAATTTCCATAATCGCTTTTGCGAGACTCTCTCGAGTCACGTATCCATGATTGGCCGGATCCAGAAGCTGAAACGCTTTCAACAGATCCTCCGGTTCTGCCGGCTTATATCTGAGACAGAAACAATGCTTTAGTTTTTCTCCGATATATTTCCATAAGTTGACGTATATTAAGGGGTTAGGCCACAGTAACGGGTATACAACCATGTACGAATTTAACAATTTTGTTTTTCGTATGAAAAAGTGATTCACTCATAAAATTAATTACACATCTATTTGGTATGAATATCGAGCTGTTGGAAAATATATTGGTTTGGTACAAAAATCTTGCAACACTTTTTTTTTCAATTAAAATATTTTTCCTAATAATGAAGTTCGAGAACATTCGAGAAGAGGAAATACAAGAATGGTCTAGAACCTTCCATGCCGCAGGATATATAAGCGAGTCAGATGTTCCGCGGAGTCAGTATGAGCAAAGATGGATCAACGTGCACTTCGAGCAATCGCATATTACGAATTCTTGCAAGGACATTCTGCAAGAGCCGCAGCCCGTAATATGTGCAGTGCGTTCAAGGCTAATGTAGTTAATAATTCAACGGTCTCCCGTTGGTATCAGCGTTTTCGTTCTGGCGATACATCTTTTGAAGACAAACCGAGGTCCAGCAGGGAATCGATTGTGGACGATGAAGAAATGCGAGCACTTACAAAGGCAGAGCCTAATATGTCGTCACGAGAATTAGCCAACAAACTTAACTGCAGTCATCCTACTATCCTTCGACATTTACAAGAGATGGGATATAGGAAAGTTGATTCGTCTTGGATACCGCACAATCTCAGCGAATCAAACAAAGCAACACGCATGTCCATCTGTCTTTCACTCCTGCATCGTCCGCAAAGAAAGGATTTTCTTCAAGAAATAGTCACTGGGGATGAAAGCTGGGTGTTGTATGTGAATCACACGCGCAAGCGTCAGTGGCTATCAAAAGGGGAAAAACCAGAACCGACCCCTAAACGGCCCCGTGAAATGAAGAAAGTTTTACTCTGTTGTTGGTGGGATTCTGAGGGCATGCTCTATTACGAATTTCTGCCAACCAACACCACAATACAGGCAGAGATTTATTCTGCACAAATGCAAAAGGTGGCTAAAATTATGAAACAGAAAAGGCGTAAACGTCTTCACGTTCGGCTTCTCCATGACAATGCTCGACCCCACGTCGCTAAGATGACACACGAAACTATTTCGCAGCTAGGATGGGAAGTTCTACCACACCCACCGTATTCACCAGACTTAGCACCTACCGACTATCACCTGTTTCGAGCTTTGAAGAACTATTTACGGGATAAAAAATTTGATGATCTGTCAGATCTCAAAAATACATTGGACGACTTTCTTAATTCACGATCAAAAGAATTCTGGTCTGCGGGCATGCAAAGTCTACCAGAGCGTTGGGCAAGAGTTGTAGATGCGGAGGGAGCCTACATTACTGAATAATCGTTTATTGTTAAAATGAAATATTTTTCTTTTTTACTCGTGTTGTGTGTTGCAAGATTTTTGTACCAACCCAATATATTTTTTTTTTTCAATGTACAATATGGCCGACTACTAATATTTTTTAATTCTTTTTTTAGGCGTTCCGCAGCGTGACATTTAGTATCCACAATTTTTTACCTGGAACGAAAAACAAAAATTCTCGTCAATCAACATTAGAATTCCTAGAGAAGTACGTACGGAATTTGAAAAATATTGTATTATTCAAAAGTTGTAGGTATTTGAATTGAGTTGTAGGTATTTGAATGAATTTTCAGTGAAAAATTTCGTAAAAAACTGCTCATGAAATGAAAAGTTTTCGATTAATCAGAAATTCCGTACCTACTCCTCCCCGAAATGCAATTAGGGACATAGCTTTTAAATTTGAAGTAAATCGAGTGAAAATTGTTAAAGTTATTTGTCACGCCAATTGGAAAAAAGCGGTTTCGAGAAAACCGCGTTTAAGGCGTTATATGCAGTGGCAAGGCCAAAAAAGTCGTTTTTTCGAGATTTTTTCCTGGAAAAGGATTTCATTTAGGCAAAACGAAAAGTATTAGGCAGTGTAGTGGCATCTTCTAGCTTCAGGTTGACATTTTTTATTGTCAAAAATATTCATTAACATTGCTCCTGTAGGAAGTCTCCTGGAGGTCCCCGAAAAAAAGTGTCCGGCATTGAGCAAAGTATCTCCGGTTTGGATTATCGAAAATGAAAGAACCAAAAAGATTCTTTTAGGCGATAGACGAATCCGGGTATTGATCGAAGGAATAGTCGAAATTTTAATTGTTGACAAAATGGTGGCTCCGGAAAGAAACAATTTCGATTTTCGACCAATTTTTTTCGTCAAATCGTTGAAAAAATAGAAATAATCATCGGAAATCTTATTCCTTCGATCAATACTTGAAGAATATATCTGACAAGGTTGTGTTAAAATTGCAGACCGATCGGTTCAGCCGTTTTTGAGAAATCGTGCTCACCGACTTTGAAAACATCGTTTTGAGAAAAACGCGTTCGAAGTTTCTCTTACAAATATGTGTGTATTTCCGAGAATATTCGCTGGATCGATTTGAAATTTTCAGGGAATATACTCACATTTGTGTACATTCCGAAAATGCAATTAAAAGAAATTGATTTTTTTAAATTTCTAACTGCGTATAACCCGTTAAAGTTTTAGGTACTCTAAGGCCGTGCCAGAGGTGGGCTTACGTTATACGCTCAAAGTCGGTGAAAAAAGAAAAAATTTCTTGCTATAATTCGAATAGTAACTTATTCTTATGATGATAAAGCCCGTTTTAGCGAAAAAATTGATTTTTTGAAAATTCTACTGTAGCCTTACCCCTTAAAAGTTTGAAAAAAGAAATATGCCATCGGGGAGCGTCTGGTCGTTATGCGGTTTCAATGTCCTCATATTGTGAAATAGTGCGATTTTTTTTATGGAAGTGATTGAATATAGATGGAAGCTTGAACTAAGCCACTAAAAACCCGCTGTCGCATGAAACTTGGCACAACGTGTACCCTCCCCTAATTATTTCTCGAAAGTGTGCGTTTTATCTGTTCATTAGAAATTACCGTTCTCATTTTTTTCTGTAACTGATTATTTTACAGTAACAGCTATAATTCTAGTCAAAAGTACCATCTTAATGGCGTTTTCATGGGGTCTTTAAGGGGTTAGGTTGCTGTGAAAATGTTAAGAAATCGTTCGTCACTCGAGGAAACTCAAATTGGAGAGGAAGGTCCAACATGCGGTGCAGGAATCACAGATTGAAGGTAAAATTATGATTACAACGATAGAACTGCTAGTAAAACTTCAAACGCGTTTTTTTTTTCGAAACTGTGTACACGATTTCCCGATGTCTAATGAACGGAAATGAAATTTATCTGGAAATGGAAATGTCTTGAAATTTCCATTTTTCGAAGTGTAATAGTAGTTTGACTGACGTTTTTCTTAACATTTTTTTCATTAGTTAATATTAATCATGGAATTTTTCCTTGAAAAATCAGAAGAAAGTATTCAAATATTTATTTTTATGATTGGAACACGATAATAAAAAAAGCTCGGCCCAGGTTAGCCAATGTTATTTATTTTAAGACAAAAAAACTCGTTTTTTCCCCCCCCGATCAACCGGGTGGCCAAAATAAAGTACGACGTTGAGCCTATCACGTTCGAAGGTCCGTGACGAGATTGTTTATAACTTCGTTCGTTATTACTATTTTTTTAATGAAATTTTTTTTGATGAAATTTTTAACGAAATGAAATACATTCAAATAAATAGCCAAACGATTTTCCAAGCACCTCATTTATTCCTTAATTAATTGTTTTATTGTTTAATCTGATTATCAGGTCGTCACAGTAGCCTAACCCCTTAAGATTTTCAAATCGAAAGGTAATCATTAAATTATAAGGATTGCTTGTGACTGAAAACGCCCTAAAATAATATGTCTCGTAATTTTGTTTCTGTTCAGCTGCAGCCTCCTAACATTGACCATTTAAGCTCTAACGAGAAGAGTTTGGTACGTGGATGCATCTATTAGGAGTACAACTTTGCAGTGACCGTTTTTTCAACAGTTTAAGGCTTTATTACAAAAAAGTGGCTCCATATTTTTTAATCAAAGTACTGCCCGTCGCTAGCTACGACCTCGGCCCATCTTTCAGGTAGCATTCGAATCCCGCGTCGATAAAAGTCTTGGTCCTTGGAGGCAATCCAGGAATCGACCCAATTTTTGACTTCTTCGTAAGTACCGAAGTGCTGGTCAGCCAAATCGTGTGCCATTGACCAGAACAAGTGATAGTCGGAAGGGGCAATGTCTGGAGAGTACGGCGGGTGGGATAAAACCTCCCATTTCAGCGTTTCCAAGTACTTTTTCACGACATTTGCAACATGGGGTCGGGCATTGTCATGCTGCAGTATCACCTTGTCATGTCTTTCGTTGAATTGTGGCCGTTTCTCTTTGAGTGCCTTACTCAAGCGCATCAACTGACGTCGGTAGAGTTCCCCTGTGATGGTTTCGGATGGTTTGAGCAGCTCATAGTTCACAACGTCTAGCTGGTCCCACCAGATACACAGCATCACTTTGGATCCGTGAATATTCGGTTTGGGCGTCGATGAACCACCGCCGACACGTTTTCTCACTAATAGAATCCTCCCCGTAAGCATCTACAAGCAAACGGTGGGCCTCAGCCGCAGATTTCTTGATGTTGAAGAAGTAAATCATAACCTTCCGCAAATGCTGAGAATTCGGCTCGTAGGTTGCCATGTTTGAGTGCCTATAACTTTATAATGCATACACGTATCCGTTAGCTTTTTTAAATTGTTTACATTGGCAGAGCCTCTAGTTTAAAATGCCACTTTTTTATTGAGCTAGGGCCACTACTTCGGCCGCAGTGGCTCTCTAAGTAAAACGGTCACTGCAAAGTTGTACTCCTAATAATAAATGGATTGAATGTAAGCTCATAATCTTAAGAAACCTCCTCGAGGTACTACTCTGTACACACGAAGGGCCAATAGAGAAAAAAGTGCATACCGTCGTGAAGGGTCTCATTGAAACCTAATTTTATCATACTCATCAGCCATATGTTTCGTTTAAGGGGTTACATACAGTCAGGAGGCAAAAAAAGATCGATTTTTCAAGAATTTTTCTTGAGAAGCCCTTTAAATCTATTAACGTAAAAATTTGTACACATATTATGTTAACTTTTGACTGTATTTTAACATTTTTTATTTGTAAAAATAATTATTTCGAAAGCTGCTATAGCTGATCTCCGGGAGCACCTCTAAAAAAAGGCGTCTTGCGGTGAGCACGATATCTCTGGACCGGATCTTCTAAAATGAAAAAAAACCAAAAATATTTCGCTAATATAATGGATTATTTTGTAATTGATCGAAGGAATAAGCAAAATAATATTTTTTGACAAAATGGCGGCTTCTAAAAAGAAAATCGATTTTTGACTAAATTTGAGGCCTTAAATCGTTTATAAAATGGAAAATATTTATCGGTGAGAAAAAAACCTTCGATTAATTACTAAAAAAATATACTTGAAAAGATTGTGTTAAAATTTGAGACTGATCGGTTCAGCCGTTTCCGAGAAATCTTGCTTACCGACTTTAAAACACACAGTTTTGAGAAAAACGCGTTTAAAGTTTCAAAAGCACTTTTGAACGCTCTGACACGTCATTACAAATGTGCGTAACTTCGAGAATATTCGCCGGATTGGCAAGAAATGTTTTATGTGTGCACTTAAATACATGTACATTACGAAAAAAAATATTTAATCGATTTTTCGAAAATGTTAACTGCATATAACCCCTTAATACTGTTTCACTTAAATCTGTCTGATCTGCTCTTAAAATGTTTTCTTTATCGACTAATATGACGTTATTGACGAATGTAACGTTAAATTGATTACCTAACTAAATCTAAAACTTAGAACTAAACTAGCCGAACTAAAATTAATCTTGGAATTAAGCCACCCTAAGTGGTAGCTTTATTTCAATTTATCTACGTACCAGCCGAACGACTATTTACATATTCAATTTTAATTTAACTATTATCAAAGAGTCATTTCGGTGGAAACTTGTACAGGATCTGGGGAGATTACGATTTCCAGGGCGCCAAGATTTAGATGCAAATTCGTATGGTATTTTTTATTACAAGACTTTATTATAAGACGTGTGTGTGTGTGTGTTATTCAAAATTTTGTGTAGGACCTTTTTTGCAGGAAATTTAATTTTCTACAAAAAGTGTCTCTTATCATTTTTCCGACACTGCATATTTGCCGAGATATTTAAAAAAATGAAAAAAAGTCAATATATATCGATATCGCGAAAATAAAGCGAGATATCGAAAAATTATATTCTGCACTTTCGATTTCTTTCATCAAAATGCATATAAATCAGTCGTTAGATCTTGGCGCCCCGGAAATCGTAATCTTGCCCAGGATCTTGAATGCGGGCAACGATTTGGCCCTCTAGACCTATAAAATACGAACGAAGTTTCGGGACACGAGTTTAACCTGCTGCATTTTGGTTTTACAATTAGCATTTTACTTCACTTTTGTTCACATATCGCTTTCGACATGTAAGCAACGAATCGCTCCTGCGTCACACAATTGTTCTCTACATCCTCGACCTGGACTTGAATCTCCTGCAATTCCGCTTCCGTTATAACGCAACCTGCAAAGAGTTGTCAATTAATACACGCATATTGTTGAGCAAGCATTGCGATGGTCATGTTCACACTTCTGACCTTAAGGAGGGAGGTCTAGTTAGAATTTTCGAAAAATCGATTTTTTTTCTTTCATTTTCTAAAAGTATAATATCTTACGAGTATTTTCCGACTAATTGAATGTAAATCAGACCATTATTCGCCGAAATACATAACTTTGAAGGACGCCGTGGACGCTGCATGCAAATCGTACTAAAAACTTTAAACTCGTTTTTTTTTTCAAAACCATGTTTTCGAAGTCGGTGATCAATGTAACTCGAGAACGGCTTTACCGATCGGGTTGAAATTTATATCACTTCTTCTATACATAGTTTTCCTCCGGATGAACGAAGGATTTTTTTTCCACAATTATTTTTTTTTATAGTCAATTTTTGTAAGTGAAATTTTGGTCAAAACAACACTTTTGACTTTCAACGTCCGCCATTTTGTGAAAAATTGAAATTTTTCAAAACCCTTCGTTCAACCGGAGCATTATATCATTAACTAAAGATTCCCCCCTGTTTTGTTGGTTTCAGATAATCCGTCACAGCGTGAGAGTGATCACCGCAAAACCTGCTTTTTTTGCAGCGTCCTCGGCCATTGATACGTATTTATTATTTTGAAACATATTTCTTTTAAAAAATTATAATGTTTACATTAAATATATATATATCTTTTAAACGGAAGAACTTTCGTTGTAAATTATTTTATCGTTTGGCCGAAAAAAATCGGAAAAAAGGCCTCTTTTTAACGTTCCAACTAGACCTCACTCCTTAAGGCCTTAGGTCACAGTAACGCGTATAAAATCATGTGCGAATTTCACAATTTTATTTCGTATGAAAAAGTGATTCACTCATAAAACTAATTTTATTATAATATAAAATTAAAATATGAAATTAATCGAGCATCCACAATTTTTCACCTAGAACACAAAACAAATTTTCGTCAATCTACATTAGAATACCTAGAGAAATACGTACGAAATTTAAAAAATATTGTTTTATTCAAAAGTTTTAGGTATTTGAACTTAAGAAATGAATTTTCAATGAAAAATTTCGTTATAACTGCTCATAAAGTACTCATAAAATGAAAAGTTTTCGATTAATCATAAATTCCGTACGAACTTCTCTGCGGAATGCAATTAGGAACATAACTTTTAAATTTGAAGTAAATCGAGTGAAAATTGTTGCACGTTAATTGGAAAAAAGCTGTTTTGAGAAGTTTCGAGTAGTCTGCGATTTGGTACAACAAAAAAAGAATTCTAACAGCTTGATATTCATACTGAATACATGTGTAAGTAATCTTATGAGTGAATCACTTTTTCATACGAAAAAAAAATTGTTAAATTCGCACATGATTTTATACCCGTTACTGTGGCCTAACACCTTAAGTGCAAGAACGGGTTGATAGCGCAGATGAAGGTATGGTTCTTAAATTGAGGAAGGATTTGAGCATTTCAGCAGTGTAGGACGTAATGATATAATAATTATGAGAGCTTTGGCCAATTGAGTCTTGCGGATCATTATTGTGTGAAATCTCCATTGGTTTCAATGGTACTTCGTTAAAATCATGATATTTATCAAGTACGCGTTAGCTCTCATATTAGGACGCGAGGGCTAGGAAAATTGCTACCTATTGGCAATTATGGCCGTACCCATTGAATAATTGTTATTGTAACAGTCTTGGATCGATATACAGCTCGTAAAATCGATAAAAGTCTAGATCGAGAAACTCATATACAGAGCAATTAGTAACCATTCTTATGAATCTAGAGCAATTAGTTCCATTTTTGCTCACCAGAGCAATTAGTTACGAATTATCTTGTTTATTAATTTAGAGCAATTTCATGATGTAGCTAACAACCAAAGTAATTAGTTACTACTTTTGCTTTAGTTACTAGAGCAATTAGTTGTCATTTTTTCTATAATATTTCATGCCATTTTTTTGTAACGCCACATTTCAAACGCCATAAATGACCTCATATTTTTTTCGCGTTTACCCAAAGATCTAATTATTGTTCCGAGCTCTCGTACGTCGACTTCGTGGCTTCGAGCATTGTCGAAAACGTCAAACGCATCGGTGATTCGTTTTTCCAATGCCGTTGGTTCCGAAGATCCTGACACTGTAATTGATAAAACAGCGCGATTAATCCACGACTCGAAAAATTCACGCACAATATCACCATCTAAATGAGGTTGACCGACTTTCGTGTTTTCCACAAAAATTACGCGTGAAAAGTGACTGCGAACGCTGAGTAACCTCGTGGCCAAATCGAGTGGGCACAAAACTTAACACTTTGTTAAATCGATATCGCCTTGGAAATATTGTTACCGTTTAAACCGTGTGCAACCGATAAACGTCTCGCCACCAGACTCTTCCGACTCATTTTTTACGTCGTCGGCAGATCTTCAAGACATCCGGTACGATGTCGTACTACATTGAACACTTTGGTCCTTTCTATGGTACAAATACATTTATACTTGCCGAAAGAAACTCGCTGATTGGCATCGGAACACTCGTCATTGGTATCTTTTTTTTATTACAAGATTTTCGAACGTTGAAAATACAGTATGGTACAAAAAAAAGGATTTTGACGTTCAATCGAAAAGTCGTATATTCGCGATTGTTTTTTGTTTTTCTTTTTACAATTTCAAATATCGTCGAAACTGAAAGTAAACATAAACGATCGATCACGTTGGCGTCTCCATTTGCCTTAGAAATGTGCGGTTTGTCTGTCAATCTCGATGATATCCTCGATTATCTCCGGTACCCGGGTTCCAATTTTTTTCGCTACTTCGATCTTTTCGTTGTTCGGCAAGTGCAGGTAACGCCAAACGAGGTCACCGTCAATTATACCTCTTGCGGGATTGCCTTGCATGCGAATATGACTTTTGTACGTTCTAGAAAGAAAAATAATCATCGTTTTGTCAGTTTTATCGTCCGCGATTATCGAGCGTCGAGCATAGAGCATGCAATGTCGGAAGGTTTTCAATTCCGGAACTGAGTTCCGATACTAGAGACCTCATTCGGGAATTTCGTAACTGGTTCCGGAACTGGCAACTATATAACGGTTTTTTGTTTATAGGAGAAGAAGGAAGATTTGTATTACAAATTGAGCAAGATTTATTAAATCAGTATTTTAATGATTTATAATTAAACACATCCGATAATATTTTAATATTATGGGAGAATATTAAAATATTATATTTTAATATTCTCCCATAACCCAAACAGTAAAATCAACACATTAAAACGAAACTTGAAATATGAATAAAAAAAAATTATAAATCCACACACGCAATTCGAATTTTCATTATAAAATGAGATAAGCTTAGCAGAATAAACAACATCAGATAATATTGTCTTTTTGGTGTGCTAAGCTGTGAAAATGAAGCGATCCTGTTGATTGGCTCCATACACATAATTAGCTCACACTTCCAGTGGAAAGCCACCATTAGATTAAGGCGGGATATACATTAACAACGATCAAAAAATCGATTTCTTTTTTTTTCTTTAAGGCTTTAGGCCACAGTTACGGGTGTAAAATCATGTGCGAATGTAACAATTTTTTTTCGTATGAAAAAGTGATTCACTCATAACGTTAATTACACATCTATTTAGTATGAATATCAAGCTGTTAGAAATTGTTTTTTGCATGTATAAAATAGCCGACTACTCGAATTTTCTCGAAACAGCTTTTTTCCAATTGGCGTGACAAATAACCAACAATTTTCACTCGATTTACTTCAAATTTAAAAGTCATGTTCCTAATTGCATTTCGCATAGAAGTACGTACGTAATTTCTGATTAATCGAAAACTTTTCATTTTATGACCAGTTCATGAGCAATTATAACGAAATTTTTCCCTGAAAATTCATTTCTTAAGTTCTAATACCTAGAACTTTTGAATAGAACAATATTTTTTCAATTTCGTACGTACTTCTTTAGGTATTCTAATGTAGATTGACAAGAATTTTTGTTTTTATGCTAGGTAAGAAATTGCGGATGCTAAATGTCACACCACGAAGCGCCTAAAAGAAAGTATCAGTAGTCGGCCATTTTGTACATCGAAAAAAAAAAATTCCAACAGCTTGATATTCATACTAATAGATGTGTAATTAATTTTATGAGTGAATCACTTTTTCATACGGCGTTTAAGGCCTTAAACGATAGAACCATATTTGTCGAATATTTTTCTAAAGTTTCAAAGCGAAATTCGAAAAACTTCAAACGTTACAGCCCGTCAACGCTGTGCCTCACCGCTCGGATTCGGGTGTGAACTTCAAACGCGTTTTTCTCAAAACTGCATTATTGAAATTGGCGTGCGGGATTATACAATAACTATTGATCCGATTGAGTTGAAACTTGGTAGAAATATTGATAATATTGTTACCTTCTACTTTACGAGAATTGTTTTTGAAAAATTGGAAAATAACTACGTTTTTCATCCGCATTTTACATAAATGTTGCGCGATATGTTGTTTTTTTGTAAATGCGTGCCATTTCTTAAATTTGCATTTTCTTCATTTTAATTATCGTCACGTAGGAACTATACGTGTTCTAACTGAAAAAATGTTTGAACTCTTTTGCAAATCAAAGTCTACGGGAAGCTAGACTGCACGCCGATTCGCAACTCCCGCGGCGACCTTGCTGTAACACTCTGCCAAAACTCCCTCATTTCGATGATGAATTAATTTTAAAAAATTGTTCTGGATATTTAAATATACTATCAAAGTATACCTAAAGTTTGATAATTGTAGAGTAATTGTTTCTTAGTTTAAAAAATCCCTCAATATTGTTTATTTTTCCTGTCCTGATGGTATATCGCGCCTTAAGCGCCATCAGAAAAGTAAATGATCAAAGCATGACTCAATTTGTAAAATTGATGAATATCTGAATAACGATATTACTTATCTCAATTCTGGAATTGAAATATCGGAAAATTTGTTTCCAAATTCCGGAGTTGTGAAATTGCGGAATTTCAGAATGCGCGCCCTAATCGAGCAGTTGATAAAAATGGGCGAGTGCAAGTTTTGTCATTCTTACCTGTAGGCTTTGGGATTGAGACCAGCGATGTGACAAATGTGACTGACGAGGACGTTTTGTAACATCAAAAGTCTTCGATAAGTCTTCTCCTGGATCGGTAAAATGTAACCGAGGCTGCCGTCGAGCGTTGCTGTGGTAAAATTAACCAAATTTAGTCAAATTCGTGAATGGCTGACTTTGGTTGTTAAACAAATTTTGCGAATCAGAAAAAAACGTTCTCCCATCGCTCAGCTCATAAAGTTTTCCTTGCGAGCACGCGCTTTTTACAATACTGACTTTCTCATAAAGCTTTGTGAGCGGAATTAAATGATAATGAAGCAATGTGTAAGTTTGTAATTTGCACCTTATTTTTTCTCTAAACCATGCCACCGTAAAACTGTATGCATGCAGGGAAAAACGACCGATACCTCGAACCTTACGGCGCAGTTTGCTACTTTTTTTTTTCAAATACACACTTTGTCAAAATTCAAATCCCTCGTGTACTCTAATGGTACTCTATTTATAAAAACCCAACCCGATATCTCCAAATTGGAGCAAGTTTAGGCGGTGATGGAATATTTGATAATTGCAAAATGCAAAATTTTATAAAAGCTGAATCCTCACACGGTCTCTCGCTAAACTAAATCTCAACCGTCTTAAGGGGGTCGTCTAGTGTGTCAGATCAAAAGAAGAGAAAACGGCCTTGCATGACGTCTTTGAAGAAGAGGAAGGTGTACTCTATGGTTCAGGCATAGCAGATTGATGGTGAGACCATTTTTTTTTATTATAAATTATATACAACAACTTTCAAACGCGTTTTTCTCGAAACACGATTTTTTCAAACTGCTGCCAAGATATCTCAAAAACTATTTGATTGATTCTGCTCAAATTTATACAGCATCTTTATTACATATATAACTACAAGTTGAACTAAAACAATTAAGATTGCTCCGTTAGTTTTCTTTTTATCAGCTATATAGACCCCAAAAAATACGAAAAAAAGTTTTTTTTTCTAAAGCGTAAAAAAAAATATTTTTTTGGAATTCTAACTTTATTTTCGGTCCATGTAGAGCCTCAAGTCTCACGATTAAAATTGCGTTTGGTTTTTTTTATTTCAGATAAGTAGAACGGCCGGAATCATGGCAGCAGTGGAGCACCTCTTTTTATATATGTGTTCCTGTTGGGCGGTGTATCTCCGACTATATTCTATACGATGACTTCAAAAAATTCACAAAGTTTGTTTAAATGTTAATAAAAATGATATACAATTCATAAATTATTTCATTTTAATGGTTTGTCAAAAAAAAAAATGCCCCAAAAAAGCATTAAAAACAGCCTTCACACTAGACGACTCCGTTAAAGTGGTATGCTTCGCGTACGAAAAAAAGCACCCCAATATACGAAAATTGTTTTTCACTGGAACACTGACCCGTCTATGAGAAACGATACTTGACATATTGACGAAAATGATGTTTTATAAATTTGACGTATGGATTTTATGAAAGTTCCCTCAAAAACAAATCCGAGAAAATGCATTTTAGAGTTTAAAAAAAGCCCAATTCGTTCACATACCGTACATCGTGACGTGCCTTCTGTCGGCACCGTTGAAGTTTTTCCGGTCGTTCGCGGGGTCGTTAATCTTGCATCTTATCCTGAAAAACGTATTGACCTTTTGTCCTAAGTGGAAGTCGGCTTTTCGTATGAGTTTTTGTCCGCCGAGGCTTTCGCGCGATTCCGGCTGATACATGAAGAGGGCTATGTTGCTTTCGCCGTCGGCAACGAGGAAGCCCATATTTGTGTTGTCAATCAAATACTCGATCGTATAAACTTCGGATGGTCGAAAATCCTGGCAAAAAGATTCAACGTATGAGTTTTCACATTGCATTTTGTTTTTCGCCGTTTCCGAAAGACAATTTTCGTTCTTACTCTGCTGACAAGTGACAACGTTCGATATTCTTCCTGAAATCTCAACAAACTTATGGATTTGTAGACGTCAGCAATAAGAATGAGACTTTTGATACTCAGCATCTGATGAATGTAGATTTGGGTATCGATAAACGCCACGCCCACCAGGTCGTTGTCTTTCAGTTGCCATATGTAAATCTAAAATGAGACGAAGTTTTGTAACAATATATTCGTTACTAATTAACTGAGGACAATAATTAAGGCTAACTAAGGCCGAAGGACTAAGGCCAACTAAGACTACCCAAGGACAATAATCACATATTAAGGGGACTTCTCACGTTAGACGCTAAAAAAGGCCATTTTTATGAATTTTTTTGATACTTTTGTATTATAAATATTGATATAGAAGTTGTTTTTATATCAATAAAACATATATTTGATAGAATTGTGTAAAGGAAGCTTGACTGGACGAACTACGCTTTGAAGATTTTTTTTTATTGAATTAGAATAATAGTTCGAACCGAGCGGTTGAAAATGTTAGTAGCAAATTTGCTGCAGTCCGAAAATACTACTTCCCAGGCCCTTATCGACAAAATTATGGTTGGATATTCATATTTAACCCTTTTTTAGCTATATTACCAGAGGAAATGATTTTGAGCCATCCAGAAATAGGCGTGGCCGTTAAGGAGGAAGGTCCAGTTAGAATTTAAAAAAAATCGATTTTTTTTTCATTTTCTAAAAGTATAATATCTTACGAGTATTTTCCGACTAATTGAATGTAAATCAGACCATTATTCGCCGAAATACGTAACTTTGAAGGACGCCGTGTTTGAGCCATATAAAGTAAACTCAAAACTTTAAACTCGTTTTTCTCAAAACCATGTTTTCGAAGTCGGTGATCAATGTAACACGAGAACGGCTTTACCGATCGGGTTGAAATTTATATCACTTCTTCTATACATAGTTTTCCTCCGGATGAACGAAGGATTTTTTTTTTGGAGAATAATTTTTTTTTTTTATAGTCAATTTTTGTAAGTGAAATTTTGGTAAAAACAACACTTTTGACTTTCAACGTCCGCCATTTTGTGAAAAATGGAAATTTTTCAAAACCCTTCGTTCAACCGCAGCATTATATCATTAACTAAAGATTCCCCCCTGTTTTGTTGGTGTCAGATAATTCGTCACAGCGTGAGAGTGATCACCGCAAAACCTGTTTTTTTTTGCAGCGTTCTCGACCATCGATACGTATCGGCTTATTTTGAAACATATTTCTTTAAAAAAATTATAATGTTTACATCAAATATATATCTTTTAAACGGAAGAACTTTTGTTGCAAATTATTTTATCGTTTGGCCGAAAAAAAATCAGAAACAAGGCCTTTTTTTTAACGTTCCAACTAGACCTCATTCCTTAAAGGGTTAAGAATCGTCTCTTGATTCCGAAAATCCTCCGTTCAAAATAGTAGCATTGGATGCGATTTCATCTTGAGTTATCCAACCGGTATATACCTTTTGACCAACTGCAGAGACAAGAAATCCCGAAACTTGGGTTATCGCGGTAATCGGTCCTTTCTGCTCTTTGGCGTATATCTGCTTGAAACGATTTTTCGTCAATGGTTGACCGGGTTCAGGAACAACTTCGATAATGTCAAATATCAATATCTGTGAAAAGACAAAAAAAACCTTAATGAGATAACAGACGCTTCCATTCCGTTTCTCCGCAATTATTAAGGAGAGATATATACAGTTAAAAATGTTGAAAAATCGATTTAAACAAAAAATTGTAATGCACATATATTTAAGTACACACACAGAAAATTTATTGTCAATTTGGCGAATATTCTCGACGTTACACGCACATTTGTAATGACGTGTCAGAGCGTTCAAAAGTGCTTTTGAAACTTTAAACGTGTTTTTCTCAACATTGTGCGTTTTAAAGTCGGTGAGCAAGATTTCTCGGAAACGGCTAAACCGATCAGTCTCAAATTTTAACATAATCTTTTCAAGTATATTTTTCAGTAATTAATCGAAGGTTTTTTCTCACCGATGAATATTTCCTACTTTATAAACAATTTAAGGCCTAATTTTTTGTCAAATATCGATTTTTTTAGAAGCCGCCATTTTGTCAAAAATTATTACTTTGCTTATTCCTTCGATCAATTACAAGATAATCCATTATATTGACGAAATATTTTTGGTTTTTTCATTTTAGATGATTCAGTCCAGAGATATCGTGTTCACCGCGAGACGCCTTTTTTTTAGAGGTGCTCCCGGAGATCGGCTATAGCAGCTTTCAAAGTAATTATTTTCACAAATAAAAAATGTTAAAATACAGTTAAAAGTTACCATAATATGTGTACGAATTTTTACATTAATAGATTTAAAAGTCATCTCAAGAAAAACCGATCTTTTTGGGCCTCCTGAATGTATATAACCCCTTAATTACTTATTGACACGTGATGAAAAAGAATCTGTTATCAAGGCGAGATACACATTTGGACGGGAAAAAATTAAGCAATTTCGAATGATTTTTTAAACTAGGGAATAAATATTGTACATTTATCAAACTGTAGGTATACTTTAATAGTATATTTAAGTACACAGGACAATTTTTTTCAATTCGTTTATCATCAAAATGGCGGAGCTGTGGCAGAGTGTTACAGATAGATTCCCGCGGGAGTTACGAATCGGTCTAGCTTCCCGTAGACTTTGATTTGCGAAAAAATGCAATTTTTTTCCTATTACAATATGTATTGTTTCATTTGATAGTAACTAAAAAATTAAATTCAAACTTAAGAGAATGGCACGCATTTACAAAAAAACCAACATTACACGCAAAATTTGGATTCAAAAAGTCGTTTTTTCCTCTATTAAAAAAAAAAAAATCTCGTCAAGTAGAAGTTAGCAATGTTATCAATATTTCTACTGAGTTTCAACTCAATCGGCTTAATGGTTTGAGTAATCCTGCACGCCAATTTCGAAAATGCAGTTTTGAGAAAATCGCGTTTGCAGTTTACATAGAATTTGAATTAAATTGCACTAGGTACTTGTGGTAACTAATTACTTAAGGAATCTGTTACAAAGTAATTAAGGGGCCAGTCCACTTTGAAAATTTCAATAAATCGAAAGCAAGCAAGACTTGAAGAAATCGACGATGATGAGCAATCAGAAGGGATTTTGTACGGTGCAGGAATTGCCGATTGAGTTTAGGTAAGAGTTTTTCATGGTATAAACTTCAGACGCGTTTTTCTCGAAACAACGTTTTCAAAATCTAGCTCCATCGTGTCTCTAAAACTAATAAACCGATTCTCTTGAAATTTGAACCACATATTCTAAACATGATTCGGACCAAGATGACCCACGATGGTTTTAAAATTTGGATTTTTACTCTTTTTTTTTGCGAAAAAAGCGTTTTTTTAACTTTTTTCGTTTTTCATCTCCCTTTTTTTTATATTTTGATAAAACTTTATATCCGAGGGTCATTTTGTAGCTGGTGTCATATTGAATCTAATGGACTTTGATTTTTTTGTTTCAGACAAGCCATTGCCGAGTTGTGATGGAGCTACCTAGCCCACCTATTTTTGAGGCGTTACGTTAAACTATAGTTTTTGTACTTAAAAATGAATAAAAATGAATTGAACATTTTTTTCAATGTATTTCAAAACTTTATTTATCAAGCCCAGCAACTTTTATATATTCATATCTTTTATAAAATCCTTAAAAAAATCGCGAAGATAGCCTTTTTCATGGCTTCAAAGTGGACTGGCGCTTAAATGATCAATTATAGTAGCAATTGTAATGGTTAGTTGTTAATTTGATTACTTTTTGCCCATCTCTGCCTGCCCTTCCGTGCTCACACTTCTACCTGCGCCACGCGCTCCGAATCCGAGCGGTGAGGCACAGCGTTGACGGGCTGTAACGGTTGAAGTTTTTCAAATTTCGCTTTGAAATTTTGGGATAACATTCTACAGTTCTATCGTTTAAAGAAGAAAAAAACCGATTTTTTATCGTTGCAATTGTATATCCCGCCTTAACAAACGGAAACATTGCTGGCGTTCTTTTCTTTAGCCTTTTGCGCTATACTTGTTACTTCAGTATTTTCAGTTGCTCAGAGAGCCCCAAAATCGCATAGATAAATGTGTCACCATAAAAAGGTTTCGAGAAGCCAGCGTCAATTATTTTCCCTCTCTACGGAGGCGATCAAATGTTTCTCAAGCAATTTACTTTAAGACAGTTAAAAACGTTCGAAAATACGTTTGTTCGGCTGTCAGAGATTTTCTTCGTGTAACGCGAACTTTCGAGCCACAAGCCCGTGAAACAAGACTGCGGAAAAATAAAATGCGTACCCTGCCGCGACTCGTGATGTCCTCGCCGTAGTTGTAATTCGTCCCAAGGACGATGTAACCCTTCAGTCCCGATCTCGTTCCCTCGTAAGCCAGAGAAACGTTTTTAAGGCACGTAACGTGTTCCCACTGATCTAGCTCGATTTTCGTGTTTGGTATCGTTTCCCAGGAAACCGGTGAAAATAACACGATGCTGAACAACTCTTGAGACGGATAAATAAACCGGTCAGGTCTTTCTTCTTCCGTGAATTCCTGAAAAAGTCAATTCCGACGCAAGTCGAAAGAATGTAAGATAGCATGACGGACAAACATTTCATTTGTAGATCAACGTTTGCTCTTATTGGATTTAACGATGATTTAGGTGGGCAAACATACGAAAATTTGTCCAATTATGATTTTTCTGCTGATTTTATAGCGCTATAAGGGGGTATCTCTCTCTGGTAACCTCAAAAAAATCTTTTTTTTTTTGCATATTGTTTTAGTGTGAACTTTCGAGAATATATCGACGCTGCTTACGAAAAGTAGCACGATTCAAAGCTCTTACAAAAACTAGCATGATTATGCTTTCGCCACGGAAAGTAGCATGTTTCCATATTTACCGCGAAAACCAGCATGTTTCGGCTTTCGCCGCCGAAACCAGCATGTTTCCATATTCACTACGAAAGCCAGCTTGTTTGATTTTCACTGTAAAAACTAGTGTAAAAGGAGTAAGTTTAAAACCTTAAGGATCTCATTGCTCGTACAATCTAATCAAAAAGAGTTTTGGCGAGAATTTAAAGTCCTTCGTGCTCAGGTAAAAAATCTGGAAATAAACCATTATAGAGTATTTTTAAAAAATATGACAATTTTTTTGCGTTATGACATTTAAATTTTATACTCGTTGCTTTTAATAACATTTTGATAATAATTATAAATTCAAATCGATAGTATTGATTTTTATTAAAAAATAATATCGAAATTGTAAATATAATTAAATATTTATTATGATGTTCTATTAAAAAAATAACGCTATTGAAAATATCATTCAACAAATTTACTTTAATCTTACAGATGGTTATCATCGAATATGTTTGAAAAATGTTGCTGATGTTCGATTGGAATTAAACCTCTGTCAAGCCTGTAAATCTTTTTTTTTCTTGGTGCAAAAGGCAATTTTTTATCTCACGTCTGTTTTAATTGGAACATTCGAACATCAGCCATGTTTTTGTTTTTTTTTAAGATTTCCATCTCTCGTCCTTCTTGGTCAAAATAATATTTAACGTGGATTGTATCGACGTAAGGTTGAATGGATATTTTCCGAATACTTGCAATTTTAATTGAAGTCCAATATATTTTTTGAGAGGTCTAAAAAATCGTATATTTCCGATTGCGGTCAAAGGAATTGGAGTAAAAAATAGAGGCAAGGCGTAAAAAAGCATGGAAGAAAAGTCGAAAACAATTCCAGTGTTACTGAAACATGTTAATTTTCGCGGTGAATATGGAAATCTGCTTCTTTTCGTGGCGAAAGACGAAATGTGCTGGTTTTCGCGTTAAATATCGAAAGGTGTCAGTTTTCGTGGCGAAAACCGAAACTTGCTAATTTTCGTGACGGAAGCCGAAGCATGCTAGTTTTCGCGGTGATATCAAACGTGCTTGTTTTCGTCAGAATTCCGAAACATGCTACTTTTCGCAAGCAGCGTCGATATGAAGACCAACCGGACCCTGAAATTCTAAAAATTGACGAAGACACACCTATTCGAGTGACGCGACTTATCAAACTTTGAACGCGATTATCTCGAAACTGCATATCTTGACACGGCGGGATTGATATCTTAAGTAACTTTCACACTATTGACTCGAATTTGCACAGTTAGCGTTCAAACAGTAGTCATTTTCGGTTCACGATCGCATTTTTCGATTGGATGAACCATTTGTTAATACCAATGACTTCAGCATGTTTTTCAAGAGAAAAATAAGGTTTTCTTTGAAGAAGCTGTCTTTTTTTTCGTATTTTTCGACATTTCGAAAAGTGGATCGTGAACCCATAGCCAGTTGGATATATTTGAAGAAAACATTTTTTGTTTTCGTTTCAGATTACATTTGAGTCTGGTAGAGATTCCGCCGTTAAGGGCCTCGCCGCTGGAGGACTGCAACGCTAACTGCAGCACCACGAACACTTTGAAAGATTTTCTTCCGAAAAAATAACATTGTAACCAGAAACATGTGTACAACATGCTGGGAAAAAATTAATTTATTGGAACCAATGTGTTATTAGAAAAAAAGCAACATTCTGACCCTTCAAATTGGGCTTCAAGAAAGGGATGGCCCGTTAAATAGATTTTAATCGAAGCGAAAATCTCTTCCTGTGCAGACGCTGACGAAACCAATTGAAGAAGAAAATCTCTCTCACCTTATCCTCACCGTTGAAACGATAATAACTCTTGAGTGGTTCGGCTGTGCTCGTTATAACGCAGTAGGTTTTCGTCTCGACGTGATACGTGACGAAGTGAGGCGTGCACCGCAGGGGAACTTTTCGTACCGGCCAAGGGGCGTCGTAGGACAAGTGTGTCGGTAAAACGCAAATTCTCAATTCCTCCTAAAACAAAATCAATTTTGCAAAGAATTTCATTTCGGATTTGTCCTCTGTGTTGAAACTTTTTCAATCGTTAACTTACCTTTCGATTGAAGTACAAGAAGCCCTGTGGGCAATTGACGTTATTGAATGGTGCGAACGACATAATACCGCCGTCTATACCCATTGGATGAGTTCGCAATTCACCTCGACCAGTTAGAAATATCCAGTGTGGATAATCGCCGCAAATAAATACACCGTTGTAGCCGGCAATGTTGCTAAAGTATCGCAGCATACTTGTTCGAGTGTTTGATTCGTTGGGTATATCTTCCTGCTTCGTTTTTGGTCTACGATGTGAACGAATATAAAATGTAAATATATTGCACACGATTCTCGAGTATAGAATCAAAGGGTTCAGCTCAAATTGAACAGCAAGGTCCAACAGGAATCCCAGAGTGAAGGTAAACTTATGATCACAAAGACAGAACTGCTGGTCAAACTTTAAACGCGTTTTTCTCGAAACTATATTTTTCAAAATGGTGCACACGTTTTCTGGATATCTAATGAAGCAATTGACTTAAAATTTGGTAGACTTATTCTCTGTAATAGTAGTTTAGTCTTGGCAGACGTTTGTCTTTTTAACAATTTTTTTTTCTCATTATTTATTGACAGTGTCATTTTTCCTCGAAAAAAATTTAAAATATTTTTTTTTGGTCATTGAAATATGAGAACAAAGCGGTCGGTCAAATCTTTTTTTCAAAGTTTCAAACTGTTTTTCAAAGTTTCAAACTTTTTTCAAAGTTTTTTTTTGTCGAAAGAGATACTATTGTTGTATCTATTTTGACCAAAAAAACTCGTTTTTCTTGTTTCCGATAAACAGGGTGGCCAAAATCAAGTACACCGCTGAGCCCCTCACGTTTAAAAGTTCTTCAGGAGATTGCTTATAACTTTTCAAATCAAGTACACCGCTGAGCCCCTCACGTTTAAAAGCTCTTCAGGAGATTGCTTATAACTTTTAAAATCAAGTACACCGCTGAGCCCCTCACGTTTAAAAGTTCTTCAGGAGATTGCTTATAACTTTTTTAGTTATTCATATTTTTAATGAAATTTGATATACAACTTTGTTAACGTATATACAAATAAATGCCCAAATGATTTTTGATTCATCTTAATCCTTAAAACTATTTTTTTTTCAATAACCCTAATTTTCGGGTCGTTACAGTGACCTAACCCCTTAAGCATATTCGATAGGGAAATCGTAGCAAAACATGGGATAGGGTGACAATTTCAAATAGTTCGCGATGCGATGAAAATCGAAAGCGAAAAACATCGATTGCTGATTTTCATGATTTTTTTTAAAGGGAAGATTTCTCCACCATTTTTTAAACTTAAGGCATGTTTTGTAACTACTTTTGGCTGTTAGATGGTATTTTTAAAAATTAATCTCTAAAAATGGCGGCGGTATGACGCGGTCTTCTAAACTGCATATTCAATGCAGTTTAGAAGAGAATCTCCCTATGTCAACCCTCAATCCCTGAACCTGGGTTGTTTTCGTCCTGCCTAAAATCATTTTCTTCGCAGGTTGCTTAATATTTGATGAAAAAAAAAAATATATTGAAAATAAGAAAGAAAAAAACCTCTTTTCCTTTCAGTTGTACGGCCTAAAGATTGACCATGAATTTATTCAGATTTTTTTCACTGACAATTGTTGGCTTGGTAGTGCAAAAACGCAAACGATCCAGGTTCACGGGATTAAGGTGTGCCTTAAAATACTTTTACGGATTAAGGTTTAAAAAGTGTTTTTTTCAATTGCAAATTTTATAGTAACGGTGTAGATCGATTTGAAGCTTGGAGAGGGCATTCAGCATATGACGCAGAATTTACTGTATAAATTTGAAGCGAATTGTAACATTCCGTCATTTGTCCCGAAATGTCTTAATTAACATCGTTAATAGATTCCATTTTCACATGCACTTCCGCTATCGCAAAGTTCTCAAATTGTGATCGATTACAACTTTTGGCCACGACCCACCCTTAAGGGGGGAACCTCCTCCAAATATAATTTTTTTTATTGCTTTTAAAATTCATTTGGTATCTGCAGAATATATTTCCAAAGTTTGAAGCCCAACGGAAAATCCTATAGGTCCCTAGGAAGTCACCGAAGAGATGCCCTCCAAAAGTACCGAGCGTAAGTAAACGAGCGCGCGCCCGTTACGGCCTCTACCTTTTAATTTCTCAGGAGGAGAATAGGGGTTTGCACTTTTGAAAAATCGATTTTTTTGTCTTTTCTTATAGTTAAACATTTCAAGAATATAATCCCAAAATTTCAAGTCAATCAGAGCAAAACTCTCGAAGTTATTGACTATTTAGTCCCGCTCCTATAACACTGTGGCTCCGACTTCTCTAAACTTCAAACGCGTTTTTCTCGAAACCACTTTTTCAAAGTCCGTGTTCACTGCCATTTGAAAACTACATGACCGATTCATTTCAAACTTGGTACACTTTAACAAACAACAAACTTTACACACAACTTTGACAACAACAAACTTTACACACGTTCCACATGTAAAACACCTCCCCCCAACGGTTAGATTGAGATTTTTTTTATATTGAGGGGGTTTACCATCCCCAAAATGGCGGAATTTTTCGTGAAAAATAGCACTTTTCACTTTAAATGACCACCAAAAATTTTGAAATGAAAAAAAATTATCAAAGACCGTTGGGGGGGAGGATTTGATGATAGTTTGACTAAATTTTAATGGTACTTGATTTCAGATCATTTCTAGCTGAGATACAGTGAACACCGCGAAATCGTGTTTTTCCAAAGGCGTTCTTGGAAAAGCTTTATCACCGGCTTGTTTGTGGATATTTTCGCGTAAAAATTTCACGGAATGTTCTTGAAATGACACTTAACAATGTACGAAAGGTTTCAATAAATTTACTCTATCCATATAGATGAAAAAAATTTGCAAAAAAAGTGTTTTTTTTCACGCTGAAACCCCTACCCTTAAACAAACAAATTTGCTAGTTTACTTTTTGAATAATAGGGGGCATTTCCAACGTTTGTAAAGAGAAATTCGGCCTGTGTAACCGTCGTTTTTCGTTTTCACACAAACAGTTCACACAAAAAGAGAAAAATGCAGCCCAGATTACTGATTTGCTAGAAAAAGGCTTGTTTATGGGCCTGGCATCGCAGATTAAGCTTGGGTAATTATAAATCACTCTAAACCCTACTTTTCAAGAACGAAAACTTCAATCGAGTTTTTCTCGAAACGTGTTTTTTCCCGTGCCGTGGAATGTAGCTCAAAAAGTAATGAACCAATTCAACTTGAAATTTCGTACAGATATCCTTTAACTTATCGGCCTGTGCACAAACCTAAAATTTCGTATAAATTGTTATAATAAATATTGTTTTTAACGATTTGTTTATTTAAAAAAAGGGTTTTTTTTCTTTTGTCCTCAAATTTTCAATATTTTTGTTGCTGAATTTAGGTTCATGCAAAGCGGAATGACTTATTTTAATGAAAAAAATTGTTTCGTTGATTTTTATTAACTACAAGGACCTGGGCGTTCCACGGTGCAAACTCTAGAAGCCAAGTTCGAGCACCTCTAGCGCCACCATTTTGTTTTTTATCACTCATGAAAAAAAAAATTCTATTCATTTGAACGTCAATATTATTATGTAATTTGATTAATTGCAATAAATGCTCCCAATTTTTGTAAAAAAATATTGAAAAACCTGTCGTCTGGAGGAGCTTTCCCCCTTAATCAAAATCGAAAAGTTATCTCCGAGCGTGTACCTCAACTGTCCAGGGATGATGCAGTGATCGAGTTTTTTGAAGCGCAACTTCAGATGTCCCTTCGGATACTTGTAGGCTTGATAAATTTGTAATTCCGAATCTAGTCGGATCAATAACATGGGTCTGTTACCGTGATGACCCAAAGCGACCATCAGGATTTCTCGTACCTGAAATCATTCGATAGACAAAAAAAATGGTTTCGAATTAAAAAAAAAACAGGAGACAACGTAAAAAGCGGAAGAAACAAAAATATTAATTTTACCTGCATCTCGCGATTCGGAATCTCGTTGACCGGCGAAGATTGCAAGGACGTAGACTCCATGCTGTCGTGAAGAACGTATTGTCCATAGCCGAAATTACGGATAAGGTACGAGAGACGAAGATCCGGCAATGAATAAATCTCCAAGGTACCACTGTCTCGATACACGAGCAGCCAGTACGTGGGTTTTATTTCTTGCAAATGTTTCTGCCACCTAAAATGTGCATACGTCATCGAGCTGCCTTTATTGCAATGCGTGAATTCGTACGACGATGTTTTTCCGTTTGTTTTTACAACGCGGCAGGTTTCTCACCAAGCTTGTTTTTTCGCTGTTACGTCTTGCGGCTTGGGCGGTTGAATAATGGGCATTTGAAAGGCGGGTGCATCGCCGTACAACAAATCATCTTCGTTATCAACGTTGCCAACGACCGCCGGTTCCTCGAGATTTTTCTCTTCCTGGGGCATAACGACTTCCGCCTCGCCTATCAAATTTTTCGTGAATAAACCGCTGACGTCTCTGTACGCGCAAAGTGCCTCTATTTGAGGTCGCTGAAAAGTCAACAATCGTGCAGAAAAATGTTGAAAATCGCTAATATTCGGATACACGCTTTAACACAGTTTCAAACGGCAGGAAAACAATTGTAAAAATTGATCTTTGATCAGAGCCATCTTTGACAATGTTTCAAATTTCGTTCTCACCAATCTCCGTCGTGGTTGGTGAAGTTTCATAATGAATAAATACAACGTTCACGCGATCAATGAAAAACCGTCAACATTTGCGAGTGCTGTTGATACGCTCAACAATTTGTCTGAATACGCGTTTATAAATAATTATTCAGATACACTACTTCCGCCAATAATCCCGTTCCATTTTTTTCATTTGCACGGCCACAAAAAATCCTTTCGGCATATTACCGCACTGATTTATTGAAATTTTGATGCGTTAATTTGCCGAGGAAATATTTGCATTGAGGACCGAAGGGTCACGGTCGGGAGCTCTTGGCAGTACGTTTAATAGAAAATTAATTGCTGAAAGAGGACACCAATGTAAAGGTTTCGAAAAATCGGTTTCTTTGAAACACTTTCAAAAAATCCTGCTGTTATGATAAATTGTATTTCATAGTTTGCGTTGTGAGCATCGCTATTGTTAAGGTAGTCCTATCGCTTCACACTAGTCATACCACTGATCACACTTGAGACTTGTACAATTTATATTTATAACATGTGCAAAAAAAAATTGTAACGACTAAATTTTCCATGCGTAAACTGGAAAATAAATGTTCACATTTAATAAGAAAAATGAAGAAATAGTTATTCCAACGAGTCACGCTGTATTTCTAGGTTTCATATTTGGCAATATTGGTTCTATCTCCGTCTCTTTTTACTCAACCAGGCGAGTTTAACCTGCGTGCTTTTCAACGTCGATCTGTCAAAACAATGTCAGGTGCGGGAAATATAAAGCATTGTATTCGGGCCACGACTGGTAAAAAGGGTGGAAAATTTGTGTCGGCGAAGTATGTCGGTTAACGGCGGGGTAAAGTTAATTCGGCGAAAAAAAGGCATGTTTTTAAGATTTTTTTTTGGCGTAACGAATAGTGTTCGTTTATTAAAAAATTTACATATAATAAAGTAACATTTGAACAACATTCTCCTAAATTTGCATTGCAAAATATTCAAAATTGAGCGAGTGAAAATTAAACCCCGGAGGCGCCTCGGAAAAAGTTGGTTTGCGGTGTGCACCATAACTCGCAACAGAATCATTTGAAACAAAAAAATCAAAAGGTATTTGTTAAAGGAGATGTTTCTCGAGGTAATGACGGGAGGATTTTTTTTTTTCGATTTTTCGATTTTTCGTAGCACTTGGGAGCCAAAAACCCGATTTTCGCTAAAAAGATCGGCTAATTTGTTGTTGAAAAATTAGTAATTATTAAAAAAAACAAAAAAGCTCTCGACAATACCTGGTGAATTATGTGAAGAAGTACTGTGCAAAATTTCAAAGCGATTGGTCCAGTAGATTTTGAGTTATCGTGCACACGGACTTCAAATATGACAAGTCTCAGAAAAACGGTTTGAAAAACGCAGAAGAGAAGAGAACGGCATGGAGCAATAGACGCTCAAATACTCATAACTTCGTCAATTTTACTCCGATCGACTTGAAATTTTAACACAATATTCTTGATATATTATGCATTCATTTAAAAAATTAAATAAAAATGAAAAAAAAAAAATGTTTAATACTTTACCCTGCCCTTAAAAATGAAATATGTGTGGAAATTCGAATGAGCGAGATGAGGTTAGGACTACAGTCAGCTGTTGCCTTGCTGTCACGTCTCTTTATCGTAGCAAGTGGTAATAAATCCAATACCGGAAGTTCAAATTAAACTTGATATTACGTAAAAATTAGGTCAATGAGCGTAATTTTTTCTGAGCGCACTGGATTACTACAAGGGTTAAGTATGTAAATCTGATTATTTTCAAGAATCTGACGAATTCCCACTATTATATACACTTTTGTAACGACCGGAAATTGGGTTTTTGCATGTCGTCTCGGAATTCCTTCACAAAAATACGCAATTTCAATATTTCTTTTCTCTGTAATTGGGTCGATAAACGACCCTGAAATTTTACAGAGACGATTATTAATATATTTAGTGAAGCTCAAAAAAAATTATGAAAATCATATGGATTGAAGGCTGGCGATATGACTACCTTAACAAACACGTTTACAGCCACCACGATTTGATTCAAAATTGAACCTACGAATAAGAGCTCGGCTTGTTGAGCGTGAAGTCTCGGTGTACCGCGACCCTCTCGAAGAGTCAGTAACATAACTTGACCATCCTCCGTCAACAGAGTGACATATGGATCTGCACAACTGGCGTGTACGATAGGACATCCGAGGTCCATCGGCATATGCTGTATCTGTTCGACGCCCTGCATCAGCCGAACTCCCATCTGCGTAACTTGGACTATGTAACGATTAGCTCCAAGATTCCCAGCGAAAATCGTCGTTCCTTGTGTACTGAAGCCGCTCTGCTCGACTTCGTTTATTTCCTGACCCGTTTGCAATACCTGCGACAGTAAATAAAGTGCAATGTATTTTGAAGAAAGCGTACGGAATATTTAAAAAAAAATGTGTAGATTTTTCTCGTCGAATGATAGCTTAAGGGGTTAGGCCACTCTGAAAACCTCAAAACGTCGATAGTCGCTTGTGGCAACTGAAATTGAAGAGGAAAGTCCAACTTTTAATTGTTAATTTTAATTATAATAATTATAATTTTTATCTATTTTCATTGTTGTTTTAATTTTAAGGTTTTGAATGACTTCGGCCCTTGGGAAAAAAGTCGAATGGTTTATAGAGAAGTCGCCCGCAAATTAGTTACAGATTCCGTCATTGAATTTATTATAGAAATGGTGGGTAGTGATTTGTGGAAATCGGAAAAAAATTACGAAAAGGAAAAGAGTTAAGGATAACAACGAAGACAGATGAAAAATTCTTCTGCGAGCTTATTAACGGGCTATATCTACGTGGTGGGTAAAAAAATTGCATTTTCTAAAAATATTTTCATTCGATAGTATGAACCTTTTAGCTATATTCCCTAAAAATCTCATTGAAATGTTCCTCAAATTGAATGAGCTACAGCTTCTAACAGTCGGCCGGGCGAGCGGTAGCGTCGTACTTCAAACTTTAAGGGGAGATATATACCTAGATGGTCGAGGTCGAGGATTTAGAAGCTATGAACATTCCGTCGACCGTAGAAGACCTACACTATGGGCCTGGTATCGATGATTCCATGTAAGTTGATAAATTTCATGATTTATTCATTCCCAAATTTTCAAACGTGTTTTTCTCGAAACCACGTTTTTCAAATTCTTCGTAATTCTTCAAATTCTTTGGGTAATCGTACCCAAAATTTATCGAAAACCAATGAACCGATTGCCTTAAGGTTTTTTGTGGTTATTCTATACACCATTATCTAGTACTTGTCATAGGATTTTTTTCCGTTAATTAGTTTTTGTTTTATAGGCAAAATAATAACTAATTTTTGGCCCAAAAATCGCTATTTGTGTTCAAACGTCCGTCATTTTGTCATAAATCGATATTTTCAAAATCGGCTATGACAAGTACTAGATTATAGTATTTAATTTGATAATATTTTTGGTTCTTTTTAGATGATTTTTGAAGAAACGCCAGTGGGTACCGAATACGCACATTTTTTTACGACGCTCCAAGGATCATACAATAACTTTGTATATTTTTAAATATTTTTAAATAAAGAAAATTGAATATATTTTTGAATGTTGAACTTTTAGATAATTAAAACTCCAATCCAAAATTTCAAATAGTTTTCCTTGAAAAAATGTACAAAAATGACATATCTCGAGAACCACTTGATGGATTGTTTCCAAATTTACGAGATACGATGAGAAACTTTTAAAGATCGTTGACGATCTCATTTTTTTTCAATCGATCGTTATTCCTTAAGGCAGTAGTCTGGTTTAGAAAGTTAACAAAATCAATTTTTATTTTATTTTATTATTCCTTAGACCTTTCTCAATACGCTCGTGAAAACCGTTTATTGATATTTCAAAAACTAGAAGAGTAACAGAAATTATAAGCAAGCCGCACGCAAACCTCATCTAACGATATCAAAACTTTGAACGCGTTTATCTCAGAACTATGTTTTTAAAATCGGCGCCCACGATATCTCGATAATTAATTGACCGATCGAGCTCAAATTTTGCACATACCTTCGGTAGCCTCTTTCTGAGGACTGGTAGCAGAATTGAGTCGAACAATAATTTTGCCCACATTTTATAACTCGTCGAATTCCCCCAAAATGTATGAAATATCGATAATCGAGGTTTAAGGGAGACTTTGTCCTTTGTGCCCAGCGGGAGATGTTAGCGGCTCAACATGAGCAGCTAGAAGAAGAGGAGGGATGCCTCTATGGACCAGGCATTGCCGATTAGCGGTAATTATAAACTCATTTGTGTAAACACATTACAAAACTTTAAACGCGTTTTTCTCGAAAACACGTTTTTAAAAACGGCTGACATTTTCCTGACCGCTGTAATTAACATATCGACCTGAAATTTGGAGAGCATACTCAGAAAATATGTCTTCACGGAATGACGGATCGTTTTTTCGATAGATACATTTTTGCATTTATTATTTATCTTTTTATGCTTTGAATTTGTGTTTCAGATCAACAAAGAGGAGGCAGTGATGTCAGCCGTTTACCTCCCGCGATTTGAGGACCTGTTTTCGGGGAGCTGCAACGGCCGCCATTTTGGTTTTGAAAAAAAAAATTTTTTTTTAACGTTCTGTACATTATGAATAAAAGCAAGAAAAAAACCGCACTCAAAAAGCTTTACTCGTTTGCTTTAAAAAAAAAAACAAAATGTAAACACCTGAAATATGGCACTCCAAGGACAAAGTCTCCCTTAACAGGCCGCCATTTTGTAACAAAATTTGTTTAAGTACTAATTTTGCTACCAGTGCTCAGAATACTCATACAGATTGAGAATATATATATATATATACTTTCAGATGCATACATCACCCTGAGTGGGCGCCAATTGAGGTGGTTTTCGGCGGACCATGTAAAAAAATAAAAAACTACATAAAAATATTTAAAATATTTTTTTTTTAATGTAGATACATTCTCAAAGGAACAATAAATACATATGTAAAATTTCATCAAGACAAATTCAACAGTTTAAAAGTTATTCCCACCCAAAAATGGCGTCAAAAATCTCGCTCTAGACCAGACTACTGACCTAATAGATTTTGTATGCTCGAGTTTCAATTCGTCACAACGTTGTTGAAAAAAAATATTTAAAAAATCGCCGATTGTCAACGTCTCGTATTTATTGTTGACTTGAATAACTCGTGTTTGGTTTCTAGATTTCTTTACGTTGGAGTGTGTCCACCGCCAAACGACGCGATAAAAAATGTCATCATCCGCTGGCGACCATGTTCTTGTTTTTTTTTTCTGTTTTTTTTTGGTGATATTTTTTAAACAAGCTCTCAATATATGTACCTTTGTGTTGAAAAAAAATGCGTTTCTTTTTCACTAACCGTTTCCCAGAAGAAAAAGAATTCGGCATTTGGCAATTTTTTTCGGGCCTCTAGGTTTTTTTTCCATTTCATTTGGTTGCAATCTGTGATTTTTTAACACTCGGCAATTGGGTTGATGTGAGATTTCTTTGACAAGATCGTGGTGGGTATTCAGTGATACTGAAGTAGCGCAGTTCATAATGGGGCCTCTATGTAGATGTAGCCCTTTAAAAGGATGACAATATTTCATACCATAGTAGAATCCTCGTGACTGAGTATGAGAAACGAGTGTTGTCCCTCATTTTCCGCTTTCGCCTGGGCGTCGTTGTTGTGCGAGCCAATAACTGTCCACATATCTTCGCAGCCAGGTAGTTCGAACGTTGTGACAACTTGGGGCCTTATGGAACGCTGAAGAACACACAAAGCGCCGTTCTTTCCGTATCCTGAGGTCGTTACCAACTCCACGTCCGGATCCGAACTGTGGGAAAATTCCTCGGAAAGGAAAGCCGGCTCACCCATGGAAATATTACCGCACGGACCAATGTTCAATAAACTGTCGCACACCTATTGAAACAACCAAACATTTTAGCAGATATCCCAGCAGGTCTCAAATGCGGAAAAAGAAAAATATATTTTCGAATCTTGCTCCTATACTATCGAGTGTGGAAGTTCAGTTCCGATCTCTGATCATTATATAACGTGATATGATGCACGATACAAATATGGAAGACAAATTCATACATTTCATTAATCATTAAAAAAAAATTAATAATCTTAAACGACACTTGCATCTATGATATGCCTGCAATCGTCACAAATACGACGCACATGGTTTAAAAGCTATTCATGGTTGTTACGCATTATTGACTCAGAAATTCCCTGACTTTTCCAGGTTTTGCAAATATTCCAGGAAGATTGGGGTCAAATGGAGAACATAACTTTTTTAAGGTCAAGTTTACGAAGATGTTAAATGTTAATATTCAAAACATTTTTAAACTGAAATTCGAATAATAATTTCAATACCGTAAATTTAAAAAATATATTAAAAGTAAATACGAAACCTGTTGTTCTTCGCAGTAAAAGCGCATGGGAGAAAAATGGCGGGAAGAGCGCAAAAAGCCTCGAATGCAGTGTGGGGAGTATGAACAAGAGCAGGAAGGATGTGATGGAAGAAAGATTTTATCGATTAGAATCGATTGTTAAGATAGTCCTATCGCCAGGCTTCAATCCATATGATTTTCATAATCTTTTTTTTTGAGCTTCACTAAACATACGAATAATCGTCTCTTTAAAATTTCAGGGTCGTTTATCGACCTAATTACAGAGAAAAGAAATATTAAAATTGCGTATTTTTGTGAAGGAATTCCGAGACGACATACAAAAACCCAATTTCCGGTCGCTACAAAAGTGTATATGATAGTGGGAATTCGTCAGATTCTTCAAAATAATCAGATTTACATAATTAACACTTGTAGTAATCCAGTGCTCTCGGAAAAATCTACGCTTATTGACCTAATTTTTATGTAATATCAAGTTTAATTTGAACCTCCGGTATTGGATTTATTAACACTTGCTACGATAAAGAGACGTGACAGCAAGGCAACAGCTGACTGTAGTCCTAACCTCATCTCGCTCATTCGAATTTCCACACATATTTCATTTTTAACCGACATTTTTCGCCGACACAAATTTTCCACGCTTTTTACCAGTCGTGGCCCGAATACGATGCTTTATACTTCCCGCGCCTGACATTGTTTTGACAGATCGACGTTGAAATGCATGGAGGTTAAACTCGCCTGGTTGAGTAAAAAGAGACGGAGATAGAACCAATCAAAGACATTATAAGATATAGACCGACAACGCGCTCGACCGCTAGGCTTGCCCCTCGAACCACACAGCGGTCAGATGACCTCTACTGTTAAACCGGCGTCGAATGCCCGTTCAGTGTGCATTCGGCCGCCGTGCGCGTCATTAGTATTCGCTTGTGCGTAAATTACTACCCCGTACTTACTAGCTAAAGCGATGAAAACCCTAATTGGGAAAACTATTTTTCCAGAAATAGATTTTCACCAATATATCCTTTTCATTTAAGTTGTCCCAACGCCAAAAACTGAATAAAATTACTTTATTTAGAGGTGACTAATTCGAAATGCTTTCGTGGTTTGTTTAAAAAAAATATTGTTTATTGTCAGACAGAGGTTCAGGAACTGATGAATACTATGTAATCCGATGAAGATTAATTACGTAGGTTATGATGCAAAGTTATAAATAGTGCCAATGTACACTATTATTTTGAATAAATGTATTTGATTTAACAGTTTTATTTTACATTCCCATACTTCCTTAGGTGTATATGTTACGGTCAATGTAATAATTGTCAATTTATTACTCTGACCGTAAGATATACGATCGAAATTGATTTAATTATGACGAATATAATTATTATAACGTTATTGGTAACGAATTATATCGATAGGTCTGTCGTCACCGCTGCACCGTCACGACACTAGCCGTAGACTTCCGAACACAGCCGAGAAGCCGTCTCGTGGTGTGCGTGTAACGATGAGCAATTTGATTGGTCGCGCTATATCGGATGCGCCTGCCCTCCCCGCAAAAGTTGGTTGACGCAGACCCCGTACTTTAAAGTATGTGTTGTCGGTCTATTTCTTACAACGTCTTTGGAACCAATATTGCCAAATATCAAACCTAGAAATACCGCGCGAATTGTTGGAATAACTGTTTTTTTCTTCATTTTTCTAATTAAATGTGAACATTAATCAAATAGTGTACACATGGAAAATTAAGTATTAGAAATTTTTTTTTGCATATGTTACAAATATAAATTGTACGAGTCTCAAGTATGATCAATAGTATGACCAGTATGAAGCGATAGGACTACCTTAAGTCGGGAGCTTCTTACGGGGTGGAGATATAGGGTTTCGATAATATAGCACAGTTTGAGGTAGTACAAAATAGGTATTGCAAAATGGCGTTAGGAGTCGACAGAAGAACCCCCAGATACGGGTGGAGAACAGAGTTTTTGTGTGGGAATGCCACCATTCGCGTACAAAATTAGGGATAGAGCGCTGCGGTATATAAAATTAGTGATAAGAATGGAAAGTAATAAACGGCCGAATATTTGTTTGAGAGAGGAAATGAGAGGAATTTCGAACAGAAAGCCTTCGGAATGGGGAAAAAAACTTTATGGAAGTATCAAGGGAATTAGAAATTGAGGAAATAATAGATAAGATAAAAGAGGGGAAAGAAATTTTTAAAAATAGAGAATTTGATAGACAAGGGATTGAAAAACTTCAAAAGAAAGACCATAGAGAGAGAAAAACAGATTAAAAAAATCGACTTATAATAGTTTATACAATACGATAATAGAAAACGACGAAGCACCGTTAAAGTATTGGGCGGCAAAAGATATTAAAGGAAAGGATAAGAAAACATGGGCGAGAATAAGGGATTTAGAAGACCGTGCCATACCGCAGCCATTTTTTTCAAGATTAACAATAAAAAAATACCATATAAAAGCCAAAAGTAGTAATAAAACATACAATAAGTCTCAAAAATGGCGAAGAAATATTTCCTTTAAGAAAAAATCATGAAAATAGGCAATTTTTGGCTCGCCTAAAGATATATCTCCCCCCTTAATTGAAGAATATTTCTTTTTCGCTTCTTTGTCCATCACTATCGACAATCGCGTTAACCGTGTCAATATTTCGGCTGGCGATTAACGCGACATTCTGACTGGACAATTTACCTCGAAGATGTACGAACTTATTCGCATCGACGTCTGCGTCTCATTGCCATACACTTCGAGTTCCTCGGGATCTTTGATGTCCAATACGTCCGAGGCCATCCAATCGCCCAGCGAATCCTGTTTCATTTTTTTCGCCGGTACTTCGTCGCTGTCATTGTCGTCGAGCGTTATCTCGATATCGTCGTCCTGCTTATCGTTGTCGTCTTCTATCTCGTACGGCACCGCTTCGGCTTCTTTTTCGGTAAAACGGAGCAATAACGAGTTGCCAAGACGAGAGCCGAGGAACAGATAATTGTCCTCGTACATGCATACCTAGAGATGAAAAACTATATTTATACTCACCGATAACATTTTTTTTAATTCAATAGTCCAAACGAAAAACAAATGCAAACTTTGATGGGACTTGACGTGACATTTGGAATCTTCAACTTTTCGGGGGCACACCTCCATAACGAAACTTAAAGTGCGCATGACCCCGAGCGATTTCCGGCTTCAAATATCTCGAAAACTATACACTTTTTTATTTACTAAAAAGGTTGACATTGCTTTTGGTAGTAAATTTATTCATCGCAAAATCAATCCGGTCGCAATTATCAATTGTCAATTATTGGTATATTATTATTGATATATTGATATATTGATATATGATTATAAATATAATATTACTGGATTATTATTATATATTATTATCAATCAATAATCGCAAAAAGAGCTTTAATTCTAATCCACGTTAAAAAATATAAAGCTGCGCGAAAAAATGTTAGACTCAGAATGATTCCCTACGCCCTCGAAGGGTTGAAATAATCCGCTGGCTAAATTCCAAGATTTATTTTGATGGAGAACTTCGAGAATGTATTTTCTGAACGATCTTTTATTTGCGCTGCTTGTGAAATAATTTTTTTCGGCATTGTTCGGAGATCCAAGTATTCTCATAGCAGAAGAAAAGTAATGTGCCCCGAAAAATCTTCATGTATGAAGAACTCCGAAAATGCTAAAAACAATTCGTTTATTGTTTTCCGAAAAGTCGGGTAAATATATATTTCTTCGTTGCTTGAAAAATAAATTTGTGCTGATGTTGTCGATTTGAGATACCACTTTTATCGGTATTTTGGATATGCAATGTCGATAATCACGTCTTTGGAATAGCTGAATCGTATTCCTCAAACTAATCATCCGTTCTTTTGTTTTTAATCACGAACTCACACAGGAGGTCAAAACGCTGGCGGCTGCTTTGTCGAAATGAAAACCGCGAACTGACCGCATGCTGTCCGCGTAGAGGGACAAAACGTACAATTCACCACTCTTCAACGAAATTACCATGCGGTCCGACGATATGAAACACACTTGAGCCCCCTCGAGACTCATCTTGACACCGTCCTGAGGTTCTAAAACAACGTTATATCATGTAAACATACGTTCGAGAAAGAAGTTCCAAATGCTCTTTGAATGTTTACAAATGTTTACGACTGTTCAATTACTCACTTATGAGATATCTTGGATATCTTCGAAGCTACAAGATGCACAGAAATATTTGCTGAAATGAAATTGCACAGTACGAAAGGGGCCACCCGATAGCGATAATAGTTTTTCTTTCAGGTGGAGGTACTTCGGACATTTGAAGGTCAACTCAATTTTTAAAAATGGATCGGTATGTTTTTTTCTTCTGTATCATGAAAAAGGAGCTTGAAACAAGTTCAACGACCTATAACATAAGGTCTTTGAAGGTCATAGGAAGTACAGAAAGGCGATAATACTTACAGTTTCGGTAGTAAATAAAATTACTACGTTTATAGTAAGTGTTCAAAATAACGACCGTCAGTGTCAATGCAACATTGGATTCTTTTTTCGATTGATTGACTTGCAAGTTTTACAGCGTCAGAACTTATTGATGTACATGCTGTGATAATTATTTGTTGCATGTCGTCAACTGTAGTTGGCACTTCTTTGTACACTTTATCTTTCAATGTTCCCCATAGAAGTAACCATGTTCCCCAGTGAAGTGAACCGTAAGTATTACCGCCTTTCTGTACTTTCTGTACATGTCTAAGAAATGTGTAAGCGTACATAATTACGTACGCATTGATATTGATGGTCGTCATTTCGAACACTTACTATAAACGTAGTAATTTTATTTACTACCGAAACTGTGAGTATTATCGCCTTTCTGTAGTTTCTATGACCTTCAATGACCTTACGTTATAGGTCGTTGAACTCGTTTTAGGCTCCTCTTTCGTGATACAGAAAAAACATACCGATCCATTTAAAAAAATGGAGTTGATCTTCAAATGTCCGAAGTACCTCCACCTGCAAAAAACTATTATGGCTACCGGATGGCCCCTTTCGTACTGTGCAATTTCATTTCAGCAAATATTTCTGTGAACCTTGTAGTTGCGAAGATATCCAAGGTGCTAATAGTTATTGATCCACCCTGTATACTGATAAATAAATGGAACAACATCCACAATTCCGAGAAACATCCAACGGTGTAAATATCAGTGAATAGCAAATTAATATTACGTTCTACACTATGAAACGACCTGAACTTGCATCACATTTCATCTTCAAAACGGGCCAAACTTTTTTAGTAAATGGGTTAAATTTGCTGTAGGGGAATTCGGGGCAAGACGAATACGCGGGGTAAGATGAATCATAAGCCTTGCTACTAAACCGTGTGTGCGAGCACAGTGCTCGCGTTGACGTTTTCCAATAGTAAGAAGACATACTATTTTTGGCTGTTACGTGGGATTTTTCAATTTTTTTAATTAATCTTTAAACATAGCGGAGGTATGGCACGGTCTTCTAAACTGCATTTTCAAAACTGGCGAGACGTATAGCTAAAAAACTAATCCTCCGATTCTGATTAAGTTTGGTATAAATCATTCTAACCTCATTGTCTAAAACATGGCCGTAAGGGTTCTTGAAAAAAAAAGGTATTATTTAATTGAAAAATGTAGCCATTTTTTTTGAAAATTCAATCTTTTGGTTTCAGAGTACCATTTCGTCGATTTTAAACATTTCTCGCTTTTTCTTGGTTCGTACTCTGCTTATGAGTGTTAACGAAAGAAAAATCTTCGTTGGTTTTTTTTTTGTTCGTGTAACGCCGTTTGACAACATCCGCCGCAACCCGTTTAGAAGACCATGCCATAGCACCGCCATTTTTAAAGATTAATAAAAAAAATACCACGTACCAGCCAAAAGTGGTTCTAAAACATACCCTAAGTCCAACAAAGGTGAAGAAATCTTTGATTAAAAAAAAGAAATGTGAAAATCAGCAATTTTTTCCTCGCTCAAAGGTATCGCAGCTCTTAAGAAAAAGGATATTCGTTTGAAACCCAATTAGGAACGGAGTTATGAGGTTAAATGTGGCAGCTTCCGCCTCAGGGGCGGCCACGGTTAAATGCGTATTTCTCGAAATAACAATATTCAAGACGACCTGCTCGATTACATGAAAGTTCAAAATATATTTCAATGCAATTTTTTTTCATCTTCGGCCATGCTTTCTCTAGTATGTATCGAGACATTTTTTATTCCCATTTACAACACTTTTTCTAGAAATTTAAATCCCAAAATTTGACAACAGACAAATTGTTTTGACTCCAAAATGCGATACCTACTTATTTTCGGTATTTAAAAACTTTTCTCAACAAACTTATAATATTACGCCGTAAGAATGTTCTTAAATTTTCAAATTTGTTATTAAACTGAAAAAAAAATGATGTAGTCGAGGTACGCATAAATAATGTTTGATGTATATTTCTCCGTATTTTTCCGGATTTGGCCCAAAATTTCCGAATAACGCGAGTTTTCGGCTCAGCTAGAGTATGTAACGCGTTGGAAGCTCTTTAACCAATTCGGTCGTTTTGTATACGAAAGTATCGAGGCGTTCGATACTGCAGTATGGTGGAAAGTCGCTTCCGGATTATTGCGGATACGCGCTGATCTTCTCGGGTTTTCCGAGGACGCAGCCCTAATAATCGAATACTCACTGAGGGGAAAATTGGTACTGGCATCGCTCAAGTTGTTCAGAGACACTCCGTAAGGTGGAATACTCTGATTGAGATATATCAAAGAATTGACGGCCATGATGAGAGTACCGCCTAGTGGTTTTTTCACCGGCACAGCTTGGACGCAATCGAATGGTAAATTAGACACTGACCATATTATCGGGTGAACTCTCTGCTGTATGTTTAGTGATATTGCAACCATGGCACATGTATCTTGTCTCACAGCGATCCGCCTGAAAAAAAAAAACGATAGAATTATCATTGACCCTTCGCAAATCTTAACTGACCATTGGCATTTTCTTTGGCTGATTTTCAAGCTCACCCGGCTACCGTCCGCACCGGTTCGTACAGAATGAGCAACGTGGGCTCGTAATAACCATAGAGAAATTGCAAATCTATTATATTGTCCATTTTTTCCTCCAGGGTTTTCAGTACGATCATGTATGAGGATAAAATCGGTGCTTTCTGATAGGCAGCTATTTTTCCCGTATCCATGAGATCCCCGTCGTCCAGAGACGGATCTTTTCGGAATGGCAATACAACCAGTTTACGTCCGTAAACCAACATAACCGCGCATCTTCCTTCGGGATCGACTCGTACTATTGGAATGTGATGATGATGCGTCCATCCATCCTAGGAAACGGAAAAATCGAATAATCCCTACGACCGACTTATTTTTACAACGGAATTATTCGAGTAATCGTGAGTGTGGAAAATGAAATATACAGGATGTCGTTTTATGAATGAATAATCCTGCAACTCTCGATAGGTCAGATCATGTACTCCTATAGGCGGGAATTTCAGTTTAGTAAAAATCTCACGGTTTTCGAGATAAAAAACGTCTGCTTTTGGTTTTTCGCATGCCATTTTTACAAATGATAACTTTTTTGACCCGGTTTTTTACAAAATACTCTTGTTTATTTGTTTTATCTAGAAATGTCCTGAACTTCCAGTTTAACGACATTTTTCCCCTTTTCGGTTTCAGCTCGGCCGGAATCATGTCAGCAGTGGAGGAACTTTTTTGTTGGCGCCTCTGAAGGCAGTGCCAAAAAAATAAGTCGCTTGGTTCTCAATATTTTTCTATGAAAAAATTTTGTAATATAGGTCAAATATAGCCAAATATATTCTTAATTTTTCTAAACATTTAATTGAGTATTTTTCTTCCAAAAAATTCCCGAAAATAACCCAAATTTTCAGCGTTCACACTGGTATAGCCCCTTAACATCGGGAAAACATCGGGAATTATACACCAATCGCCATTTTCAAATGTTAAAGAGTTTCAGATACGTACTGTAGTTTATTTCTACGTTATTTTGACTTATACGTCATATTTGATGTACCCCTTAAAAAACGTATTACTAAAGTTTCACTGTATACGTTTCAATAACACTTATCGTACCGTACTGAATCTCTCTCTAATAATAAATTAATTAAACGTAGTTTAAAAGACGATAAATTAAAACAAATTCGCGTTAGTTATCCACCTGTAACTTCTCTGGAAATCATGTGATCCGTTGTGAAACGCAATGAACTACTTTTTTTCTGAGCAATGGCCATATTTCAGATCAACCGAACGCTCACGATAAAATAACCCACCATGGTATACTGTACGGAACGAAAATGTATCATTGTTCGCTTATATTTTTGGTTCTCTGTTCACAATTATTTGACAGCAGCATGCATTTTTTCAAAATTCAAAATAAGAAATCTTTCTTTACGATCTTTTTGATAATTGTTCGAATTATCCCCACGTACGCGCCCCTCCTGCACATTCCTGACAAAAAAATATCAAGTTACCCTCATCTCTTCCTCCTCGAAGTAGTGCAGTGATACTGTCCTGAGATCGTGGGTCTCCAAATCGTATTCGACAACGGAGAGCTTCGCATCCCGGAAGCTAATGAGCAAGGAGTCTCTTTGGGACCCTACCAAGTGGACCGCCTGTAGAGACATTACGTTGCCCTGCAGCGTGTACTGTGCCAGACATTCCAGTTTCATTTTTGGCAAGCGTGATTCTGCGTTTCGTAGATGGAACAAGAAAATTATCCAATTCTTGAGTTTTGTATGAATATTATTCGCAATTCAATAATTGGCTTGGTCCCGAAGCGAAATGAAATGTAATATTTAATATCGCCGCCTATACACTATTTCATTATTGGTACTATTATAACTATTATCATTAGTCTCGTTATTGTTAATATATAGCTATTTCGCAACATTCACATTTACAAAAATGTCTATAATTTGTGATGTATAGTTACTCGAAACGAAAACTATAGTTTTATCGATGCAGCCCATCAAGATTTAAGTACAGAGGCAAATTAAAATGTAATACTCAAGGGTGTTAGGCCACTGTGAAAATGACAAACACTTGTTTGTCAGTTCTGATAGTGAAGTATGATTTTGAAGTTTGCATCGTTGGGATGCAACGAAAATTCCAATGTCTAATTTTTTTGCCAAACTCAGGCCACCAAAATTATTTCAAATTTTTTCAGGCTCCTCTTTAAAGATCTTTAGCTTATATATGTAAGGAACATTTCAGATGATAATAAAAATGAGGCAATAAGAAAATTTCAACGTATTTTTGGTTGCACTCCGACGAAATTTTAAAAGCTCGACTTTTTTTTGCAGCGCATGGCCGCAAAAATGACCTAGCTGCGTTTTGGGATCGTCATCAGACATCTGCAGCATATATTTGCAGGATAAGGATGAAGAATAACTTTGGATGATGAAGAAACTGAAGAAATAATTTATTTAAAAGAATTTTTGTTGCATTCCAACGTTGCAAACTTCAACACCATTGTAACTTGAGACAATTCAAATTCAAGAGGAAGGTAAACATTGACATTGTAGGTAAACTCATGATTATAACGATAGAGCTACTAGTAAAACTTTAAACGTGTTTTTCTCGAAATTATGTTTTTCTTGATGTATAGGATTTCTCAACATCTAATGAACAGATTTGCTTGAAATTTGGTACAGTTGTTCAGTATAATAATAGTTCAGCCTTGACCGACTGTTCTTTCTTCTAACCATTTTTCTTTCATTAGTTATTCACAATAATGTCATTTTCTCTCGAAGAATCAAAATAAAAATTCAAAAATTATCTTTTGATCATTGAAAAACGATAACAAAAATAGCTCTGTCAAGTCTGAGCTAATATTATCTATTTTGAGAAAATACTCGTTTTTTTAAATTGCAGATCAACCGGGTGGCCAAAATTAAGTACATCATTGAGCCATTCACCGTCAATGGACCTTCACTCAATTGTTCATACCTTCTTCAATTATTAATATATTTTTATGAAATTTGGTACATAACTTTGTTAATGCACAGTAGTGATTAATCTAGATTAATGGTCACCGGACCCCTTCCGAATTTCCGATAGGACACCATAAAAGACACCTTGACACTTCTGCCTTCATTACCACTCCCTCCTCTACACAACACGCAATTGCATGCTTTCTGTTTCGCACGGCAAGTTGTACAGTTGTTTCGACGCTTTAAGGGGTAAGGCCACAGTAGGATTTTCAAAAAAACCGATTTTTTTCGCTGAAACAGTGCTTTACCATCATAAGAATAAGTTACTATTAGATTTATAGCAAGGCATTTTTTTTTACCGACTTTGAGCGTATAACGTAAGCCCACCTCTGGCACGGCCATAGAACACCTAAAACTTTCTTTTTTGTTCTAGGTAAAAAATTGTGGATGCTAAATGTTACCTAGAACAAAAAAAATTTTCTTTTTTGTTCTAGGTAAAAAATTGTGGATGCTAAATGTCATACCGCGGAGTGCCTAAAAAAAGCTAACAAAAGAAAATATTAGTAGTCGGCCATTTTGTACATCGAAAAAAAATATATATTTTCTATCAGCTCGATATTCATACTGAATAGATGTGTAATTAATTTTATGAGTGAATCACTTTTTCATACGAAAAAAATTGTTAACATTGCACATGATTTTATACCCGTTACTGTGGCCTAACCCCTTTAACAAATATTCCCTTCGTGCGATTTTTCGCCAATATCGAATCCGACTTATTGACGGTCTGGGTTTTTGACGTCCAAATTATTGACGCTCTACTGCATATACATATGTCCAAAGGATTTTTCAATCATCTCACTTATTCCTTCAAAATTGATTTTTTTAAAATAACTGAATTTGAGCTTGTCATAGTATGCTAACACCTTAATACTATTATTTATAGATTATTATTGAGACATGATTAGTATCATTAATAATCAATACTATCATTATCGTCGCTGTAACTGTCATCTTCACTGCCATATAAGTATTCCAAAAACGAAAAAGTTTAGAGTCGCATTGAAGAGACTAGTAATGAAAGGTAGGTGTATCGGTATACTACATATCGCAACCACATTGCGTTCCATTGAAACATGTTGAATCGCAGTATGATAATGTGGAAAAATATATAATTTTTAAAGATAATATACCGGAAAATTTCTCCCTCCGGCTGTTGTCGACATCGGGAATCAGGCGAAATACCCTGATGATATTTGCTCCTGCGACGACCAAACATTTTTCCGTTCTGTCGAAGAAGTAACACGTAATCGCGTGTTCGACGCCGGTCGCCGGATGGGTACTCTTGCAAATCGAGTACATGTTTAATGAGACTCGTTTTTTTTCCTTTCGCTGTTTATTTAACACACGTTTTAAGTATAAACACGTATTGATACGAGAAACATTGAGGTTAGTTTGTGAGACGAAGTTTCGAGAACTGTCTCGAGGTCCATCAAAGATGAATTAACGTAATGAAGAATGATTGAGTCCAAGGCTGAACGTTGACGCGTACTTGAATATATTCTTAAACGCTTTTGTCGGCTCTTTTATAGAGTAATGTCCGAGATAAACAACCACTGTTCATCGACCATGTTTGTTCAAAAGATACCGGGCACTACAGCCAAGGAGACTAGAATTGGAATAGAGAAGGGAGATTTCCGATGGCGCTCTTTCGGATATAGCGGTCAACACCCTGCTCCGTCGGTGCAATAGTTTATCCACTCTGTCTCAACCCCTTGTCTCCCGCCTAGGGATATTTGGTATAGAGTCCCCCAGGGAACTAGGAGCGTTTTCGACCGCGGTTGAGTGCATATATGAAAAAAATGTGCGCTCTACCGCCCCCAGCGGTGAGAAATCAAAGTTCACTTCAGAGCTCACGTTGCGTGTGCTCCGAAAGCCCGCGCGTGTAACGCGCTTCGGTATATTGTTGTTTTGAGTATTGTCGGGCCGCCGGTAATTATATCAACAATGTTAACATCCAAAACATTCTTCCGCAAGACGAAGGGCGGAAATATATTCAAGGTATGAATCTCGTTACTAAAAGTGCTGCGTGAACGAATACGCGCGACTTTTTTTTTTTCGAGGTTATACATGTGATTTCTTGCTTTATCGCAGGTTGTCCGGGAACATTATCTGAGGGATGATATATGGTGCGGTTCCGAAACATGCGTGTCGTGCTCGCAGAGACAAAGCGACGTCGTTCTCGAGGCGGATAATCCCGGAGCCAAAAGTTCTCTTTTTCCATACCCTCACTACTTGCTAATCGACACTAACGTAGTTTTGGATCAGGCGAGTTTTCTCTACATCGAATTTCCCAAAACTCGAATATGTACATCTTCATCTGTCAGCTGGAAATTCTAACGCAATATCGCTTCATTTCCAATACAGATACATGTTTTAGAGGAAGAGGCCATAAAAAATGTTATACTAACGCAAACTGTAGTGGAGGAAGTTCGTCACAGGAGTTCCAATGTCTACAAGAAGTTGAAGGATATTCTGGCCAATCCGCAGAGGAGATTTTACGTGTTTGTCAACGAGCATCACAAGTAATTCGATTCAATTTTATCCTCCAGCTTTTTTATTCCTCACGATTGTAAGTGCTTATCACCGTAGATCATTTTGCAAAGATTATGATCTTTACGATTAAAATCAGCTGCAAATTCTGTAACTCGTTGAGATTTGAATAATGAGGGGCCCAACAGTGTACTCAATGTAGGCCACCTGCTTGACTTGAAGTTAGTTTTTTTTTTCTTAAAATAGATAATATTGGCTACGACTTAATCGAGCTTTTTGTTGTTGTGTCTCGGACATAAAGAAAAATGTAATTTGTCTTTTTCGATCTGCGATTCCTGCACCATATGTGGGCCTTCCTCTTCAATTTAAGTTGCCTCAAGCGACGGACGAGTGTTTGTCATTTTCATGGTAGCTTAACCCTAAAACACAGTTTCTAACAAAGAATCACCAATTACGTTGAAATTTTATTGCAAAGGAGTACAGCGCATTGTATTTGTACAAAACGCAATACAGCGTTTTTTATTTTCACACAAAAATGTGCTGTATTGTTGAGATTTCGATTGCTTTCCTTTAAAAAACAACGCAGTGGCACTTGTTGCGTCTTAAAAGAAATTCCTGCACGAATGCAAAAAGTAGCTTAAGGCAGAATATACATTTACAAGGATCGTAAAATTGATTTCTTTTTATTTCTCTTTAAACGATGGAACTATAAATGTAGAATATTTGCCCAAACTTTCAAAGCGAAATTTGAAAAACTTCAAAGGTTTTAGAGCGTCCGACGCAAGTAAAAGCGAGAGCGCAGAGATTGGAAAAAAGTAAATAAATTAACAACTAACAATTACAATTACTACTGTAATTGATAATTTAATTACTTCGTAACAGATTACTCGAGTAATTAGTTACCACAAGCACCTAGTGCAATTTAATTCAAATTTTATGTAAACTTCAAACGCGTTTTCCTCAAAATTGCATTTTCGAAATTGGCGTGGAGGATTACACAAAAACTATTATAGCCGATTGAGTTGAAACTCGGTAGAAATATCGATAATTTTACTACCTTCTACTTGACGAGAATTGTTTTTGAAAAATTACTATAAAAACTACTCTTTCAATCCAAATTTTACAGAAATTTTGCATGAAACGTTGTTTTTGTTGTTGTTGTAAATGCGTGTCATTCTTTTGAATATGCATTTTTTAAATTTCAATTACTGTCATATGGAAACTATGCACGTTCCGATTGAAAAATTTGTTGAATTTCTTTGCTAATCAAAGTGTACTCCCGTGGCAACCTTGCTGTAACACTGCCACAGTTCCGCCATTTTGATGATACATGAATTAAAAAAAATTGTTTTGTATACTTAAATATACTATTAAAGTATCCCCTCAATTTGGTAAATATAGAATAATTATTCTTTAATTCAAAAAATCTCCCGAAACTCCTTAATTTTTGTCTCGTCTAAATGTATATCCCGCCTTAATATTTACGCAAAAAGTACATTTAATTTGTGCAGAGAGACGTACATTGAGCGTGTGTCGGGCGAAACCATCAACGACCGTAACGACAGGGCGATTCGCGTTGCGACCCAGTGGTACAACAATCACTTGGCCGTGGGAGACGAGAGTTCCGTAAAAGTGATATTGCTGACGGACGATGCGGACAATAAAGCGAAAAGCATCGCGGAAGGCATTCCTGCCGCCACTAGTCAGTACAATATCGAAGTTTCCTGGGCGCGAGAGCGGGTAGGGCAAAAAAACAGGAATTCAAAACGTGGCTTTTTATTTTCGCCACAGTGGAAGAATACATCGCATCCCTGGAGAATCCAGGATTCCTTTTGGACAAATTGAGCAAGCGAAGCTACGCCCTGGAAGGCGGTTCGCGAGAGCCGTTGTTCCCTTGTCATTTGACACCGGCGGAATTGCACGATGGCATTAAGAACGGGCGCCTACTGCAGGGAAGTTTTCTCGCGTCTAGGGAAAATTTTCTCGAGGGAAGCGTCAACGTTGAAGGGATGGACAAATTCGTGAGTATTTCGGAACAAAAAACAAAAATTCTCGTCAATCTACATTAGAATGCCTAGAGAAGTACGTACGGAATTTAGAAAATATTGTTTTATTCAAAAGTTGTAGGTATTTGAACTTGAGAAATGAATTTTCAGTGAAAAATTTTGTTATAATTGCTCATAAACTGCTCATAAAATGAAAAGTTTTCGATTAATCAGAGATTCTGTACGTACTTCTCTGCGAAATGCAATTAGGAACATAACTTTTAAATTTGAAGTAAATGGAGTGCAAATTGTTGAAGTTATTTGTCACGCTAATTGGAATAAAGCTGTTTCGAGAAGTTTCGAGTAGTCGGCCATTTTGTACATCGAAGAAAACATACATATAATTTCTAACACCTTGATATTCATATTCAATAGATGTGTAATTAATTTTATGAGTGAATCACTTTTTCATACGAAAAAAAATTGTCAAATTCGCACATGATTTTATACCCGTTACTGTGGCCTAATGCCCCTTAACCCTTTGAAGCATATATTTTTCTTTACGTGCAATTGGCTTGAAACGTTGTACTCGGGGGTTTTTGGGGTCGCTGATTACAAACCTGCACTCAAAATTCAAGAATTCAAGATGACGGATCCAATATGGCTGACCATAAATGCAAAACGTTGTTTGATGATAGCGAAAGTTGGTATTCGGGGGTTTTCGGGGTCGCTGTTACATGAAATAAGCTCCCCAAAAAAAATAGATCATCAAATTTGGAAAAAATCCTATAGCTTTTGCCATTTACAGCCGCCATATTGGATCTGCCATTTTCAATTTGACTGTTTAGACTTCGGGTTTGTATTCAGTGGATCAAAAACCAAGTTTTTACCTATTTTTTGGTTATGGTTTACCTGCTAGATTAGTCGTAATCAGATTTATGATGTAAAAAGTTCGTTTTTTTGCCCTCTCGTTACCAATGACACCCGCTACGTGAAAAATAAAAATTGAATAGGTATGTTTTAGTAGTTATTTAAGTCCCAGAAACCTTGAAACGCATTTACAACCGCCATATTTAATTAAAAAACACTTTTGAATCGTCAAATCTGAATTGAATTAGGTATAACACCAGAGTAACTCTATGCCGCAAAGGGTTGATGCAGGATTCTACTTTGGGCGCTCGAAAAAAAGGCTAATTTAATTGTTAATGAGATTATGAATAAAGATATTGATGTAGGGTTTGTTAGGCTTGATAAATACACTCTTGAAATACACAAAAAAATGTATTATATATTTTATGCACTTTTAACATAGAAAAACATTTGAATACAACGCCTCGATTAGTAGGTGGTCTGCGCTGGTGTTGAAATAAAAAAAATGGACAATCTAAAGCAAAAAATTTTTGAATTTTTTAGATTCTATATATCACTAGCAACCGACGGAACTAGAATTTTTAATGTACATGCAAAAATAACAAAATGGCGGCGAAAAAAAGAAGAAAAAGAATCGCATGTTTTTTAACTGCTTTTTGCCAAAAAAAAGTAAAAATCAACATTTTTAAATAATTCTAGTTCAGCCGGTTGCTATAGGTGTTCAGAATATGTGGTTAAATGTTCATAACAATCGGTTCAATAGTTTGAAATTTTAGCACCAAACGGTGTAAAAAAGTCGTTTCGAGATAAACGCGTTCAAAGTTTTTGTAAAGGAAAAATCACAAAAAAATTAACTTACACTCAATCAGCGATGCCTGCACCATACACAATGCCTTCTGACTGTTCCAGAAGATCATTTTCTTCCAATCTAGCCTGTTTCAAAGTTCCAAAGTAGAATCCTGCCTTAAGGGAGACTTTGTCCTTGGAGTGCCATATTTCAGGTGTTTCCATTTTATTTTTTTTAAAGGAAATGAGTAAAGCTTTTTGGGTGCGGTTTTTTTCTTGTTTTTATTCATGATATACAGAACGTTAAAAATTAAAAAAAAAACCAAAATGGCGGCCGTTGCAGTTTTGCGAAAACAGGTCCTCAAATCGCGGGAGGCAAACGGCTGACATCACTGCTCCCTCTTTGTTGATCTGAAATACAAATTCAAAGCATATTATCAATCTGTGACCCTTTGGTCATGGAATGACAGATGGGTTTTTCGTTTAGTACAAATTTCGGAAAATGGCAGCCATTTAAAAAAAAATCGAATTTTCACGTTTTTTTCCGCATAAAAAGATAAATAATAAATGCAAAAATGTATCTATCGAAAAAACGATCCGTCATTCCGTGAAGACATATTTTCTGAGTATGCTCTCCAAATTTCAGGTCGATATGTTAATCACAGCGGTCAGGAGAATGTCAGCCATTTTTAAGAACGTGTTTTCGCGAAAAACGCGTTTAGAGTTCTGTAATGTGTTTACACAAATGTGTTTATAATTACCGCTAATCGGCAATGCTTGGTCCATAGAGGCATCCCTCCTCTTCTTCTAGCTGCTCATGTTGAGCCGCTAACATCTCCCGCTAAATTTCAAGGACAAAGTCTCCCTTAAACCAATATTCACAGCTATTTTTCGATCGTCCATGTTCGCCGTAGGCCTCCTCAAGCAGACGACGTGCTTCAGCTACATTTTTTTTAAAGTTAAAGCAGAAAATCAAAGATCCCCGCAAGTGCTGTTTATTTGGCACAAACCTCGAAATCTTCATTGTTAGAGAAAATATTTTTGCGTTGCGATGTGTTGGCATCACCACTGATTATTGTTGACGTACAGCCGAAAATAAACAACTTCAGACATGGATGTCGACTGCATGTGTCGTCAGCGCCACTACGTGTGAAACGCGGCAACTTAGTTGCGCACCTAGCACTTGTAGAATATACAGGCAAATGAGTCCATATTCCAAATGACATTGAAAAGAAAAAAAATAATACATTATTGTTTTTGTTATAAATTCCACGTTTTTTAATTCCAGCAATATAATGATTTTTCCGTCCAGTGGTATTTGAAAAATGCACAATTTTCAGGTATTGGTCCAAGGTCGCGTGGGCTTGAATCGTGCGGTTGACGGTGACGTGGTAGCACTGGAATTATTGCCCGAGGACGAGTGGTCGGTGCCGAGTGACCTCGTGCTTCAGGACGAGGACGAGGAAGACCCCGGCGACGTGTTCGACGAGGAGAAAGACTTGATTGTTCAGAAGCCCGCCAAGAAAGTTGATCGTACGCCAACGGGTAAAATAGTTGGCATCATAAGACGAAAATGGCGCCAATATTGCGGTATACTGCAGGCAAATCCGGTGAAAGGGGTAAATACGACGACAATATTGACCCTGAGACGTCTAAAAAAAAACCTTGATGCGCAGTGAGCTAGAAAAGAAGACGATGTTTGACGTCTAGTAGCGCGAGACGACTAATGGAGTTATTTACCATTGTTCGTTGGGCAAAAGTTGAAATTTCAAATTTCCAGAATGTCCGACATCTCTTTGTACCGGCTGAGCGCAAAATACCAAAGGTGCGAGTAGAAACGAGACAGGCAGAGACTCTGGCGAGTCAGAGAATAATCGTGGCGATCGATTCTTGGCCTCGCAATTCGCGATATCCGGTCGGTCATTTTGTGCGCGCCCTCGGTACCGTCGGTGACAAAGATACGGAGAACGAGGTGTTGCTCTTGGAACACGATGTACCGCACAGTCGCTTCTCCGACGCCGTTCTCAGTTTTCTTCCCAAACTTCCGTGGATCATCACCGAGACGGTGAGTTTACGGCATTTATACGTCGACCGAGCTCGATTCACCAGCGCGAAAAGGGCGATCGAACTTTTTTAAATCTCTCGTCGTATATTCGACCGGGCGACGGTTGTCGCTTCGGTCTCCCACATCACCGAATAGTGCCTGAATAGAAAAAGTATTATTTTTCATGCTCGTTCTATTTCCTTACCTCGTCGTGACAGCTTTATGTACACAAAGACGAGTCTTCTTTAAGGCGGGGATATACGTTTAGACAGGAAAAAAATAAGCAATATTGAGGGATTTTTTAAACTAAGAAATAATTATTCTACAATTATCACACTTTAGGTTTACTTTCATAGTTTACTTAAGTATACGAAACAATTTTTTAAAATTAATTCATCATCAAAATGGCGGAGCTGTGGCAGAGTGTTACAGCAAGGTCGTCGCGGGAGTTGCGAATCGGCGTGCAGTCTAGCTTCCCGTAAACTTTGATTTGCAAAAAAGTTCAAACATTTTTTCAGTTAGAACATGTATAGTTTCTATGTGACGGTAATTAAAATGAAGAAAATGCAAATTTAAGAAAATGGCACGCATTTACAAAAAAAAAAATTAACATTTCACAAAACATTTCTGTAAAATGTGGAATAAAAAAGTAGTTTTTTTTCCAATGTTTCAAAAACAATTCCCGTCAAGTAGAAGGTACCAATATTATTAATATTAGGAGTACAACTTTGCAGTGACCGTTTTTTTTCAAAAGTTTAAGGCTTTATTATAAAAAAGTGGCTACATATTTTTTAATCAAAGTACTGCCCGTCGCTAGCTACGACCTCGGCCCATCTTTCAGGTAGCATTCGAATCCCGCGTCGATAAAAGTCTTGGTCCTTGGAGGCAATCCAGAAATCGACCCAATTTTTGAATTCTTCGTAAGTATCGAAATGCTGGTCAGCCAAATCGTGTGCCATTGACCGGAACAAGTGATAGTCGGAAGGGGCAATGTCTGGAGAGTACGGCGGGTGGGATAAAACCTCCCATTTCAGCGTTTCCAAGTACTTTTTCACGACATTTGCAACATGGGGTCGGGCATTGTCATGCTGCAGTAGCACCTTGTCATGTCTTTCGTTGAATTGTGGCCGTTTCTCTTTGAGTTCCTTACTCAAGCGCATCAACTGACGTCGGTAGAGTTCCCCTGTGATGGTTTCGGATGGTTTGAGCAGCTCATAGTTCACAACGCCCAGCTGGTCCCACCAGATACACAGCATCACTTTGGATCCGTGAATATTCGGTTTGGGCGTCGATGAACCACCGCCGACACGTTTTCTCACTAATAGAATCCTCCCCGTAAGCATCTACAAGCAAACGGTGGGCCTCAGCCGCAGATTTCTTGATGTTGAAGAAGTAAATCATAACCTCCCGCAAATGCTGAGAATTCGGCTCGTAGGTTGCCATGTTTGAGTGCCTATAACTTTATAATGCATACACGTATCCGTTAGCTTTTTTAAATTGTTTACATTGGCAGAGCCTCTAGTTTAAAATGCCACTTTTTTTATTGAGCTAGGGCCACTACTTCGGCCGCAGTGGCTCTCTAAGTAAAACGGTCACTGCAAAGTTGTACTCCTAATATTTCTACCAAGTTGCAATCCAATCGGCTTAATAGTTTTCGAGTAATCCTCCACGCCAATTTCGATAATGCAGTTTTGAGAAAAATGCGTTCGACGTTCACGCCCGCTCGGAATCCGAGCGGCGATAAAATATTAATATTTATAATGCAAATGTTTTTTTATGACAAAATTTTTAACTTTAGGAACACGATAATTATTGTTTTCTCGAAATATTGAACAATACTGTTCTGCGATGTCGCCATATTTCGTCTTATTATAGGGGACAAATATTTTTAACGGAAAATTATTCTGTCTAAATTTCAATGCGGACCCTGGAGTGTTAAAAGTTGCAATTTCAAAACCCATTATCTCCCAATCGAAATAGTCGACTGTTCTGAAATTTCACTCAAACGTGTATAACGATATGAACAATGTGTGGTTAAAATTTGAACAAAATCTATAGAAATCAAGATTGCGCGCTCGTACTATCTCGAAGAGAAAAAAAAAAGAAATCGATTTTTTTTATCGTTGTAAATGTATATCCAGCCTTAATAACGGATTCGAACATTCTCGTCGGCTTTACTCCGGCAGCGAAATTTAAACCATTCTTCGGTTCCATTCTCACTCAATTTCATCGCAAGGTTATCATTGGTGTAGTCAAGAGGTGGGGGGCACGTCCCCACGAGAAAACAAAAGATTCGTATTAAGGCGGGAAACCAGTTTGATGACTCAAAAAATCGATTTTTTTGTTCCATTAATTGGTAGTAAGACTAATCGCTGATTAACCGGTAAGCAGTATAAATAATTTATTACTGCCTTGATATTTTTGTTTTCCGTAATTATTTTCAAACAGGTTTTTCTCGAAACGACTTTTTTTTCAATTTGTCTACACTCTGGCTCAAGAAGTTTCCAACCTATAATTGTATAAAGTGATAGTTTCTTTATATTTACGTTCTATATTAACCCAAATTGGGGGTAATATCATCTTTTAAAGTATATTTTATATAGGAAAAAAGGTTATAAAATAATGGCAAGAATTATCCTCCTCTGTTTAAACACCCCTAAAAATGCAATTTTTAATTTTTTTGGTCAGAGTGAGGTTCATATAGAAGAAAAACATGTTCTTAAAGTAATCTTCAAACTGCATTGATTTCCGATGAAAACTGTGGCCTCCAGAGGGTACACAAACAGCAAAGTCTGATGGCGACCTTCGATGGGCGGCAGGTTATATGTTCCACATTTTCAGCGGAAATGCTTCAAAAAAATTAAAATCTTTTTTTTCGTCTCCAAAGTTTGAATAAATTCTATTAATTAATTCCTTGGCAAAACAAATAATGAATATCATTACAAGACGTATTTCTAAACTGTCCCTACACGGGGTATCTCTCTTATCTCTGCCACCCGAAATAACTCGGTAATTATCGACTTCACAAAAAAATGTTCGAGACAAAAGTTGTACGGCGTCAAGGAGGCCATCAAATGCGACCAATTTTTAAAATTTCGATGAAGGCGCTGACGCACAGTGAAGGTGACCTCCACTTTTTTTTAATGGAATGGTACATTTTTTTCAACCATCTTGTGGAGCATGACAAGTCGGATAAAAAACATTAGGGGGTCAAAGTCTTTCAAGGTCATTCAAGGTCACCCAGGCAGAGATAAGAGAGACACCCTATATATATATATATATATATATATATATATATATATATATATATATATATGCCTTAAGTGATTATCGAGTAAATTGCTTGCCCTTCCTAGAAAAATGCTGGCTACGCCAATAAAGGTTATTTAAGGTTTTCGCGATACGGCTTGTGAAATTATTTATCGTATAAAAGAAACCTACAAATCATACGGAGTGCGAAAAATCATCGCTAACTTGTAGAACTGCTCGCATCTCCGCTTGCAAACTTGCCGCCAATAATTCGTCGTTGAAAGTTGGATTGCCGTTTGAAAAGTGTGACGGACCTTGGGGACGAAAATTTTCCCCGATACTAACGATGAGGTTTCTCGGAGCGTTAACAGACGATGGAGGTGAAATTTCCAATAGATCATCGATGTCTTGGATAAGACTGCACTGGCTGTCGAAGTCGTCTTCAATTTCGTCCCTGCGAGTTTGAAATTCGGCACTTTACACATTTCTTTTCGAACACACTGTGCGGTAGAGAAAAAGCGAAACGAAGGTAACTCCGATGCATAATCGCCGTGCCTTCTTCGTCTTTGCAATGATAAACTTCGAGCGTTGTTTCTCGAGGCCAGGCTCGGTGGAGGTGGCAACGGCGGTGGAAGAGGAATTCTCGATTTCCGTTGATTCGAATTCTCGTTAGTTACAGGACAGATAGATAAGAGTGGTCCAGGTATTATTGCTTTTTCTTGATCACTTTTGTTGCTTTTACTGACACTCAACAACGAGTACGTCTTGAGATTTTCCAATCTCCTGGTTATCAGCGTGTCCAAATTTTCCAACGCGAGCTGCTTGCACTTTAACGAAAGATATTGTTGCTGTCATTTTCCGACTGTTTGATATATACTGACCGAAAAATTAAAAGAACAGAAAATTTCATAAATTTTTTTAGCGTTCTTTGAAGAAGTCTGTGTGAAAAATGGCCGTATCGAAAGAAAAAAAAAGCATTTTGAAGCGGTTATCACGCAATCGTGAGAAATAGCGCGGGACAAAAGTTTTCCAAATTCTTTTGTTTTTTTTTTTTCAAGGATCCACGAGCACGGGAATTTTTTTTTTATTGCAATCAATTTATTCAACTTCAATTTTTTTTCGTCCCTACGCAATTTTTTGGTGAGATATCCGACTTTGAATGAAAAAGGATCCTTTCGTGTTTGATCGTCGATAGGTCTGCAACCAATGATCGCACAGGGAATCGAAGGGCAGCTTTGAAAACTTAAATAACTTTTCTACGAGACCCCTCCATAGATTATCGAGACATTTTTTTTTCATCCTTATCATTCATTTCAAAAAAGTACGAAAAATTATCTTCAATCAATATTTGTAAAGCAGCGGAAGATTTACTGAAAAACCATATTCAGTAAATCTTCCACTACTTTACAAATATTGATGGAAAGACTAATGTTGCCAGGTTTTTTTTCAGCTTGATGTAAATTAGCTTACCAATAGCCCTGTAAATTTTCAAATTGATCCATCGAACCGTTTTTCCGGACCGATTGATCAACGTTTTACAAAACAATTAAAGGAACAAGGGTATTGTTCCTAAACATCGTGCACTCATCATCAAAATGAAAAGTCCACCTTTTTTTTACAACTTTGCTCTAGTTACTTGTTAAATTTGAGAAAAAAATGTGAAAAAAATCGAACAACAAGAAATCAAGTTGGAAAAACCTGTCAACCTTAGTCTTTCCATACATATTTGTAAAGTAGTGGTAGATTTACTGAAAAACCATGCAAAGTCATTTTTTTGTACTTTTTTTTTCAAATTAATGTTAAGGGTGAAAACATTTTTTTTTCTTAAAAATCAATGAAAGGGCCGTGTAGGAAATTTATTCAAGTTTTATAAGCTGGCCTTTAATGCCCCGCGCGATCATTGGTTGCAGAGATATCGATGACCAAAGACTTTTTTTATTCAGAGTCGGATATCTCGGCAAAAAAATAACGTAGAGACAAACAAAAAAACCAAATTAAAGCTGAATAAACAACTAACTGACCTATGCATTAATTTGACTGAAAAACATTTTCCCGAGCCCGGAAAAGACGAAAGTGTAGAACATTTTTGTCTCGCGCTATTTCATACGATTGCGCGATAACCGTAGCTCACAAACATTTTTTGTTAAAAGGTCTCAAAACTAGAAACTTGAAGCTTAAAAATGCTTTTTTTTTTTTCATCTCGATACGACCATTTTTCACACAGATACGCCGCTGCAAAGAACACTCAAAAAACCTAAGAAATTTCCTGTTCCTTTAGTTTTTTGGAGTAGCGTATTTGTGCAATTGTACGTACTGGCGTCTTCTTTGTGTTCGTACAAAATTCTCACACGAATCCATGTTAAGAATTCGTTCAAACTTCTTAACAATTCACAAAAAGAGAATAATTGACCAGGAATTTTGTCGATATAGAAATAAAGAGGGTCGCGCGTTTCACGTAAAAATGTTGAAAAAAACTGAGTTTTTCTTAAACGTAGTATCGTCTAATAAAAGTTTAACTTCGAGGGTTCCATCAATTCCCCTCCATCATCAAAAAAAAGGCAACACTGGATCATTTGAATGAAAGTGAATGAAAAGAAACGAAACGATTCGAAACAGAGTGCATATGTCAGCTAGAAAAGTTAATTACGGCTAAATTAAGATTTTACGTAAAAAAAACTGGTTAAATTGTTTATATTTTATTTAATAAAAAATGATGTACTGGATTTTGTCGAAACTTTAAAGTTCAACTTTTATTGAATGTATGTCGAGTTAAAAAATCAGTATTCTTTATCATTTATTGGGCAAACGTTTCGATTCTCCTCAACAAAACCTTTTAGAGCCTCGGTCGGTTCGATACCTTTATATCCGTTAATAGACTCTTTAGAATTTCGGGCTTATGAGTCATCTTAACGCCCTCCCATCGAGTAAACAAAGTCTTGTCGTACAGAGCCACAACTTTTTCCATTTCCCGATATTCTACGACAAAAAACATAAATATCAATATAAAATCGCTCGAGCTTAATTCCTATGAATTTGTGGAGTTGAAGTTTGCATCTTTGGAACGCAACGAAAATTCATTTTTAAGGATTGCCAAAATATATTTTCGTCGGATTTGGGTTCAAAAAAATCACACTAACCCTTTTCAGGATCCTGATGAAAAATCTACAACACAAATTGGCATGAAAATATTTTTGTTAATAATGAAAATAAATAAATAACGAAAGAAAAGAATTATTTTGGTTGCGTTCCAACGATGCAAACTTCAATATCGTAGGAATTTTGGGAGTGGTTTTGTTTGTTTGTTAAGGTTTCGAGCAAATCCACCTTCGTCTCGTAGTTTGGTCAGTGTCTTTTTTACAGCCATTTTTTCTTTCTTCACGCAATTGTGTTGCAGTTTTTGCTTGTTTATGTTTGCCAGGCTCGAATTTATCTCCGTCAACATATCCTTGAGCTCGAAGATATCGTCGTCAAAACGATTCCTCACGATCCTGAAAGTAATTGACCACGCCTTTATCGCAACTGAAAAATTGGAAACTCTAGTTCCCAAATTACGTTTTTTTTGCAAAATTAATTTCTTTTCGAAAAGAAATTTCGAAGGTACGTAGTGGGCGTTTGAAACTCACACCGGATAATCGTGAATGAGAAATTGCAAATCTCGAACGTTCCGTATATAGTGTATAAATGTCTCTAGCCGTTCGCAAAACGTGGGAAGATCTTGCAACGAGACTTTTTGACTTTCACCCTCCGTATCTGTTGCGTCAGTCGTTTCTTGACTACCATGGCAGGCTAATTTTGTAACGCTCGAGTTATCTTTCTCGACTAGTTCCGTTCGGTCGACGCTCGTAGTGCGCTGCAAATCAATTAATCAATGTATCAATTAATCGTAAAAACGCGTTGAATCGTCGATGCGATAATCTGCAATCACTTGTGAGCCACGTTTCGCCATTCTGAATTTTGATAATACGCGGTCGATGATGTCACTTCTGCCGAAACTTTTATTCATAACGTGAATGGTCTACATGAGTTTTTTTTTCCAATTTTTGTTTGTCTACGTTACCCGAGCTGAAATTTGCACGAAGGTTTTTGGACGAAAACCATTTTTGACGTCTCAGTTGTCAGATTTTTTCGACAGTTGATAAACGAAGCGCGAAGTCTGTGGCGTATTTCGCCATCGAGTTTTTCTGAACGATAGTCAGCATTGTTTTTTCGTGATTGATCATCCCTCGGGGGACAGAGCAGACAAAATGATGAAAAAAATATCGCTGTTTTGTTTACATTCATAAACGAACGAGAGAATGAATTGAAGTGCGTGCTTCGGTTTGCAAGGTTAAGATTTTTGACCTGCCATTCTATTAGAGATTGGACGTAATTTAAAAAATACTGTTTTATTGAAACTTATCGGCTTAATTATTATTTAAATAAAAAATATCGTTTGTACAATGTTATCGGTAGTTGACTTTATAAAGACATCTCTGCTGGCGGCACTATCTTTTTCCAAATAGATTAAGGGAGACTTCGTCCTTGGAGTGCCATATTTCAGGTGTTTGGATTTTATTTTTTTTAAAGGAAACGAGTAAAGCTTTTTGAGTGCGGTTTTTTTCTTGCTTCTATTCATGATATACAAAACGTTAAAAAAAATTTCTTTGAAAAAAAAAAACCAAAATGACGGCCGTTGCAGCTCCGCGAAAACGGGTCCTCAAATCGCGGGAGGTAAACGGCTGACATCGCTGCCCCCTCTTTGTTGATCTGAAACACAAATTCAAAGCATATTATCAATCTGTGACCCTTTGGTCATGGAATGACGGATGGGTATTTCGTTTAGTACATATTTCGGAAAATAGCGGCAATTAAAAAAAATCGAATTTTCGCGTTTTTTTTTCGCATAAAAAGATAAATAATAAATGCAAAAATGTATCTATCGAAAAAACGATCCGTCATTCCGTGAAGACATATTTTCTGAGTATGCTCTCCAAATTTCAGGTCGATATGTTAATTACAGCGGTCAGGAGAATGTCAGCCATTTTTAAAAACGTGTTTTCGAGAAAAACGCGTTTAAAGTTTTGTAATGTGTTTACACAAATGTGTTTATAATTACCGCTAATCGGCAATGCCTGGTCCATAGACGCATCCCTCCTCTTCTTCTAGCTGCTCATGTTGAGCCGCTAACATCTCCCGCTAAATTTCAAGGACAAAGTCTCCGTTAAAAGCTTCATTTTCCAGCAACTAGCACCATTTCCAGCAAGGGAAAAATGCAATCGAAATTTTGAGCACGTCGAAAACGAAGTTTGCCCAGAATTTATCGGCTGCGGTATAATTTATGGAATACTAGCTTCTCGCTCGCGAAGTCTTGTGTTGAATGCTCCTTAATGAAATGTGCGCTTGAAATGTTTCATTAAGGCGGGATATACATTTACAACGATAAAAATATCGATTTATTTTTTTTCTCTCTAAAAGATAGAACTATATATATAGAGTATTTTCGGAAAGTTTCAAAGCGAAATTTGAAAAACTTCAAACGTTACAGCCCGTCAACGCTGTGCCTCACCGCTCGGATTCGGAGCGGACGTGAACTTCAAACGCGTTTTTCTCAAAACTGTATTATCGAAATTGGCGTGCAGGATTTCTCAAAAACTATTAAGCCGATTGAGTTAAAACTTGGTAGAAATATTGATAATATTGGTACCTTCTACTTGACGAAAATTGTTTTCGAAATATTGAAGAAAAAAAACTACTTTTTTAATCCACATTTTACAGAAATGTTGCCTGAAATGTTGATTTTTTTTGTACATGCGTGCCTTTTTCTAAATTTGCATTTTTTAAATTTTAATTACCGTCACATAGAAACTATACATGTTCTAACTGAAAAAAATGTTTAAACTTTTTTGGAAATCAAAGTCTACGAGAAGCTAGACTGCACGCCGATTCGCAACCCCGCGGCGACCTTACTGTAACACTCTGCCACAGCTCCGCAATTTTGATGATAAATTAATTTTGAAAAATTGTTTCCTATACTTAAATATACTATTAAAGTATACCTAAAGTTTGATAATTGTAGAATAATTCTTAGTTTACAAAATCCGTCAATCCTGTTTATTTTTTTCCTGTCTAAATGTATACCCCGCCTTAAGGAACACGTAGAATTGTATTGAAGAGCATTAAGGGGCCACTTTGGAGCCACGAAAATGGCTGTTTTCGCGATTTTTTTTTGAGGATTTTATAAAAGATATGAATATAAAAGTTGTTGGGCTTGAAAATAAAGTCTTGAAATACATTTTAAAAAATGTATTCATTTTTATTCATTTTTAAGTACAAAAACTATAGTTTAACGTAACGCCTAAAAAATAGGTGGACTAGGCAGCTCCATCACAACTCCGCAACGGCTTGTCTGAAATAAAAAAATCAAAACCCATTAGATTCAGTATGACACCAGTTACAAAATGACCCTCGGATATAAAGTTTTATCAAGAAATAAAAAAGTGGCAGATAAAAAACGAAAAAAGTTTTAAAAACACGTTTTGTGTAGTTTTTCGCAAAAAAAAGAGTAAAAATCACAATTTTTAAACCATCGAGGTTGATCTTGTTGCGAATCATGTTTACAATATGTGGTTCGAATTTCAAGAGAATCGGTTTGTTAGTTTTAGAGATACTATGGAGCTAGATTTTGAAAACATTGTTTCGAGAAAAAGGCGTTAGAAATGTATACTATGAAAAACTCTTACCTAAACTCAATCGGCAACTCTTGCACCGTACAAAATCCCTTCTAATTGCTCATCATCGTCGATTTCTTCAAGTCTTGCTTGCTTCCGATTTTTTGAAATTATCAAAGTGGACTGGCCCCTTAATACTAAGCTTCAAATAAATCTGAACAGATATTTCTTTTACCATACAAACTTTTTCATCCCCTTTTCTCTTTAAGCATTGAATTTCCAAAAACGCTGATATTTCATTAATTGTGTCCAGGAGCAGTAATACAAAGTTTCAAGTAAATTTGACCCAATCTTTTTAATTTTCCGTACAAAGTTTGCTACCCTCTTTCTCCCCTTAGGGGTTGAATTTCTAAAAACGCTGAAATACGCGTTCCATTAATTGTGTCAAGAAGCACGAATACCAAATTTCAAGTAAATCCGACCAGATTTTTTTTAATTTCCAGACAAACTTTGCCACCCCTTTTCTCTCCTTGAGGGTTGAATCACGAAAAATCCCTTCTTAGTAGTTGCTTACGTCACAAAAGCAACCTACTGTCCAAATGTCATGTAATTAGCAGCAGCGGTCTCAGCTGATGAATCAGTCGCGACATGTTTTTCTTTTATATGTATGTATTGCAAAAAGTCCGGCAGCGTTTCACTCCAAATGAATGCAACTGTCCAAAAATGAAAACTTTTATTTACGACTGTTTATACCAAGGAACTGTCGAAATAGGGACGTAATGAAAAAAAAAAATGTATTTTGCCCTGCTCAATTTTAGTCGGCTGTGAAAAGCACAAAAGTATGCTGCCGGAGAATGTTAAAGCCGGTTGTTTATCAACATTTTCTGTACACCTGCGCTATTCTGAAAACCACAGATCGGTGTACTTTTTTTAAAAATATTTATTTTAAATCATCAGGATGTCGCCCAAAGAGAGGATCTGCGACACTTGGATGTATGCTCGGTTGATCCACCGGGCTGTACCGACATCGACGATGCGTTGCATTGTCGGGATTTGGAGAATGGCAACTTGCAGGTGGGAGTACACATCGCGGATGTGTCGCATTTCATAAGACCAGGCACGGCGATCGATCAAGAAGCGGCATCGAGGGCAACTACGGTTTATCTCGTTGACAAGAGAATAGATATGGTACCAGGTAAAGAATAATCTCATTTGACATTAAAAACTTAATAACTAGATGCAAAAACGTGGCTGCATCTAGGCAAATTTTTGGAAAGTGCAAAATTTGCCTAAGCAATCGTCAGATAATTGTTAATAACAAATAAACTGTGCGATATAAAAAAAATCCTACGTACTTCATAGACAATGTATTTTTCAAGATATATTCAACATTTCGAGTGAATCGGTTGAAAATTGTCTGAGTTGTGTTTCCGGCCAATTTAAAAAAATGCACTTTTGAGATAAACGCTGCACAGCCGCTATTTTGAAATTAAGCGCTTCAAAAAAATTATTGTATGCAGTCACTGATATGTGTGATAAACACCCTTTTTTGTAATCTCGATTTATTTTGTAGTTTTTCTGAAAAAAATCCCCAAACCGCCTATTTTTTCGGCCTCTAGGGCGGCCTAACCCCTTAAGGTAGTTCTATCGCCAGGCTTCAAACCATAGGATTTTCATAATTTTTTTTTTGAGCTTCAATAAATATATTAATAATTGTCTCTGTAAAATTTCAGGGTTGGTTATCGCCCTAATTACAGAGAAAAAAGAATTTAAATTGCGCATTTTTGTGAAGGAATTCCGAGACGACATACAAAAACCCGATTTCCGGTCGCTACAAAAGTGTACATAACAGTGGGAATCCGTCAGATTCTTAAAAATAATCAGATTTACATACTTAACACCTGTAGTAATCCAGTGCTCTCAGAAAAATTACGCTTATTGACCTAATTTTTATGTAATATCAAGTTTAATTTGAACTTCCGGTATTGGATTTATTACCACTTGCTACAATAAAGAGACATGACAGCAAGGCAACAGCTGACTGTAGTCCTAATCTCAGCTCACTCATTCGAATTTCCACACATATTTCATTTTTAACCGACATGTTTCGCCGACACAAATTTTCCACGCTTTTTACCAGTCGTGGCCACGGTCGTATATACAGGTCTGGGCACTCCCGTATATTCCGTATACCCCAAAGCGTGCCTCTATTTGACGCCTCTCTTTGCGGAACTGGCCGCAAAAGCGTGGAGCGCTGCTATCTCGGAGGCATGTGCGACAGAGCGCGATGTATGCGCGTATGCAAATTGTCTTTTCCTTCACGTGGCTGTGATGAAAAATTAATACATCCTAAATAATTAGTCGAACACAAAAACTAAAAGCATAAACCGAAAATATGAGCGATGAGCCATTAGTAAATGATACTCATCGTCTTTGACATGAATATGCCGATTTAAATATCGCTCAATCCAATTACATTTTTTTTCGTTTACGGAAAAGAAGAACATTTGAAATTTACGTGTAGCACGCATTCCTTTCATTAGTAGTAGTAGTAGAAAAGTAGTAGAAAATATCAGTAGTCATCATTGGGAATTTTAAATAATGAGACGTGCTCCGGGTTATTTATGTATCCACTTCTGCATCCCGGAATCATGCACCGCTTCGGCATCGCAATATATAGACACTTCATCTTTTGTCATTCCGTATGGAATAAAAATCGTGGCTACGATACACTCGAAATCACCCCGCCAAAACGAGGTTAGGCCACACGTACATACGACCGTCACCACACAACGTGCACGCCATGCCCCGTAAACGCGGTATAAACAAAAGTGCCTCCCCTTCACTAGCGCCGCGGTGGAATGCGCAAATAGAGGCGTCACTTAGAGTCACGCATTTTTGAACGGAGTGCCTGTATATACGACCGTGGTCGTGGCCCGAATACAATGCTTTATATTTCCCGCATCTGACATTGTTTTGACATATCGACGTTGAAAAACACGGAGGTTAAACTCGCCTGGTTGAGTAAAAAGAGACGGAGACAGAATCAATATTGCTAAATATCAAACCTAGAAGTACTGCGCGAATCGTTGCAATAACAATTTTTTCCCTTTTCTAATTAAATGTGAACATTCATTGAACAGTTTACACATGGAAAGTGTTAGTTATTACAAATTATTTTTTTGCATATGTTAAAAATATAAATTGTACAAGTCTCAAGTACGAACAGTGGTATGCCTATTGTGAAGCGATAGGACTACCTTTAAGTGTTTTTAATATTACAAGGTTTATTTTCAAAAAATGAAAGAAAAAAATGTCAGGGTGGCCAGACGCTGTAATTTTATGAACATTTTTAGAATTACTGAGTTCGAATCTGTGCTCGCTCCGCGGAGACGAGGAGAGGTTTGCGTTCTCCTGTGTGTGGGAAATGGACCACGATGCAAATATCGTAGAGACCAAGTTCTTCAAATCAATAATTCGTTCGCGCCGCGCCATGACCTATGAGGAAGCTCAGCTCAAGATCGATGATCACTCGCAGCAGGACGCGATCGCGAAGTCGCTGCGCGAGCTCAACAGTCTGGCGAAGAAAATGAAAACAAGACGTTTGGACAATGGGTAAGTTGGTCGGTACAATTTATCGTCTTCTGTCACTCGTTCGTCAGTTTTATGCTCAATATTTTTGCAACGTTCGAATTTTGCAACGATCGATCGGGGCGGTGTTCAAAATTCGTTCGCATTCTTCTTTACTCGGTGATAGCCGTTTCGTCTGTTTCACACATTTTCCCAAACCTTTCTTTTATCAGAGCTCTCGTTCTTGCCTCGCCGGAAATTCGTTTTCAAGTAGACAGCGAGACTCACGACCCGATCGAGGTCGAGGCGAAGAAAATGCGCGAAACGAATTCGATGGTCGAGGAGTTCATGTTACTGGCGAATATATCGGTGGCTCAGAAGATCGTTCAAGAGTTCCCGGAATGCGCGATGCTCCGAAGACATCCGGAGCCTCCGCAAACCAACTTCGATCCTCTGATCAAGGCCGGAAAGCACCAGGTACATTCAGACATTTTTTCGAAGTTCGACTTCGAGATTTCGTAGCCATTAGGGACCCTCGCAATTTGGTTCTGTTCGAGCGTTTGTCTGTTACAGAGAAGTTTGAGTTAGCTTTGGATTTGTACAACGATTATTGAGATAGCCTTTAGATGTCATTTGAATTCGCCCTTACGGAACTGCTTGACCTTGTGGGCGAAAGAAGCAGGTCAATTTTTTATCTGACGAGAGAGGGATCGCGAGGTCAGGATTTTATAGACAATTTACGGTTAGGCTGCTGTGATGACCCAAAAATCAGGGTTTCTTAAGGGGCTATACCAGTGTGATCGCTGAACATGTGGGTGATTTTCGGGATTTTTTTTTGCAAGAAAAGTACTCAATTAAATGTTTCGAAAAAATTAAGAATATATTTGCCTACATTTGACCTATATTACATAATTTTTTTATAGAAAAATATTGAGATCCAAGCGACTTATGTGCTGCCTTCGGAGGTGCCAAAAAAAAGTTCCTCCACTGCTGACATGATTTCGGATGGTGTTGAAGTTTGCATCGTTGGAACGCAACGAAAATTCTGTTTTATATTTTATTTTCAATATTTTTATTATTATTGGCAATCTCTTTTTATAGATTTATCATGTAGAACGCTAAATAAATATCTTAAAAAATGGTTGGAGGACTTTTGTAGGTGTAATCTGCCAAAAGAAATTAAATACGTTGCAGTCCAACGATGCAAACTTCAGCATCGTTGATTTCGGCCGATTGAGCAGCTGATACCGAAAAAGGAAAAAATGTTAAACTAGAAGGTATTTCCTGTACAATGACGTAGGATTTTCGAAAAATATCAAAATCTAACAAAATGGCGCAGTTATGAAAAAAAAGTCTGTTTTCTTGCCTATAAAATGGTCGTTTTTTTCAATGCCAAATCGTCAGTTTTCATCCAATCAAAAATATCTTACGTCATTGTAGAGTAAAAATATTCAAGAGTACTCAGTACAAATTTCAAGTCAATCGGATAATTGCTCTTTGAGTTACAATGTCAGCAAATTTGAAAAATCTCATTTCATATTCTTGAAAGTATAATAACCTAGAAAGTATAAAAATCTCATCTCATATTCTTAAAATTATAAACTGTCGAAAAAGGCAAACAAAAAAATCGATTTTTTGAAAGTGTCACACTGGTTTAGCCCCTTAAGAACCTACATCTGCTTAGAGGCCTGAAAAATGGCCGAATTTCGATTTTTTTAAATAGGTAACGGCTGGTGAAAAAGAAACGCATTCTTTTAACACAATGGTACATATGTTGAGAGACTAAAAAAAGTCACCAAAAAATACAGAAAAACAACAAAAGCATGACCGCCGACAGATGACGACAATTTTTTCGTGACATTTCGCGCTGGACGGTCTCTAGCTTAAACGGCCCATCTGACATCTAAAAACCAAACGGATTATTCAAGTTATCCATAAATACAAGTCGTTGACGATAGTTGATGTTTAAAATCGTTTTTTTTCACGACTTAGCGACGAACTGAAATTCGAGAATACAAAATGTATTAAAAAAGTCGTCATTTTTACGTAACCATTGAAAAATGAAGATCGATTTGAAAAAAAGGGAGATCGTCAACGACCTTTAAATGTTTCTCATCGTATCTCCTGTAAATTTGGAAACAATCCATCGAGTGGTTCTCGAGATATCATGTCCACCAACTTTGAAAACAGTGTAGTTCATTAAATTTTAGGAATAATTCAATGAAATTTTCAGGGAATATAGCTAAAAGGTGATAATATCGAATAAAAATCTTTGTGGAAAACGTTATTTTTTTTACCCACCTAGGTAGATGGAGCCCCTTAATAAAAATAATTTGGAGGGAATAAGTAAGATGATTGAAAAATCGTTTGGATATTTATTTGTATGTACATTAACAAAGTTGTGGAGCAAACTTCATAAACGAATAATAATTGAAGAAGTTATGAACAATCTCGTGGAGGACCTTTGAACGTGAGAGGCTCGACGGTGTACTTGATTTTGGCTACCCGGTTGGTCTGAAAAAAACGAGATTTTCTTGAAATAGATAATATTGACTTGAACGAACTTTTTTTTGCTATCGTGTTTCATTAATGAAGAAAAAAATTTAGTTTTTTTTCGGTTTTTCGAGAAAAAAATGACATCTCAAAAATGTTATTGTTGATGACGAAAAAAAATGTTACGAAGAAAAACTTCGGTCAAGATTAAACTATGATTACACTGAATAAGTGTACCAAATTTCAAGTCAATCCGTTCATTTGATCTTCCCTTTGACCGTTCCACTAGCAGTTCTATTTTCATTAGAAGTTTATCTTTAATCTGCGATTCCTGCACCATATGTTGGACCTTCCTATTTAATTTGAGTTGTTTTAAGCGCTTTTCACAGAAGCATAACCCCTTAATACAGAGTCTGGCCAAGTTTGAGTATTTGCCAAAAGAAAAATATTGATAAACATCAGTTCATCAATATTTTCTATTTTATAAACATTAGTTATTAATATTTTTCTATTTTTCTATCAATATTATTCTATTAATCTCTCATTATTATCACTCTAATAGTAATTAAAATTATTGTTACGTAAATAAAGTGCGGCTGTTGCTGCATGGCCAATTGGTGTACGTGGTTCTGGCAATTAGGGTAATCTGGCATGAAAAATAACAAAAGGTGCCGTTAGTCCAACAAACAAACTTTCGCATGACCTGATACTTTTTTTGAAATTTTGCAAGTTGCGAAAATAGTAAGCTATACTAAAAAGCTCGAATTTGGACCAAAAAACAATCCATATCATTTGTTATTAACAAATGGATAAACATTTTAAAAAATAATTCGGCCATGGGATGAAAAATGTTATATACTATGGGGCCGTCCATATATTACGTCATCGATTTTTGCTGATTTTCGACCCTCCCCCCCCCTACAATCATCCTATCGTCATTTCCTAATGACCCCCCCTCTCGCAAAACTGACGTCATTACCAGTTTGGCAAAATTAAAACATTTGCGGATTTGAGAAAAATTGGGTAACATTAAAACATTTTGTTATAGAATCATCTTTTATTATTTTGTACTTTAGCAATGTTTATTAATATAATAATATTATTCTTCCCTATTCTTTAGTTTTCTTTGGATAGCTCCCACATTTTGTTATAGAATCATCTTTTATTATTTTGTACTTTGGCAATTTTCATTAATATAATAATATTATTCTTCCCTATTCTTTAGTTTTCTTTGGATAGCTCGCATGGAGTTTTCACCCATTCTTGCAAATCCTGGATCACGGCTAATATCTCCGTATCCTCCCCATATTCATTTTGGCTCGATCGAACTATTTTCATAGGTACGCTGTTATTTGAAGTTCTCGAATATAATGTATGACAAACCTTATGTAATAAATAAATAAATAATGAGTTCAATAATTAATACCATTAGGTACTTGCAAAATATTTTTCATCACTCATGCGGGGAAACCACTCTAGTTGTACAATATACTATTGTACATTTTGAATTAACTGGTATCACAAGAATGACGTCAATTTCGAAACGCCCCCCCCCCCCCTCACCCATCATTTACCGTCATCCGCAGACGAACCTCCCCCCCCCCCCCCCCAAATTTAGAATGACGTAGTATATGGACGGCCCCTATGCTCTATTCGAATTTGAAGGAAATCGGATGTACCGATTATCAGATATATTTATTTTACAGCTTTCACCGTTTCATAAAACATCGTTTCGAGAAAAAACAAAATAAAAACGGTAAATAAGTAAAAAAAAGAGGCCGTTGTTAGAACTACGGGCGTGTAGTTTAAGGAGTGAGATGCAGTCAGAGGCGTGAAAAAACGAGCATTTTCAATAAAAAAATTTTATAGTAATTAAGTTTGTTTTACAAAAGTGGTTACACAAACTTTTTATGTTATATTTCAACTCGACTTGTACAAATTTTCAAAGAAAAATATTGATTAGTTATGAAAAAATCGCCATCTTTGTCGGACCCCCTTCGGCATGTAGTACTTTGCGGTGATCATCACAAAATTTTACTGGATCATCTGAAATTTAAAAAAAAACCAAAAAAATCATTAGTTTAATAATAAATCTAGCCTTTAATCGAAGCTTTTTTTTCTTCAAAAAATCAAATTTAAAAAAAAATAGAAATTTTCATCAAAAATGAAAATTCTTCGATTAAGCACTAGTTTTTAATTCTATCAATAAGCACACTAAATTTCATCAAAATCCATCGAGTGGTTTTTTAATTATAGTGGTCACCGACTTGAAAAACATAGTTTCGAGAAAAACGCGTGTAAAGTTTTTCGATGTGGATGATACGGTATTATATGTTCGTAAAATTTTGAGCTCGATGGATGAAGCTAAACTTTTTTTTAATGTATTTTGATCCGCTGAATCCGAATATCACATTTTTTTGCCGAAAAGTCGAGCATTCAATTGTTTATACCTAATTGCTGAAACAATTTTTCAAAAAATTAAAGTTTTTCCTGGTGAATAATTTTTTTTAAACATTTTGGGCAATTTTAAAACGAAAGTATTCTTTGTAAAATTCGGCTAAAGTTCATAGTTTTTGAGTAATAGATTTTTGAAAATTTCTGAAAGATTTTTCCGATTTTACACTTGATTTATGTATAGAAATACTAATTGAACAATTACTTACATCGAATCATCAATTCCTGGCCCATACAATAGGGCTTCTGCCGATGTGGAAGCTTCCAAAATATCAATTTGTTGTCTTCGAAGCATTCTACCTTCCCGGGTATTATCGTTTGCGCGTTTGTCATCCACGTCTATACGTTGAGCGACTTCACTAACTGTGGGATATCCCGGAAACTATTCATCGGATTGACTTGAAATTTTCAGGGAATATTTTCGAAACATCATACTTCAAGAAATTGTAAAAAATCAATTTTTTGAAAATTCAGACTCCATCTCGCCCCATAAAAAAAAATGTATTAGGGTGTTGAGCAAGTTCTCGGTGTTTTCCAACGGACGCAGTTACTAGAACTATATGCGTGTAGTTCAAGATGGTAATACATCTATAAAGAAGTAGGGTCAGAGTGGGATCAGTGGCTCATTTTTTCGGAGGTATACAGCCGCCTAACCGTTTATACAATCTCAATGAAACCTTGACTAAACGTGAAGTGTGTTCAACGGCTTCATTTTGTTAAAAGATACTGAACGGCCTAACCCAATAGATATTGAGATAATAACCATAAAAACAATGGGACTTGATCCACTGTGTACTTGAGGGTGTACACAGTGAAACATGCCTAATTTCACAGTCAAACAAAATTTCAAAATGAAGCAAAATTTGAAGAAAATCACCCTGATCCACTGTACACTTGTAGGTAATGGAGTGCTTTTCTCTATACAATGGGGAGTATTGTACAGTAAACTATTGAAAAATTAATTTACAAAAACAGCATATTATGAGATCAATCACAATCATTTATTGAATATTAATCAACAATGAGTACCTACCTAATGAGGTAGTACCAGTACCTATTTAAATCACAACGCGAAAATATTCATATTACAACTTACCTCTGTGTACCTCGAAAAATTGAGCCACCGTGTACCGACCCTCTCCTTTTTTCTAAAGCGGGTACTGACAAGTTTTTATTTTTTTGTTAGGTTAACAAACACAATGCTCAAATACCGCAATATAGCTGAATATTGCGGGAGAACAATGACTTCGAACATAACTGCGATAGGTAAAGAAGCACGAAACATACAAACTTAGCAGGTTTTTCAACTTTTGACGGCAAAAATAATATAAAATCACCTCTCACAACCGCATTGCGCGGGAGCGACTCACAGACAGGTTCAAACCTATCGACATCCGAGGGCGGTTGTAATATAAAAAAGACACAAATATATACATGTCCACTTCTGAGAAACAGAAAAGGTTCGGTGTATCCACCTTTGCCACTGTTCCCACTTTGACCCTACTATAAGCAAGCTTGAAATTCAGTGTATGCCATTTCGCCGAAGTGTAAACGACTTTTTTTCATAGTTTTAAACATGTCAAATTTTGTGCCAAAAAGAGTATGTGCGGGGAATATTACTGCACTGCTTTATTTTTGTTAAATGTAGCTGAAGCATAAAGAATTCCCGTTGAGACTTACGGCGACCACGCTCTGTCAGAAACAACATACAGAGATTGGTTTAGACGCTTCAAAAATAATGATTTTGATGTATTGAATTGGAGGCATTACTTCATGAAGACTCATGTCAGACGCTAGCTGAACTTGCAGAATAAAATTAGGAGTTGATCACACAACATTTTCGAAACGCTGGAAAGCATGAGGAGTTTTTTTTATACAAATTATTAATTTTCACGAGAAAACGGCGCGAACTTATTGAACATCCCAATATCTCTGAAGTTTCAAGCTTATGCTGAAATGCACTCGAGTTTGACTATCACGTTTCTGTTTTACCGTAGAGAACTTGTAAAATGACAAATGTCCTGGTCTTTCCAGCGTACCGTTTTTCACCGTTACATAACCACTGGGAATCTCTAAAATTTCGTCATGTCCGGCCGTTCATCCGTAGCGTGGATCACCACCACTTTTGTATGCCTTACGTTTAAAAAAACCAAATAATACATGGAAATAACTGAAGGGCGAATATACCTTTGTGGGGGTAAAATGAAGGGTCATTTTTGACAATTTATTTAAGAAAAACAAAACAGTATTTCTAAATTCGGTTTTTTATACATCTTAGTACAAGTCTTGAAGTAAAAGATTTTTTTTTAAATTATTTTGAAACAAAATGGCGGCGCAGTAGTCGATGAAACAAAACTCCTTTTTTTTCATAGTCCTCTACGGGCGTATTCGCACAAGTCATAATTTTCAAGCTATAACAAAAAATGAAAAATATTTCGAAAGTAGATATAAAAAACTAGTGCAGTACGTAGGGGTTTTTCAAAATATTTATTTAAAAAGATGGTGTTAATATTTTTTTTTGAAATCGTAAAAAAATAAGTCGAATATCGATCATAAAGTTTTTTAATTTTAACTTATCGAAAAAATCCTACGTACTGGACTAGAAAATGTTGTCAAGAAGCTACAGTAAAAATTTCAAGTCGATTGAAAACTCGAGAGGCTACGCATACGCCCGTGTCTAAAAACATAATTTCGAGAAAAAACGCGTTTAAATGTTTAAGGGCCTTAGGCCACAGTAACGGGTATAAAAGCATGTGCGAATTTAACAATTTTTTTTCGTTTGAAAAAGTGTTTCACTCATAAAATTAATTACACATCTATTTAGTATGAAGATCAAGCTGTTAGAAAAAAAATATATATATATATTTTTCGATGTACAAAATGGCCGACTACTCGAAACTTCTCGAAACAGCTTTTTTCCAATTGGCGTGATAAATAACTTCAACAATTTTCACTCGATTTACTTCAAATTTAAAAGTTATGTTCCTAATTGCATTTCGCAGAGAAGTACGTACGGAATTTCTGATTGATCGAAAACTTTTCATTTTATGAGCAGTTTATGAGCAGTTATAACGAAATTTTGAACTGAAAATTCATTTCTTAAGTCCAAATACCTACAACTTTTGAATGAAAAAAATATTTTTTTAATTCCGTATGTATTTCTCTAGGTATTCTAATGTAGATTGACGAGAATTTTCGTTTTTCGTTTTAGGTGAAAAATTGTGGATGCCAAATGTCACGCGGCGGAGCGCCTAAAAAAAGATAATAAAAGAAAATATTAGTAGTCGGCCATTTTGTACATCGAAAAAAAATATTTTCTAACAGCTTGATATTCATGCTAAATAGATGTGTAATTAATTTTATGAGTGAATCAGTTCTTCATACGAAAAAACTTTTTATTTTGGCACATGATTTTATACCCGTTACTGTGGCCTAAGGCCTTGAGTACTGTAAAATCATGACAATTTCGTGTTACTTACGACCATACGATTGTCCTTCTAATTCAACATTCTCTTGCTTTTCTTCTTTTCGGGAAGATGTAGGAAAAAAAACAAAACAAATTACAAAGGTATATTCCCCCTTAATGAGCACGTACAAGTAAACGTATCGCGGTTACTGTGATATAGTTAGTTTCTTGAGGAAAAAAAGTTCAACGAATTGTATTCGTTTATTTAATTTTATGAGAAATTTGAGGGCGTTTTTTTTCTCGTATGCGGAGAATGCAAACAAGTAATCTTTTTGTTTAGGGCTTTGATATAAAAACGAGTACGGGAAAAGAACTGGCGCGATCACTGGAAGAGGCGCACAAAGACGACAATCCGTTCCTCAACACGATGCTGAAAATTTTGGCTACTCGTTGCATGATGCAAGCGGTTTATTTCGTGTCGGGGATGCTTCAACCAGCGGAATACTTTCACTACGGTCTGGCCTGCCCGATTTACACTCATTTCACTTCGCCGATCAGAAGGTAAACGAACGATTAATCAACTCTTCAGAGACGATGTTGAGGTATGCATCGTTGGAATACAATGAGAATTAATAACGCTTGAATAGCTCGAATTCGTTTTGGTTGATTCCGGCAACGAATCTAAGACGATCATTTAGAATCCTGTTAGAAAACTGCAAAAATATTCCAGCCGGGAACAATAATTAAGAAATAAATAAATATTTAAAAAACAAGCTTTTATTTAATGTACTAAAAAGTAGAAAATAATGTTTTTATCAACTCAGCTATATGTGATTACAAATAGAAGCTTGGGGCGCTAAACTTTTTAAATGTTTAATAAATTTGGTCATTTTAGTTTCATTAACCGTATTTAATTTGGCACAATACTAAATGGAGAATAAATTATCACGCGTTTATACTAAGTTTCAGGATTCTTATTTAAGAAATCGAAGGTTGTTTTAGAGTAAATTAAATACAGTTGATGTGTTCACGGATTTATGTAATTTAAAGATTATATGTGTACATTTTGAGCGCCCCAAGCTTTTATTTATAGTCACATATAGGTGACGTGGTAACACATTATTTTCTACTTTTTAGTACAATAAATAAAAGCTTGTTTTTTTTTAAATATTTTTTCTACATATAAATTATTTTCTACTTTTTTAGTCCTTAATTGATTTTACTAGTTAGTTTTTACTAGTAGTTTCCCATCTTGCCCATCGTAAACCATATATATTCAACATTAAACCATCAAGGTATCATGAATGATGACGAATCTTGGCTGGCAAATGAAGAGCATTGCTGCCAACCTCAATGTCCGCGAAATTTCCGTATTTCGGCAACACGTAAGGTAGTCCTATCGCTTCACACTAGTCATACCACTGATCGTACTTGAGACTTGTACAATTTATATTTTCAACATATGCAAAAAAAATTTGTAATAACTAAATTTTCCATGGGTAAACTGTTTAATGAATGTTCACATTTAATTAGAAATTTAGAAAATAGTCATTCCAATGATTCGCGCAGTATTGCTAGGTTTGATATTTGGCAGTATCGGTTCTATCTCCATCTCATTTTACTCAACCCGGCGAGTTTAACCTCCATGCTTTTCAACGTCTATCTGTCAAAACAATGTGAGGTGCGGGAGATATGAAGCATTGCATTCAGGCCACGACTGGTAAAAAGCGTCGAAAATTTGTGTCGGCGCAATATGTCAGTTAAAAAATGGAATATGTGTGGAAATTCGAATGATTGAGAGAAGGTTAGGACTACAGTCAGGTGTTGCCTTGCTGTCACGTCTCTTTATCGTAGCAAGTGGTACTAAATCCAATACCGAAAGTTCAAATTAAACTTGATATTACATAAAAATTAGGTCAATAAGCGTTATTTTTTCTGAGAGCACTGGATTACTACAAGTGTTAAGGCCTTACTCCCACTTGTAGCGCAAAAAAGGCCTTATTCATGAATTTTTAAAAAGAAAACTACAAAACTTTTTTAATCGATCAATATACCATCTTAAAGAACACATCTTGAAGAACTTTCAGTAATTTTTTTATTGAAAAATATTACATTGTTTAGTGGTAAATCTCCGTCAATGAAATAATGTTTTTATATACACGGTTTGCGGTGACCAACATTGCGGCGAAGTGGATCGTCTGAAAAAAAATGCGGATGGATTTAGTCAAATATAAGTATAAACTAGTCTTTAATCGAAGGATTTTAAAAATATTCATTTTTCACAAAATGGCGTACAGTCAAAGTTAATGGTTCGATTTTAACTTCGAATTTTTTTTTCGAAAAAAAAAAATCGAACGATTAAAGACTACATTTTTATGTATTAAATAAGCCTGCAAAATTTCAAGAATTCGAGTAATCTTGGTCACCGACTTCAAAAATGCCATTTTGAGAAAAACGCGTTTAAAGTTTCAATTAGCCGGTCGTTTACACAACGGATTCTTCTCTTTCAACGCTCATATCTCAGTCAATTTTGTTCGGATCGGATTGAAATTTTCAGGACATATTCTCAGATACTTATACTTCAAAAAAATACAATAAAAAAAAATCGATTTTTTCAAAATCGCAAGTGGGGGTAACCCCTTAAGTATGTAAATCTGACTATTTTGAAGAATCTGAAGGATCCCCACTATTATATACACTTTCGTAGCGACCGGAAATTGGGTTTTTGTATGTCGTCTCGGAATTCCTTCACAAAAATACGCAATTTTAATATTTCTTTTCTCTGTAATTACGTCGATAAACGACCCTGAAATTTTACAGAGACAATTATTAATATATTTAGTGAAGCTCGAAAAAAAAATTATGAAAATCCTATGGGTTAAAGCCTAGCGATAGTACCGCATTAAGCGGCCTTCTCACTTTAGAGGCTAAAAAATACTACTTTCACGAATTTTTTCGATAGGTTGATATTGTCGATATTCATATAAAAGTTGTTACACTTAATAAATACACTTTCCAAATACATTGAAAAAATAATTATTTATTTAAGTCACTATTTATAGACGAAAATGGTAGATGAAAAAATGTCCTAAAAAAATTGTAGGTCTGCGCTGTTGATGAAATCTCGGTGATGGATCATCCGAAACTAAAAAAAATCAAGCGGTTTTAGATTCAGTATGTTAATGGCTACAGCGCATATCATCCGATTTTTTATATATGCAAAAATAACAAAATGGCGGACATTTTTCGAAAAAACAAAAACAAGTGTTTTTCCACCGTTTTTGGAAAAAAATAGTAAATATCAAAATTTAAAAAAATCCTTTATGTGCGCTATAGTTATAGTTGTAAAGAATATGTGGTTAAAATTTAATAAGGATCGGTTCAGTAGTTTCGAAGATTTCATCAACAAGATGTCGAAAAACGATGTTTCCGAAAAACGCGTTTAAAGTTTGTTTGGGTTACATAAATACATAAAAAAATGTTTTTTATGTATTCCAAAGTGTATTCATTAAGTATAACAACTTTTATATCAATATCTATAATATGAAGCTATCAAAAAATTAATAAAAATGGCTATTTTTAGCGTGGAAAGTGAGAAGGCCCCTTAAATGGTAATAATAAATAATCTTGCGAAATCAAAATGGTAATCTTTTAGATAAGTGAATTTTCCGAAAAATAAGCCTAAAACTTGTTTTTGCTATTTTCTCATTTATTGCGTTATAGATGATGATATTCAGTCGGGAGTTTTTAACGAGCAAAAAATCTTAAAAAATAATTTCGAATTTTTCAAAAACCCAAAGAAATCCAATTTAGTCGTCGAAATGTTCAAAAATGCTCTATTTTATCACGTGTTTTCGCAAAATTCAAAACCCCATTAGTTTTTATCGGGGGGGGGGGGGGGGGATTTCAGCTTCCCCCGAGCGAATATCACTTACAACCTAAAAAATGAGCAAATGGCAAACAAAAATTTTAGGCTCATTTTTAGGAAAAGCCACTTATCTACAGAATTACCAAAAAAATCATAAACCATCATTTTACTCAACTGTACCGCTCAAACCTTCTTAAAAACACATTTAAAAAAAATCGTAGAAAAGTCGGCGAAAAGACAATTGTTGAGCGTGAGAAGCGAGTTTTGGCTACGGAAAGATAAGGTCAACGATAAGGGGTACAGTCGAACCTCGACATAACGAAGATTTGTTCATTCCCTTCCGATAGACACCCGAAACCTTTATAAAACGAATAATAATACACATTTTGCCCTAGTTACTAATTGCTGGTAAAAATGACTCTAATTTGAAACTTTCTTTCTTTAAAAAATATCCCTATATTAATACGACTATTTTTTTTGTTTAAAGAATATTTTAAACAACATGATCTCGATGTAACGATACCTCAATATAACGAACTCTGTATAACGAGTTTATTATTCCAGAGTCTGCCAATACGAATCGTCACTATACACTTTACAGATACGCTGACATAATCGTTCATCGGCTATTGGCAGTGTGCATAGGTGCCGATGCGACATATCCGGATTTGTTGGATAAGAAAAAGAGTCACGCTCTTTGTCACAATTTGAATTATCGGAATCGAATGGCTCAGTACGCTGGGCGTGCGTCAGTCGCGCTGAATACTCACGTACGTTGTCTTCCCGCTTCCCTCACTCGGGAGTTTTATTTATCATTTATGGTTACGCACATGGTTATTTTTACTTCCCCGTCGGATGACACTCGCATACGAATCTCCGACTTTCGAGAAGGCCTTTTTTCTTGTTCTTTGGTTTTAAACGACTTTTGGTATGTCCCCCGCAGTTGTTCTTCCGTGAAAAAGTCGAGGACGAGTCCGGTTACATACTGTTCGTTCGCAAGAACGCACTGCAGATTTTGATACCGAAATACGGACTCGAGGGAACGCTCTATCTCAGCAAAAAGGGCGTAGTTTCTCCTGTAAATTTCGTTCATGACGCGGAGGAACAGACGCAGAGTTGCGGTGATGTGGTTTTTCGCTCGTTCGATCCTGTCGTCGTGCAATTGAGCCTCGACAGATCGAATATCCAACACGAAAAGCTCGTGTTCAAACTCGTCAAACCCGAGGTAAACTTTCAGCCTGAACTCCACCAATATAAATTCTTATCCTGTACATCTGATGACGATTTCTTGTTTATTCGTTTTTCATACCAGCGAGATAATTTTTTAACTCCGTTTTCGTGCTACAAAGGCGTGGAAATTTTTTTCTCGCAACGTATGGTAGAATTTCAGAAATGTAATTTTGATTGAGTCCTTGCCGGGGCCGGGTTGAAATTCCGAACCTTGAATGCTACGACGGTTAAAAATTCCGAATTTTAATATTCCGCAATTCAAGATGGGGCCGGATTAAAATCCCGAACTTTGAATGATCAGAACGCTCAAAATTCCAAAAACAATACTACCCCAAAAGATCAAAACTCCGAAAGAATTTTACACCAAAGACCAAAACTCCGAAAAACTGAACACCGTCAAAATAATTTGGCTATGGAAGTTTTGAAAGTTTCCAAATTTTCAATAAATCGATGAATTATTTCAAGAATTTTTTTGTTATGAAGGCCTTAGGCCACAGCAACGGGTATAAAATCATGTGTGAATTTAACAATTCTTTTTCTTTGAAATTCTTGAAATTCTTGAAAAAAAATCTTCGATTTATTGAAAATTTTGAAATTTTTAAAACTTCCATAGCAGAATTATTTTAACATTGGTCAGATTTTCGGAGTTTTCGTCTATCGTGTAAAATTTTTTCAGAGTTTTGATCTTTCGAGGTGGTATTCTTTCGGAGTTTCGAGCGTTCTGATCATTCAAAGTTCGGAATTTCAACCTAGCCCCTCCTTGCCATACGACACTTTGCACCATAGGGATGTTGCCGATTTTTGACGATGATTAAAATTGTTTACATATACATAATATGCCTCTAATTGTCTATTTCATGTATTTACATGCGGGAAATTCTTCGAAAAACGCGTTTTAATTAGTCCCTTTAAAAATACGCGCCAAAACGCCCAGACCTGTCATTCGACGGCGCGTGACGTCATACTCTGCAAAATACGGGTCTCTAAACGAACGCAATAACAAATATTTAAGAATTAATAAGTTCAAGGATGAATCCTAAATTCTGTCCATCACCGTATGACTATCTTGAAGACCTGCAATGAAAATAAAACAAAACAAGTTGTAAAACGATACATAACCTTAAAAATTTGTTCAAATTATCACAGAGTTTCCAATATTCCTAACGTTATATACATTATTCCATGCACAAATAACAATCCTTTAGGGTATACTCATATGGAAGTCTTCACGTTTCCGAATTCTGCAGAGCAGAAGCCGCTTCTTTTTTTTTTTGGTTAAAAAATTGGCCACAATTATGCAGTCAATCCTAGACAATTTCGAACTATTTGCCTTCACGAATCAAGTCTCCATTATTACAGTTCGAGTAAAATTCAAAATCAATCGAGAAATCTCGCGAATTGTATTTTAAGACAAAGTAAACAGTAACAGCCTAGTATAAGCGGTATGCTTAGAGCGTCGACTCGTTCGTGTTTTGCAAAGTGTGACGTCATGCGCTCTGATTGGTGTTCATTGTCACGTGACTTATATATATTTGTTTACAATTTATTTACTAAATTTATCTAAAATTTTCACTAAAATAAAATAAAACATGTACTTCCCAGCATTACTTTAGTTACAAGCTATCACCTCATAGCAATTTTTTTCTCAAAATTCTCAGTTACTGGAAACATCCCTACAGCCATATGTGCGAAAGTTACTAGCTTTGATATAAAATATTTCGAGTTAAAAACGGTAAATCTACTTCAAATTCTACGAACTGTTAGACATTGCTACAGATTTTTGCAGTCACTATAAAAAAAAACAAATATTGTCCAAGGGCATGTACAAGGTCAACAAAACCTTACAAATTTCGAACAGAGTTTTCTCATGGACGTTGAAGTTTATTTTTTCGGAAAAACAAAGTATCAGGCTCGGTAAAATTCGCTGGAGCACAGCCTGACGTTTCTTTTTGTCCTAAGAATGATTCATTTCTGAGAAATCTCTGTTCGGAAATTCCAGTCATTTCTCTCGCACTCATATGCCGCGTGGTACGGCTTATAATTCGCACGCGGTCATTCTGTAATTCGTGTGCAATGCAGATTCCAGGATTCAGCGTTCCCAGTGCGGACAAAGTAAGAGAAGACGCTTCGAAAAGGAAGATCGACGCTAACGATGATGAATCGTCGGCGGAAATTTCGGCAAGGAAGCTCAAAGGAAATGACGAAGAAACGACCGCAGCGACAACGCCGGGAAAGAAGAAAGGACGGAAGAAGAAAAAGATGCGTTAGAGCGACGCTATTGTTCTTTTTTTTTTAACTCGGACGCTCGAAAGATTTACGCGTGTATTTTTCGTATCAATTGTACCGTACCAGTTGCGGTAATGTCAACTCCGCTGATACAATAAAAATACCTTTTTCACCTTCGGACACTTGGTTTCTACAGAGGTGCCTTATTATTCGCAACATGTTCGTTGAATTGTGACATATTGGTGGCGCTGCTGTTTATTTTAAGGGGTTAGGCCACAGTAACGGGTATAAAATCATGTGCGAATTTGACAATTTTTTTTTCATATGAACAAGTGATTCACTCATGAAATTAATTACACATGTATTTAGTATGAATATCAAGCTGTTAGAAAATATTTTTTTGTTCGATGTACAAAATGGCCGACTACTAATATTTTCTTTTGTTATCTTTTTTTAGGCGCTCCGCGGCGTGACATTTATTATCCACAATTTTTTACCTAGAACAAAAAACAAAAATTCTCGTCAATCTACATTAGAATACCTAGAGAAGTACGTACGGAATTCGAAAAATATTGTTTTATTCAAAAGTTGTAGGTATCTGAATGAATTTTCAGTGAAAAATTTCGTATAAAACTGCTCATAAAATGAAAAGTTTTCGATTAATCAGAAATTCCGCACGTACTTCTCTGCGAAATGCAATTAGGAACAGAACTTTTCAAACAAATGTCGTGTCATGGCACGCAATTAAGGGAGACTTTGTCCTTGAAATTGCAGCGGGAGGTGTTAGCGGCTCAACATGAGCAGCTAGAAGAAGAGGAGGGATGCCCCTATGGACCAGGCATTGCCGATTAGCGGTAATTATAAACACATTTGTGTAAACACATTACAAAACTTTAAACGCGTTTTTCTCGAAAACACGTTTTTAAAAATGGCTGACATTCTCCTGACCGCTGTAATTAACATATCGACCTGAAATTTGGAGAGCATACTCAGAAAACATGTCTTCACGGAATGACGGATCGTCTTTTCGATAGATACATTTTTTCATATATTATTTATCTTTTTATGCGAAAAAAACGCGAAAATTCGATTTTTTTTTAAATTGCCGCCATTTTCCGAAATTTGTACTAAACGAAAAACCCATCCGTCATTCCATGACCAAAGGGCCACAGATTGATAATATGCTTTGAATTTGTGTTTCAGATCAACAAAGAGGGGGCAGTGATGTCAGCCGTTTACCTCCCGCGATTTGAGGACCTGTTTTCGCGGAGCTGCAACGGCCGCCATTTTGGTTTAAAAAAAAATTTAACCTTCTGTATATCATGAATAAAAGCAAGAAAAAAACCGCACTCAAAAAGCTTTACTCGTTTCCTTTAAATAAAATAAAATGTAAACACCTGAAATATGGCACTTCAAGGACAAAGTCTCCCTTAAACTTTCACTTCGATTGTCTTAAAACTTTGGGAGAATATTCTAGATATATTGTACTATTGAATAAGAAAATTTAAAAAATGGATTTTTTTGAAATTTTCAAACCCGCGTAACCCCTTTATGAACCATTTCAGGAGCATATTTCATTAAGGAGCATTCGACGGAAGTCTACGCGAGCGAAGCTCTGGGTGGAAAGCTAGTAAAGATATAAAAGTACATAATTTTGCCCTATAATTATATATTTTATGAACAATTAGCATCTGCAGAATAAATCTATACCTCGTACGCATTTTTTCTGATCATTTGATTCAACTGGACTGCTCCAACCTCCTTAATCTCTGTATTGCATATAATCACCTAGCTCGGGGCGACATCCTTGCTAAGATTTAATATCAGTGAAAACTCATAGTTTTGCGGACGCTTTTTCTGCCATCTCTACTAACGAGTTTAGACTTTCGTACTCTAGTTTGCATAATGCATAAGGAAAATCCCAGTTAGCCCTTTATTTCGTACGTGTTTGCGGTTTGGAAAGGATCTAAAATTACGCATTGCCTTTGCCCGTCCAGAGCGTGGAGAATCCCTTTTTTCGCTGATAATCAACGTTCCTTTGTATAAATGGAAAGCTCTTGCATTTAACTTTAATAAATAAAAAAAAAATTTGGGGATCAAAGTCGTTCAAGCTCATTTAAGGTCACCTATTAAAATGAAATATAAATCCAAATATCTCGGATCATTGCCAAATATTTGGTAGTAAGCCGAGATATTTAGATTTGTATCATCGATACTGACCTTGAATGACCTTGAACGACTTTGATCCCCGAATGTTTTTTATGCAGCTTGAGGTGCTCCACAAGATGGTTGAAAAAAATGTACCATTCCATTTAAAAAAGTGGAGGCTACCTTCACTGTGCGTCAGCGCCGCCAGTGAAATAAAAAAAATGGTCGTACTTGACGGCCCCCTTCACACCGTACAATTTTTGTCTGGAACAGTTTTTTGTGACGTCGATAATTACCGAGTTATTTCGGGTCGCAGAGATAAGAGGGACACCCTGTATACTGGGTGTCCCGTTTTAATTGCACCACTCAAATAAATAGCAAAAGTGAGATCGGAGACAGAAACTTTTTTTCCGAAAGATTTACGGTTTCTCAAGAGGAACGACCAATCGCGGAATTAACCCTTCGACTGCACAGAAAAAAAGAAGTAGTACAAAATACAGGGTCTACACAGTTCGCATTGGACTCGAGCGATTGCACAGCGATATTTACTGAAACACAGTGCTCAAAATACAGTGTGCTCAAAGTAAATTATTACAGTTCCTATACTGTCCTCTTCGGACTCGAACCGCTCTACTGTATCTTTTACTGGACCACACAGTCCAAAATACAGTGCAGTCGAAAGTAAATTTTGACAGTTTAACACTGTAATATAAATTTAACAAAACTTGTAATTTGACAGTTCGTTAATCTGAATTATGTACAATGAATGCGTAAGTTATATCGACAGAGTTTATGTAGACACACAAGAAAAAGTTTATCCATAAAAGAAGTTTGAAAAAAATGTGCAGAAAATATTAAAAAATCAGTCACATACACAAGAACGTACCTTATTGTAAATAATTCTCTTTTGTTATAATTTCTTGAATTATGTCGTACAAATTTCGATGTCCGCGTCCCATCAAACACGCACTATTAACTGGCGATCCTTTGTGTCGTGACCTCGTGCCTCATTCGCGTACAGTATCAAAATCAGTGATCGCATTTAAATTTTACAGTTGAATATTTTTTACTGAAATCACTGATGTATTCGCAATATCAAACTGCAAATAAACCAGTGTAACTGTAGAAATATCAGAGTGCACAGATAACGTCACGAACTATCGAAAGAATAGTAAAACTACCGTGCCACACTGTGAAATTGAATGAATCACTCTGTACTCAATACAGTGTACACTGTAACCCTTGCAGTTTTCGTACAGTACAAAAATCAGTGATTTCATGTAAATGTTACAGTTGAATATTTTTACTGAAAACACTGATGTAGTCACAATACCGAACTGTAAATAAGCCAGTGTAACGGTAAAAATCTCAGTGTGTACAGGAAAATTCGTCATTTTTGTAGGACAGGATTTACATTACTCTGTTTGACTGTAAAATGAAATATGGCACCCTCTTTTTCGTGCGATTTATACTGTGATTTTCGCTGTTTCTTTTTTTCCGTGTGCTCACTGGGTCGTCTTAGGGACGTTCCGATACGAGTAAATATAAGTAAAGTGTATCGATACTTTCCTTTCGATACCAAGTACTTATGGTATCGATACATTCTTCCGATACTTGCTTGGTATCGAAACCAAAAGTAATTGTATCGAATTGAGAAGTATTTGCATGCTGGCCGAGGTTTCGAGCCTACGCCACCGGCCGTGGTGGCGCCGTAGTTGGTCAGGCTCTGGCGGCTCTAGTGTCATTGGGTAATTTTAACCAATAGCGCTACTCGATTGGCATCCATTACCAAACGCAATTGGTCGAGGCTTATCGAATGTATAATATTATCGTTGTGATATTCGGAGTCGAAATATTACGATACAAGTGAATACGAAAAAGTACTCTGTTCTTTATTTTCGATATAAAATACTTTTAGCATCGATTCATTCTAGCGATACTTATTCGTCATCAAAAGAAACAAGGTACCGATTGGAATGCGACTAAGCGAACTTCACAATTTCTGAATACCATCCTAGCGAACAAATTACAAGAACGAACAATTTTTTAAACCGCTCATTGTTTACGTCGGGCTGGCGGCGCGGCGAGCGGCGTCGTTTCCATTCTCACAATCAGCTCTCTCTCTCTCTCCCTCTCTCTCTCCCTCTTAATTATTTTTTTTCTCTTAAATATTTTCATCGGTTAATAAAGATGATTCACATAATACTTCTACTTACTGTTTATTAATACATGTGTGGTTCCCAAATATATTTTTCCCATTATCCCATATGGTCCCATAAAAAAATGTAAAAAGTATCGATATGAATAGGTATCGATACTTTGAAGGTAATCATATAAGTAGAATCGACTTTTTTCCCAAGTACTAGTTATGTGAGTAGGTATCGATACCTTGTGGGTATCGGAACATCCCTAGGTCGTCTTGACCCGATTTTTCTTTTCAACTGACTATCGCAAAACGGGGCAATCTATTCGGCCGCAGTCCGGCGCTCCAATGTTCCCCCACTCCGAGTCTATAGGTGGACACTCGGCCCCCATCCTACATCCTGTCCGTGTACTGAGGACAGCTGTTGAAAAAGGACCTGGGGTCGAATCGACCCCGTTTATGCAGTAGTGCGGTGAAAGTGAAAATTCAAACCTCCGAATAAATATACTTTTTGGAAAGACGATCGGCACTGTCTTTTTTTCGTATCTATGAACCTCCCTCTTTGAAAACCTCAAAGGACTTTTTTGTTTTATTTTGAAGAAAAAAATTGATCTCTTTCGTGGAAGTACGTATTTTTCAAAACATCTCCCACTTTGAACGAATGTTTGGGCAATTAATCTGTTTTTCTTTCGAATAAAATTCGGCCATAATATAAGGATCATTGACTACAAAAAACGTTTGTACGAAAAAAGCAAATTCACCGAGATACAACGATCTGAAAAATGTATGGGGTCGGATCGACCCCATATGCAGTCAAAGGTTCGTGGCGGAAGTATGCAGTCGAAGGGTTAATATATTTGTTTTGTCAACTCGTTCACGAGATCTCTAAGTAACCTTTATTTTTTTATGAGACATTACACTTTTCATTCCACTAAACTAGTAGACTCTAAAACGAATGTAACGAAAGAAACTCAACTGTCTATAATTAAAAGTGTGCGCGCGTTGTCTGGGCTTTGTTATCACACATGACACATGCGTTGAAGTTTGCACCGTTGGAACGCAACGGAAGTTCTTTTTTATATTTCAATTTTCTTATTTTTATATATAGGAAATATTTGTTTGTAAATTTCTATTTTACATCGATAAATAAGTATCTGAAACAATTGTTGTGGGATTTGGGGAAGCAAAATCGACCAAAAAAATTAAGAGAATTCAGATAGATTAACTTTCATTGTATTCCAACGATGCAAACTTCAACGTCATAAGAAATTCGGGCGACTGGTTTTGCGGTTACGCGTGACAATTCGGAACCATGAAATCATAAAACGAACAATCCGACAACCATAATGCCTTTTCATCGAGTGATATACCAACAAAAATTAAGGGAATTCAGAAAGATTAACTTTCATTGCATTCCAACGATGCAAACTTCAACGTCATCAGAAATTCTCGCGATTCGAGATCAAATGGAAAAACGGACAATCCGACAACCACAAAGCGATGCCTTTTCATCGAGTGATATCACCAAACTTATACATGTATATGTTACAGTAAATGTGTTAAACTCGTTATATATTATGCCTCGGCAATATATCGACGCTGCTTACTTAAAGTAGCATGTTTCAGAATTCTTATGAAAACTAGCACGTTTGATATCACCGCGAAAACTAGCATGTTTCGGCTTCCGACACGAAAACTCGAAAGTTTCGGTTTTCGCCACGAAAACTGGCACCTTTCGATATTCACCGCGAAAATTAACATGTTTCAGTAACTCTGGTATTGTTTCCGACTTTTCTTCCATGTTTTTTTACGCCTTCCCTCTATTTTTTTACTCCAATTCCTTTGACCGCAATCGGAAATTTACGATTTTTTAGACGTCTTACAATTGTTGAATTGGACTTCAATTAAAATTGCAAGTATTCGGGAAATATCCATTCAACCTTACGTCGATACAATCCACGTTAAATATGATTTTGACCAAGAAGGACGAGAGATGAAAATCTTAAAACAAAACAAGGATGATGTTCGAATATTCCAATTGAAACAGACGTCAGATAAAAAATTGCCTCTTGCAACAAGAAAAAAAAGATTTACAGGCCATGCTTGACAGAGGTTTAATTCCAATCGAACATCAGCAAGATTTTTCAAACATATTCGACGATAACCATTTGTAAGATTACAGTAAATTTGTTGAATGATATTTTCAAAAACGTTATGTTTTTAAATAGAAAATCACAAAAAATCTTCATTATGTTTACAATTTCGATATCATTTTTTAATAAAAATTACTACTATCGATTTCAATTGATGATTATTTTTAAAATGTTAATAAAAGCAACGAGTATAAAATTAAAATGGCATTACGCAAAAAAATTGCCATTTGAAAAAATACTGTATAATGGTTTATTTTGCCAGATTTTTACCTGAGCACGAAGGACTTCACATTCTCGCCAAAACTCTTTTTGGCTAGATTGCACGAGCGATGAGATCTTTAAGATTTTAAAATTACTCCTTTTACACTACTTTTACAGTGGAAATTAAACAAGCTATTTTTCGCGGTGATTCGGTTGTCACCGCGAAAAATAGCTTGTTTGATTTCCACTGTAAAAGTAGTGTAAAAGGAGTAATTTTAAAATCTTAAAGATCTCATCGCTCGTGCAATCTAACCAAAATGCTGGTTTACTCGGTGAATATGGAAACATGCTAGTTTTCGCGGCGAAACATTCTTTTTTCCGCGGTGAATATGGAAAAGGGGTAGCTCTGTGGCGGAAGCATAATCATGCTGGTTTTCGTCAAAACTGTGAATCGTGCTACTTTTCGTAAGCAGCGTCGATAATACCTACAGTAGTCAGAAAATGTGTAAAATGAATTTAAATTGACACATTTCCTAGAAATTGTATACATATCCGAACATATCCGAATCGGAAATGTGTGAAATTCGATATCGCGCTCTCCGTTTTGTGCGATAGGGGGGTGCGTGGAACACTGGTGTGAAAACATTTAGCCCGATCGGAAGGGGGACCTTTTCGGAACTGCACTAAAAAATGTTATTATTTTACGTGCCAGCAAAGAGTACGCACTTTATAACTATTTATTTCTATAAAAATGAATTTTGATAATACTCTTTGTACTCCTTATTCAAATTAAGCTTTGGTCATTTAGAAACATTATTTTAAATATAAATCTTAAGTAACAATTTCGATAAATATTTCAAAAAGACTTAAACTTAGAAGTCGTCCCGTACGCACTCTTAAGGTGCTGTGTTGCAAAGAATACGCAGTAAGAACCTTTCATAAAGCTAAGAGTGCGTATGAGAGCGGAGTAGTGGTAAGAGTGCGCAAGAGTAGTCTATGGTCACTATAATTTTCCTAAGCAAGCAAAACGGCGACATAACCTCTCAATAAAAACAAAATTTGGATCACAAATTTCAAGTATAATAACATTCGTTGGTTGCAAATTAATCGCAAACCTTACAGAACGTGTTTAAAATTGTTAAAAAATAAGATTAAACACATCGAAAATCTATTATTAGACTAAAAATTAGAAATAAATACCTTGAGGTAATTCTATCGCCAGGCTTCAAATCGTAAGATTTTCATATTTTTTTTTTGAACTTCACTGAATATATTTATAGTCGTCTCTGTAAAATTTCAGGGTCAGATATCGACCTATTTACCGAGAAAAAAACATTAAAATAACGTATTTTTGTGAAGGAATTCGGAGACGACATATAAAAACCCAATTTTCGGTCTCTACTAAAGTGTATATAATAGTGGCAATCCGTCAGATTCTTTAAAATAATCAGATTTACATACTGAACACTTGTAGTAATCCAAAGCTCTCAGAAAAAATTACGCTTATTGACCTAATTTTTATGTAATATCAAGTTTGATTTGAATTTCCGGTCTTGGATTTATTACCACTTGATACGATAATGAGACGTGACAGCAAGGCAACAGCTGACTGTAGTCCTAACCTCATCTCACTCATTCGAATTTCCACACATATTTCATTTTTAACCGACATATTTCGCCGACATACATTTTCCGCGCTTTTTACCAGTCGTGGCCCCGAATACAATGCTTTATATTTCCCGCACCTGACACACGGTCTTACATACAGGTCTGGAAACGAAGCCAGATTTCAATGGAGTCGCGAGGCACCGTTACGAGCTTCACTTTTCATTCCGCTCGCCGTCACCGCCGTCGCTACTATCGGCGAGTACCTCCCACTCACGGTCTTCTGTGATCTCTCCCTTCGCCCCTTGCCTTGTCTTAGACCGTGCCCCGTGCCATTTATTACTCCATTTTTTTATGACAACGTTCTCGTTAACCTCTGTTTGCGTCAACGAGCATTTGTAGTTTGAAAAATATTCATAAAGCTGGCGAAGGTGGACCGTTGTTTCAGGGCTTTCTAAACTGACGAACCAATAAATGTATTTGTATATTCAACATTCCATGTGTTGCGTATTTTTTTTACTTTCGTCATCGAAAGAAACTCGGAATAAAATTCGAATAAAAATTCATTTCACTCGAAAAAGGTAAGTATTTTTATTTATTTAAAAAATTTTTATATTGGTCTTCTTCCAGCCATACAGGATCTTCCCCTTTTTACAAGCCCCACTTCTATTCTCTTCCACAATCCCCCGTCCTTATTCCACAATTCTTTCTCATCTACCTCTATTCCCCCTTCGCCCCCCACGAAAAAGGTAATGTGCATTTCGGATCATTGAGAAGAGTGAGAGAGACGGACGGAAGCTGTTCTGTCCTTGTCGCACACGTACACGCCGATAGCAATGCCACGTAGTGGCGAAAATTGGAAACAAACGTGGGTTCGTTAACGGTGCCTACCCCCACCACGGTCGTTTCCAGACCTGTATGTAAGACCGTGACCTGACATTGTTTTGACAGATCGACATTGAAAAGCATGGAGGTTAACCTCGCCTGGTTGAGTAAAAAGAGACGGAGATAGAACCAATGCTGCCAAATATCAAACCTAGAAATACTGCGCGAATCGTTGGAATAACAATTTTTTCGTTTTTCTAATTAAATGTGAATATTCATTAAACAGTTTACACATGGAAAATTTAAGTTATTGCAAATTATTTTTTTGCACCTGTTAAAAATATAAATTGTACAAGTCTCAAGTATGATCAGTGGTATGACTAGTGTGAAGCGAAGGAAGGCGAGTTTTTGTCCCTACACCTTGACATGACATATACCACTGACAGGTGGGGTTGTGTTGTCAACACAAGAAAAAATAAAACCATTAAAAGCACTGCGTACTCTTGGTAGCGCGCACTCTTTGGTGGCTCTACCCTACATTTCCTTGTACCAGTTAGTAAGTTTATAAAATTCCTAGGAATTGTACACATTTCCTAGAAATTCTATGTATTAATAAAATATTTTAAATATTTCCTGAATCATCTTGGCATTTTATAAATTTTCTACAAATTATATACAGTACGAATCGAAAGTTTTCGGACATTTCAGATAATTGTAAAACTTTCGATCACTTTGGATAATTGCAAAATTATATGAGAATAATATAATCCATTATACAGAGCTTTATAGTAACTTCGTAAAAAAATTAATGAAATGAATTATATTATTCTAACATTATTTGGCAATTATCGAATGATCGAAAGTTTAGCAATTATCTGAAATATCGAAAAACTTTTGACCGGTAGTGTTAATTTCCGGTAACATATCCAAAATTTCCATTCATCACCTCTATTCATGACTGATGAATGCCATTAACGTCCGAACAGGTGAACACAAGATCGATCTTATAAGTATTTTATTTTACCACCGACAGCTGCAGATGCAGATATTTCAGAGCACCGTCCTCTTTTCGATAAACGCAATGCAAAAATGTCATATTTACATATCCTAGTTATTTGGTTCGTATGAGTCATTATATTTATCCGTGTAATGCATTTACATCGTATTTGAAGGGCATCGAGTTTATATTTTTCGTTGAATTTTTTTTCTAAAACAACAATTTTTTTAAGTAAATAAAAACATACGATTCCATTTAAAATAATAAACGTTACTGCAACTGGTCATAAATGTGTCGACGATTTATTCTAATTTCTCCATCACATGTCATCCTTGAAACCGTAAATATTTTGTCGGAAACGTTCCTTCACCCGACTGAGTTTTCGCGATTTATTTGGGGTGTCCATTAAAATCGGTGCACTCTGGATATACACATAGCATTATGTATGAGTGTATATATAGAGTGTGATTCACTGGAAGTTAGTCGCCCGAAACCACCTATAAATATTGATATTAGACGAAAAAGTGATAGACAAAATTTAAATGGTTTGTCAATGTCTACATTTTATTAGGCTTAGATTACTTTTCGAGTGGAGGTATCAACCTGATTTCAAGGTCACCTCTACTCAAAAAAAAAGAAATTCCTTATTTATTGGCCACTAATGTAGAGCACAAAAAAACGAAACCAATTGCCTACAATATCATGACTTAGGGGTGACCTTGAAATACCAAAAAAAATTGCAAAACGGTACTTAAAGCATGGCATGCGATGAAGACGGTGGTTTAAGGCGTTACCCCCACTTGTAGCGCAAAAAAAGCCTTTTTCATGAATTTTTTTAAAGAAAACTACAAAACTTTTTTAATCGATCAATATACCATCTTAAAGAACACATCTTGAAGAACTTTCAGTAATTTTTTTTATTGAAAAATATTACATTGTTTAGTGGCAAATGGCCGTCAATGAAATAATGTTTTTATATACACGGTTTGCGGTGACCAACATTGCGGCGAAGTGGATCATCTGAAAAAAAAATGCGGATGGATTTAGTCAAATATAAGTATAAACTAGTCTTTAATCGAAGGATTTTAAAAAATATTCATTTTTCACAAAATGGCGGGCAGTCAAAGTTAATGGTTCGATTTTAACGAAAAAAAAAATCGAACGATCAAAGACTACATTTTTATGTATTAAATAAGCCTGCAAACTTTCAAGAAGATCGGTTCATTAGTGTTCGAGTAATCTTGGTCACCGACTTCAGAAATGCCATTTTGAGAAAAACGCGTTTAAAGTTTCAATTAGCCGGTCGTTTACACAACGGATTCTTCTCTTTCAACGCTCATATCTCAGTCAATTTTGTTCGGATCGACTTGAAATTTTCAGGACATATTCTCAGATACTTATACTTCAAAAAAAAGCAATAAAAAATCGGTTTTTTCAAAATTGCAAGTGGGTGTAACCCGTCAAAAAAAGGTAGATGATAGAAAAATATCGATTTTGGATGAAATTGTGTAGTTTTGAAAAAAAAATTGATTTCGGTGCAAAAAAAACGCCGGAAATAATTTTCTGGAGAAAGTTTTTAACTTTTTATCACCACATTAATAAAAATTAAGAAGTCCCTACGTACTTCGCCGTAAAATTTTGTTATAAGGTTCTGAATGTTTCTGGCCGCAGGACACCATCAGACAAAATTGACTCGCTTCATCCAGCTTCAGCGGGCCACTTTGTTACAAAATCTTGTGAAAAAATTCATAAAAATACTTGACGATATGTAGAATAAAGGCAACTCAACGGCATTTTCACACAATCAACTGTTGATTTATAAAAAATTGTCGAAATTTACGTTTTTCCGATCTCTAGACTTGGAGTCTCTTTTTGAGATAGACAATTGACTTCCGCGAATTAGTGGATTATTAGTCTTTAGCAATAGATCTTTTACATTCTTCTACTTAGTACATTCCGGAATACCGAGTTTTATTCGAATGAAGTAACTAATTTCGCGGTAATCCACCATGTTAGATCGATAGGCGAGGACAAAAATTGGCCAATTTTCATGATTTTTTTTTAAAGGAAATATTTCTTCACAATTTTTAAAACTCAGGGTATGTTTTATTACTACTTTTGGCTGCCACATGGTATTTTTAAATCGATAATCGATCGATTTAATCTTCAAAACTGGCGTGACGTATAGCTAAAAACTAATCGACTGATTCTGATGAAATTTGATTCAAATCTTACTCACCTTATTATCTAAAACATAACCCTAAATGTTTTTGAAAATAAAAAAAAGTATTTTTTTATTGCAAAGTGTAGCCTTTTTTTCCGTAAAACTCAATCTTTCCGTTTCAAAGCGTACCATTCCATCAATTTTAAACATTTCTCACTTTTTCTTGGTTCATATTCTGCGTATGAGAGTCAACGAAAGAAAAGTCTTTGATGGTATTTGTCAGATCCATCTCGCCGACGCTACGTGTCACGCCGTCTGACAAGAACCGCCGAAACCCCTTTTAGAAGGCCGTGCCATACCTCTGCCATTTGTAGAGATTAATAAAAATAAAAAATACAATCTAACAGCCAAAAGTAGTAACAAAACATAAATGGTGTAACGAGACATAAAGAAGTAGTAACAAAAAATAAATAAAAAATAATGAAGAAATCTTTTCTTTAAAAAAAAATCATGAAAATCAGCAATTTTTTCCTCCCCTAGAGGTACACCCCCCCTTATAGTTTCGAGACTGATTTAGGAGCTATCATCTATCCGACGTAATTGAAGCGCTCATTGGGATCATGCGTGTACCCAAGGAGGCATTTTGATAGTAGGTTTTCAGTTGTTAGATCGTTGTATATTTTTTGTACAACGACTGGACTAAACGACTCCAAATTGCTACTTTCACCGTCTAGGCTCTTTCGTGCGTTTCGGAGCGCTCGGAGACGCTTCGGAAAACGAGGTCAATTTTTTGTTCCAAATTTCCGCGCATAATTCCTCTTGTATAGGGGGTCTCAAAATGACTTGGCATTTTAATTTATTAATAAAACATATTATTTATTAGAAAAGTACGAATATTTTTATTTTAAGGGGTCTTCTCACTTTAGATGCTAAAAAGGCTATTTTCATGATTTCTTAAATAAGTTTATATTATAGATATTAATGTAAAAGTTGTTACACTCAAGAAATAGACTTTCGAAATACATCAAAAAATGTTTTTATTTATTTAAGTCACTATTTATGGTATTAAAAAATGTCCGAAAAAAATGTATGTCGGCGCTGTTGATGAAAACTTAGAGATGGATCATCCGGAACAAAAAAATCAAACGGTTTTAGATTCGGTATGTCAATGGCTATAGTGCATATCATACGATTTTTTATATATGCAAAAATAACAAAATGGCGGACATTTTACGAAAAAAGTGTTTTTTTCACCGTTTTTGGCAAAGGGTAGTAAATATATATATTTTTTAAACCCTTGATATGCGCTATAGCTATAGTTGTAAAGAATATGTTGTTAAAATCTCATAAGGATCGGTTTAGTAGTTTCGAAGTTTTTATCAACATGTCGTAAAACGTTCTTTCGAGAAAAACCCGTTTAAAGTTTGTTTGGGTTACATAAATACATGAAAAACATTTAAAAATGTAATTCGAAAGTGTATTTATTACGTGTAACAACATTTATATCAATATATATACAATAGAAAACTTTCCAAAAAAATAATGAAAATAGCCTTTTTTCAGCGTCTAAAGTAAGAAGAGCCCTTAATACAAGATACAACCATGGAGGTTATGTGTGGAACACAATATACGATAAATGGCCGCCTCGTCCCTGTTTGCAAACGTTCGCTCTTTTGACGAAATTTTCGATAACATTTTGGCATAATTGCGGACTAATTTCATTAATGGTGCGTCCAATTGCTTCTTTGAGCTCCGGAATGGTCTGCGGATCATTGTCATACACTTTTCCTTTCAGAAAAGCCCAAAGAAAGAACTCAAATGGCGTTAAATCGCACGATCTTGGTGGCCAATTGTCATCGCCGCGGTGCGAGATAACGCGACCGTCAAAGTTCGTCTGCAATAACTATGCAGTAACAATGCAGCAAATATCAATTTCTACGCGTTGCTCGATCGTGTAATTCTCTTTGACTGATTGTGAACCTCAATAGTTCCTGATGCCAGTTGTCAAAAATTGGTACTCTATGTTCGCCACAAAAAAAAATGGCGCGCGATTAAAAATGTCAGGTCATTTTTAGTCACCCTATATATCATTCTCGGCATGTTTATCCATCATTTGAACCAATTTAAAAAACCGGTGAAATTTTTGTTCAACTCAGTTGTCTTAAGGAGGTTGGAGCGATTCAGTTGAGTCAAATGACGGTTTGTTCATTTTTTTTTCAATGAACCTCAAAAAAATGCATACGAAGTACAGATTTATTCTGTATATGCTAATCTTTTCAAATATATAATTAAAGGTCAGAATTATGCTTTTTAATATTTTTATTACGTAATGTAGAAAAACTTTTGTGTTACTACCAACTTGAAAAAGTATAACATTTTTTTTATACATTTGAAATACACCTGAAAAGATATCTCAATGTTTACCGGGCTCGTTTCTTTCCCCTTAAAAAAAAATCCCGAAAAAACGATTTTTCCAGACCTTCCAATTCAGTCTCCCGCCTTAACCGCGATGATTTTATTCGCGGGGGCGTTTCGTCTAACGTAAACTTGTTTATGTATAAGCGTGTGTGCAACCACGAGGAAAATGACGCGATTGCGCATCGCGACTCGCGCAAGTCCCCGTAAAAGCCGGGTGTCTCCCTCGCGCGATCAGTCCGCACGTCCGCCTCCCGCGATCAAGCTTACCGCTCGGTACCTCAGTGTGTATTTGGCTCTCCCACGTAAAGCTGCGGTGGATCTGGCTCCTTCGTGTCGACGCGATCCACCTCATTGGTTCAGTGACACGGTACCGTCGCGACGCGATCACCCGGACTCCTTCAACGTCCCTCCTCGAGAAATCGCAATTTTTTTTTCGCAGTTTCGTCTTTCTTCGTTAAACATACACGTGCGTCTTGAGGTACCTGCACATTTCAATCGCGAATAAAATCCTCGTGTGTCCTAATCGCGTACGTACGCACGGTGGTGAATAAGTGTCGCAGCTTGTTTTGAATCGTTTGAAAACAATCGTTTTTCATTTTGGAATTCAGTGCTCGGCTCCCCGCCTACGTAAATACGTAAAAAAAGAATATTATATATATAATACATATATATATATATATTGTATCTGAAGCGGCAAGATGCGCGTTTTCGGATCCCTTCGGACAGCCTCGCTCATCGCGATACTGTTTTTATCGCTCGGTAAGTTCAATATCCGCTCGAATTTTGATTTTCCTCCTACGAAAAGCCAAATCTTTCTTCGATATCAGACATATGAACTTCATCGCGATAACTTTTTACTGATATCGTTTCTAGCTCTGATAGGTACGAGTACTTTTCTTCTGGTGCTCTACGTCTATCGCGCACACTTGTGACTATATTAACGCGTTAGAATTCCATCCGACGTACGAATCCAGTACACACCTGTTGATATTACAATTGTGTGTTCGTTTTTGGGGCCCGAACGTTCGCGACCGAAGCGTCACTGCACGTCGCTCTCAAATTCATTATTTAAAGGGTTACTGTGACGATCCGAAAATCGGGGCTATTAAAAATATATATATATATTATGGAGTGATAAGTAAGGCGATTGGAAAATCGTCTGGATATTTATTTTTATGGACATCAACAAAGCGGGTGTAGTTCCGAAAAGCACATACCGCCGATTCATTTTGAATTTCGTGGACCTATGTACTTTGACTCGCTGATCACGAATACGATGGTGAAAATACTCGTAAATTCGATTTTCAAGGTCAAAACTCACAAAAACTGATTTTTTTTAAAGTTTGTTTTGTTTTATCTTAATAATTGTTGATGTTAGAGAAAAATGTTTCGTACAAAAGTTGTAGCCTATGAAAAGATGGATCTTTTATGTTCTATACGGTTTTTGTCTAAAACTAGTCTGTTTTGAGGAAAATGGGACAATGCTCCAATAAGTACATTTTGCTAAACTCCATTAGTTTCGATATTATCAACTTACGCACTTTACGGCGGGAAGGTTGGATTTTAGTCTTTAAAGTGCATGTTTATTTTTTGCTTTTTTAAATATTTTTTTGTCTTTCTTAAATATTTTTTCTTGTAGGCTTTCTTTTGTATTTTTTTTAAATTTGGGTTTGTTTGGGTTTTAAAACTGAACTGCACGTTGAAGGCTAAACTCCAACCTTCCCGCGGTAAATTGCGTAAGTAGATATCGAAAATAATGGAGTTTAGCAAAATGTACTTATCGGAGCATTATCCTATTTTTCTCGAAACAGAATGGATTTCGACAAAATCTATATAGCACATAAATGATCAATTTTTGTATAGGCTACAACTTTTGTAGAAAATATTCTTTTCTGAGATCAAGATTTGTTAAATAAAAATAGAAAAACTTGTAAAAAATCAGATTTTGTGAGTTTTGACCTTGAAATTCAAATTTTCGAGTATTTTTACTATCATATTCGTGATCAGCGAGTCAAAATACATGGGTACACGAAATTCCAAAATAATCGGCAGTATGGGCTTTTCGAAACTTTATCCAACAAAGCTGTTTACCAAATTTCATTAAAAAAATATAAATAATTGAAGAAATTATGAACAATCTTGTGAAGGACGTTTGAAAGTGAGGAGTTCAACGGTATACCTGATTTTGGCCACTCGGTTGAGCCGAAACAGAAAAAAAAGTTTTTCTTGAAATAGATAATGTTGACTAAACCTTGACCGAACCTTTTTAGTCATGATGTTTCAATAATTTGAAAAAAATCTATTTTTAGTAAATAGATTTTTTATTTTTAGTAAATGCTAAAAAAAAGAAAAGAAATTGAAAGTAAATAGAAAAAAAATGTATTTTTTTTTTTTTTTAAGAGCAACATTGTTATTGTTATTGACGATTGAAACGAAATATTGAGAAGAAAAACGTCGGTCAAGACTAAACTACTATTACACTGAACAAGTGTACCAAATTTCAGGTCAATCCGTTGGTCAGATATCGAGAAATCATGTACACCGTTTTGAAAAACATAGTGTCGAGAAAACGCGTTTAAAGTTTTACTAGCACTTCTATCGTTATGATCATAAGTTTATGTTCAATCTGTGATTCCTATACCGTATGTTGGACCTTCCTCTTCAATTTTAGTTGCCTTGAGCAACGAACGATTTTTCGAAATTTTCACAGTAGCCTAACCCCTTAAAGAAATCCTTTATTTCTCAATTGCTTGATATTATTTTATCGAAGAAACGGAAAAATTGTGGCGAAATGACGTTTGGTCAACGACAGTAAGAGTAGTCGAAACTATGCTAAGAGTGCATCGAAGACTGTCAAACCTCTCAGGTCCTTCTGCACTCGTTGATAAAAGTTCTTCATTTCCGTCTCGTTCCCTTCAATCCGGATCCCGGAGAGTATTTTCAACTCTGGTCGAATTGGCGCGATTTGCCTTTTGCCAACATTTACGTAATGCGATTTCGGGGAACGTCTTTTTTCTTTGGCGAAAACGCTCCGACTTCCTGCTCTTTTTTCGATACCGATAAAAAATAATGGATTTCTCTAAGGGAGTGAAAGTAATTGATTATCGAGTACACTCATATTTTAAATTGATTCGAACTCTGTCATAATTGATTTTTAAGGCAATTCAAGCGAATGTCATTCGCAATTAGGGTAATGCCAGCAAAGAGTACGCACTTTATAAACTTTTATTTCCAGAAAAATCAATTTTGATAATACACTTTATACTTCTTATTTAATTTAAGCTCTGGTCATTTAGGAACGTTATTTTGAATATAAATCTTGAGTAACAATCTCGAATAATATCTAAAAAGGCTTAAACTTTCGATCACAAATTTCGAGTATAATAACATTCGTTGGCTGCAAATTAATCGCAAACCTTACAAAACGTGTTTAAAATTGTTTAAAAAAATAAGATCAAACACATCGAAAATCTATTATTAGTCATAAAATTTGAAATCAATACCTTAAGGGGTCTTCTCACTTTAGACGCTAAAAAAGGCTATTTTCATGAACTTTTTGATAGGTTTATATTATAGATATTAATATAAAAGTTGTAACCCTTAATAAATACACTTTAGAAATACATTTAAAAAAATATATTTATTTAAGTCACTATTTATAGATGAAAATGGCAGTTAAAAAAATTTCCTAAAAAAATTGTAGATCTGCGCTGTCGATGAAACAAAAAAATCAAACGGTTTTAGGTTCAGTATGTTGATGGCTATAGCGCATGTCATACGATTTTTGATATATGCAAAAATAACAACATAGCGGACATTTTTCGCAAAAACAAAATGGCGGACATTTTTCGAAAAAACCAAAAAAAAGTGTTTTTCTACCGTTTTTGGCAAAGAATAGTAAATGTCAAAATTTGAAAAAAAAATCCTTGATATGCGCTATAGCTATAGTTGTAAAGAATATGTGGTTAAAATTTTATAAGTATCGGTTTAGTAGTTTCGAAAATTTTATCGACAAGCAGTCGAAAAATGTTGTTTCGAGAAAAACGCGTTTAAATTTTGTTTGGGTTATATAAATACATGAAAAAAATGGTTTATGTATTTCGAAAGTGTATTTATTAAGGCGTTACCTCCACTTGTAGCGCAAAAAAGGCCTTTTTCATGAATTTTTTTAAAGAAAACTACAAAACTTTTTTAATCGATCAATATACCATCTTAAAGAACACATCTTGAAAAACTTTCAGTAATTTTTTAATTGAAAAATATTACATTGTTTAGTGGCAAATGGCCGTCAATGAAATAATGTTTTTATATACACGGTTTGCGGTGACCAACATTGCGGCGAGGTGGATCATCTGAAAAAAAAATGCGGATGGATTTAGTCAAATATAAGTATAAACTAGTCTTTAATCGAAGGATTTTAAAAAATATTCATTTTTCACAAAATGGCGGACAGTCAAAGTTAATGGTTCGATTTTAACGAAAAAAACGGCCGTTTTTTGGCTATTGAACGGCCATTTTTTTCGAAAAAAACAATCGAACGATTAAAGACTACATTTTTATGTATTAAATAAGCCTGCAAAATTTCAAGAAGATCGGTTCATTAGTGTTCGAGTAATCTTGGTCACCGACTTCAGAAATGCCATTTTGAGAAAAACGCGTTTAAAGTTTCAATTTCCGGTCGTTTACACAACGGATTCTTCTCTTTCAACGCTGATATCTCAGTCAATTTTGTTCGGATCGACTTGAAATTTTCAGGACATATTCTCAGATACTTATACTTCAAAAAAATGCAATAAAAAAAAATCGATTTTTTCAAAATCGCAAGTGGGGGTAACCCTTTAAGTGTAACAACTTTTATATCAATATCTATGATACAAACCTATCAAAAAAATTCAAGAAAATAGCCTTTTTTAGCGTCTAAAGTGAGAAGACCCCTGAACGAAGGGATTTGTTGCCAAACACCATGACAGGTTAGGTTGCCAACATCAGAAAAAATAAAACAATTAAAAGCACTGCGTACTTTTTGGTAGCAAGCACTCTTTGGTGGCTCTACCCTGTCGAATAGTATAATCTAAGTCCAGCGGAATGTTAACGTTTTTTTTTTTTTCTAAATTGTTTCTCGCTGAACACTCGACGTGAAGCGAATTAGATCGACTGGATTTGTTTTTTTTTCTCGGGTTTCCGGGTACAATCACACGGTTGAATCTGAGGAAAGTATCCGTCTTTGAGTTTGGCGAAAGATCTCGGAATTCGTGGAATTGAGACGGGCGGATTCGAGGCGAGGATCGTTTAGCGATTCGGACCGGTAGCGCAGCGTGAATGCTCATGACAAAAACGAGATAAAAAGCGAAAGTAACACGAAGCGAGTGGTAAAGAGAGAGAGAAAGAGGAACAGGGGGAAGGGGGAGAAGGGAAAAGAAGGTATCGACCAGGTGAAGAGTTCAGGTAGAATGGTAGACGTTTCGGGGGAGGCGAATAGGCGCAGATGGTAACCTCGAAAATGAACAACTGGACACCGTGGTCAGCAAGGAATTTCAAGCGCATTCGGATCTTCTCTCTGCCTAACAATGCGAGAAAGTATTGTGAGGCAGAGCTTCGTCGGCATGGGAGTTCTTTATTCCTGTGGACAGTGGTTTTTTTTTTTCAGGCCTCACGCACCTCGAGGATTACGAGCGAGCAATTTTACGTGTGTCGTGTCAACGAAAATCCGGCAAATTTTCCGCCCAAACATTCTTGCGATTCGTTTTTTCTCGTACCATCGTCGCTTTCTGTTTTTTGCTCAAGGAAAACCAGTTTAGATGACTCAAAACATCGATTCTTTTTTATTCCGTAAATTGTTAGTAAAACTATTCGCTAATTAACCGGTGAGCAGTGTGAATAATTCATTACTGTCGTGAATTTTTTGTTTTCGGTAATTTTTTACAAACAAGCTCTTCGCGAAACGACTTTTTTCAATTTGTGGACACTCTGGCTGAAAAAATTTCTAACTTATAATTTTATAAAGTGATAGCTAGGGTCTTTATATAATTGCGCTCTATATGGACCTCCATTTGGGGTAATGTGATTGTTTAAAGTATATTTTTTATAGCAAAAAATGTTGTAAGATAGTGGCAAAAATTGGCCCTTTTGTTTGAAGACCTTTGAAAAATGCAATTTTCAAATTTTTTGGTCAGAGTTAGGTTCATATAGAAGGAAAACATGTTTTTAAACTAATGTTTAAATCGTATTGATTACCGATGAAAACTGTGGCCTCCAGAGTGTACACAAACAGCAAAGTCTGATGCTTTGCTGTTTGCGTTGAGGAAATGCTTCGAAAAAATTAAAAAATTTATTTGAAGATATGTATAAAATTTTGCCAAAATTGGAATAAATTCTAGTTATTTATTCCTTGTAAAAAAATCATAAAATTTCCGTCTTAATTTAAGGTTGATTTCGGCAGTGTTTCGTCGCAAAAAAATCACTTTGCGTAAGATTCTCGTATTTTTTTTCATTTCTCATTCAAATGAAGCTCCATTTTTTCGCATTTAATCTGGGGTCTATTTTGCCGCATTTTGTGAGGAAAAGAAGATTTTTACCCGGAACGATCGTTATTTATTTATTCCCTGTATAAATCGAGTCCAATTGTGGAGACATTTTATCGAGAAATATGAAAACATTTAAAACCACAATACAATCGTTATTTTTTAAATTATTTTCTATAGAAATTGACGGCAATTGTAGGGACGATTTATCAACAAAAAAAAGCATGAATCGTAAAATCGTTATCTTATATTTGATATTCCAATGGAGGGTCAATTTTGGCGATGTTCTGGCGGAAAGAATAACTTTGGTCAATGCCATCGTAATATCTGTGCTCTTTCGGAATTGGTCAATTGTGGTCTTGTTTTATTGCGAAAAAAGTTATTTTCCACGATTCTACCGTATTTTAAAAATCTTTAAAAATTATTTTGGAGTACACCATCGGCATTTTCCCCCGGTCTCTATAAATTGTAAGATCAATATTTGATAGCGTTCAGTCGCAATAGAAGTTATTTTCCACAGTACCATCATGGGTTTCATTTCCAATTTAATTTGAGGTCATATTTGTCTCGAGAATTTTCATTTTCCACAGTTAAAAATGATTTTCGACGGCTCGAGAAATGCAGTGGAAGCGTCGATGGAATATTTTGTCGACGTGTTGAAAACTCAAGTTTTTTGAGGAAGCATCAAAAGAGGCGCCGAACCCGTGAAAAGATAAATAAACATGCGTGGGCTTCCCGCGGTGTTGATTTATATTTGCTATTCAGTCGATCGATTCGCGACTGAAAGCGAATATCGTATCGAGAGGGAGATGTATGGAAGAAATTATTTTCCGAAAAATCGTAATCGGCAGAACGGAAATTGAGACTTGTCCGGATAAATTGACAGCCCATGAGGGGTCCTCGAGAGTTATTTACCTCGAGTATTTACACAAGGGGATGTATAGGTGCATTAAAAACGCCCCCACGTTTCCGTGTATCTCGAGTTCACTCTTGTACGATTAATTGATTGAGTCACATCGGGGTTGAAATTCAGCAGAAAAAGCCGAACTCGCACACATGACCCGCATGAGAAGAGAAAAAAATATATCGAGTCGAGCCCAACGTTATTTCTGTTATTTCATTCACGCTTTTACCAGCAGAAGAGCAAAAGTTATGTCTCCGGTATGCCTGCATCGCTATAACCAGCATTATGGAAATGCAAGCCACGCGCATGACAAGAATTTCATACACGATAAACAAATAATCAAACCTTTCAATCGACGCTTCGCTGTTTCGTAGTGTTTTTGTGCCTTCGTTGGATCAGATACTTTTTAGGGTTCCTTTGCGTCCGAGCAAACTAAGAATCGATAAAAAAAATTATAAGTTACGATACAGGGTGGTCCGAAAAGTGACGTACACAAGGAAAAGCTAGATGGCTTATATCAATACCGATCCATATTACCCCACATCTGTTATACGATCTTCTTTATCTATCGAGATAAAAGCATTTTCTAAATTTCTTTGGGATAAATCTTTATTTTGTTTTCTCATTTGTGTCTGTACTTTCCTCTTAGCAGTTTTCAAAAGCAATCGGAACTCATTTAGTCTAGTATAAGTATTTTTTTTTGTCATCCGAACTTTAGTGACTGATCCTCTCAAATCTACTTTCTCAACTTTTTATGAAAAAAAAAAGAATTTAGGCAAGTGTTTAGTTGGTCGTTTATTTATTGCTCAACAGTGCACCATAACGATAAGACATGTAAATGAAATCGTGAGGGAAGCACGTATCCAAAGGAGAAAATAAAACATTATTGTCTCTCGCAAACTCAATAAGATCGTAGAGCTTACCTGGAGCTGATTCAGATAGGTATTAACGGCGGGGTCAAGTTAATTCGGCGAAAAAAAGGCATGTTTTTAAGATTTTTTTTTGGCGTAACGAATAGTATTCGTTTATTGTAAAATTTACACATAATAAAGTAACATTTGAACAACATTCTCCTAAATTTGCATTGCAAAATATTCAAAATTGAGCGAGTGAAAATTAAACCCCGGAGGCGCCTCGAAAAAAAGTTGGTTTGCGGTGTACACCATAACTCGCAACAGAATCATTTGAAACAAAAAAATCAAAATGCATTTGTTAAAGGAGATGTTTCTCGAGATAATGACGGGAGGATTTTTTTTTTCGATTTTTCGATTTTTCGTAGCACTTGGGAGACAAAAACCCGATTTTCGCTAAAAAATCGGCTAATTTGTTGTTGAAAAATTAGTAATTATTAAAAAAAATAAAAAAGCTCTCGACAATACCTGGTGAATTATGTGAAGAAGTACTGTGCAAAATTTCAAAGCGATTGGTCCAGTAGATTTTGAGTTATCGTGCACACGGACGTCAAATATGACAAGTCTCAGAAAAACGGTTTGAAAAACGCAGAAGAGAAGAGAACGGCATGGAGCAATAGACGCTCAAATACTCATAACTTCGTCAATTTTACTCCGATCGACTTGAAATTTTAACACAATATTCTTGATATGTTATGCATTCATTTAAAAAAAAAAATTTTAAATGAAAAAAAATTTAAATACTTTACCCCGCCCTTAATACCAGGCATCGAGATTTTCCTTTTGGGCGTCACCTTTTAGGTGACCCTCTACATTGATGAAAGCTACCTTCAAATATTTTTCCCTAGTCTGCTTTCTTTAATTTTCATTGCACTCCATTTTTTTCCATACACGCGCAGTTTAAATTTTACTATATTCATTTAAAAATAGGCAATTTAGCAAAACAATTTAAAAAATCGTAATACACCGCAGAATATTTCCATTCAAAAAAGCTGGTAAACAGTGAATTTGTCGGAGAAACGATAACGATATATACGGGGCTGTAAGAATGTGGAGTTTAGAAGTTAACGATACCCGAGAAATATAATGGGGTTCTTTTTCATACGTAGTGCAAATTTTGAACAAACCTGTATACGTTGAAATAATCTTTTTTACCAGTTTTAGTTTTATTAATTTTCGTTGCACTTCATTTTTTTCGATACTCGCGCAGTTTCAATTTTACTATGTTCGTTCAAAAATAAGTAATTTAGCAAAACAATGAAAAAATCGTAATACACTGCAAAGTATTTATATTTAAAAAAAGCCTGGTAAACAGTGAATTTGTCAGAGAAACGATAACGATGTGTATGGGGCCGTAAGAGTGTGGAGTTTAGTAGTCAACCGGAGAAATATAATGAGGTTCTTTTTTTGTACGTAGCGCAACTTTTGAACAAACCTGTATACGTTAAAAAATGCTTGACACTACCGAAACTCTTTTACCGGGTCAATTCTGACGGGACTAGAGATAAAAATGATTTGCAGCACCGAAACCAAGAAAATTTGTTATTCTATGAGTATTGTGTGTGCTTTGTACCGCGGGGCTCATTAAACGTTCGTGCCAATGACGTCGTAAAATTAGCACACGGCTAATTGTTCATTAGACACTCAAGTGCCGCAACTTTCTGTGTATATATATATATATATATATATATATATATATATATATATATATATAGAGAGAGAGAGAGAGAGAGAGAGAGAGAGAGAGAGAGAGAGAGAGAGAGAGAGAGAGAGAGAGAGAGTAAGATCTTAATGACCGTATTCGTGTAGTAATCCGAGATATGCGAAAAGACAAATATAAATGTATGCCACGCGCATCTTTCAATCGCGGTACTGGCAATGGAATAGAATGTTTCTAAGTTTCGAAACGTACGATAAATACCACAATTTTTCTTTATTCCCCCGAGCAGCCTTTGACTCCTGTTTTTGCGGATGTCCGATAAAGTATCCGTTACGAAATGAATATTCGATTATGCAACTGGAGACTCGGGCTGCACGCTCTGCCGTTCGTTCGACCAGCAATTTATCGTCCATTCACGAACAGCGGCTTCTGAACTATAACCACTTTTTGATGCAACAGCTCAACTTGAAGTTTCGACTTTTTTTAACGAGAGTGCGCCCAGGCTATCGAATAACTACTCTTTTGCTTTTTTTGCAAACGGCTTTTTTCGATCTCGGAAAAAGGACGTATTACGTATTGGAGAGTAAGATAATTTTATGCAGCGTAGAATTATGGGGCGTGGGGTCGTTCAAAACCATTTCTTAAATGCGAACAGAGTTCTTTAAGTGAAGAACAAATAGTATAAAGCTTTGAATTCTCTTGGTTTTTTCCGAGTTATGAGAATCAATGGAATAATTAGAGTATGATGAAATTGGAGTGGACATGTTTTGGACTTGTTTCTAATTGCGAACACATCTTTCCAACCGATCGGGAATGATGTATAGTAAATATTTTTGAGGATTAAGAATAATCGGAATAAGTAGAATAGGATGAGAATGGATTGCAATATTTTTGAACATTTTTCTACTTGCAATCGCATTTTTCAATGGCCAGGAATGAAGCTAAACTTTCGAATGGTTGAAAAATAATTCGGTTTCACCGAAAATTATTCTTGTATGTCAAAAATAATTCTTTTAGAAAATAATTCTTTATAGAAAATTATTATTTTTTACAAAAAATTACAAGATAATAATTCTTTATAGAAAATTACTATTTTTTACGAAAAATATTTTTTTTTAGAGAATTATTATTCTTTAAAAAAAAAAAATTTTGCATGAAGTTTTCTATAAAGAATTATTACTTCTTACAAAAAAATTACAAGAAAATAATTCTTCACAGAAAACTACTATTTTATAATAATTTTTTATAGAAAATTATTATTTTACACAAAAAATAATCATTTCTATAAATAATAATTTTCTAAAAGAATGATTTTTTACAAAGAAGAATTATTTTTGGCCACACGAAAGACTTATTTTTGAACCATTTGAAAGGTATACTGTGTTCCAATTAAAAAATGCAACGGCAAGTAAAAAAATGTTAAAAAATATTGTAAACCATTCCCAACCTATAACGTGCGTGAATCGAGGAATATCAAAGTTACGTTCCAGTGAATTAAATCTGCTTGAGCCCCTCGTCGAAGAAATTATGTTTTCTCCCGAATTATAATAAGCAAACTACGGCAGTAACTTATTGTTACACATTTTTCGTCATGGTGATACACACTTATTACATACAACCGTCTAACTTACAATAGTCTAACTTTTCTTGACTTTTCGGCTCGTACACTATAATTAAGAAGCATATTTACCCGCAACTTGATTAATGAAGATTTGGGGCAAAACCTTTAGGTCGATAATGATCGATGGTTTTTGACGAGTCATCGACTCTGGTGGAATAGCCCCATAGAAGCACGAGTCGTAAAAGGCAGGAAGAAAAAAAATCGAGGGGGCCCTGAAATTCTTTGATGTTGAGCCGTCACGAGAGAAAACCGCTCTCCGAGGCTGAACCGCGCCGAGGCGTTATATTTCGGATAGTTGATAGGACGAATGCGTTTATTCCGAGAGCTAGCGCAAACCTCTTGAACGAGACAACGAGAGCATCGAGTGAAACATAGAGAGAGAGAGAGAGAGAGAGAGAGAGAGAGAGACAGAAGAGCAAGAGAATGAGTGGAGGAGAGCAAGAATGAGAGAGAGAGAGAGAGAGAGAGAGAGAGAGAGAGAGAGAGAGAAATGGGACCACGTCCGAATTTGTATTCAGGCCAGCTGAAATTTCGTGATTCGTAATTCGTGGTTTCATAGTATATCATTGCCGATAACGACATTTAAGAAGAAATGAGAAGAAGAACGGCTATGAGATCATGAAGAAAAATGAGTCATCCCATATGACTCTCTCGTCATCAATAAACTTTTACACAATTCCGTATATTTTACCATCGCGAAAAAAAAACAAACGAATAAAGAAAAGCTGAAAATGTGAGTAAGACAATATGAAACAAAAAAGGCTCATTCGGTTATTATTATGGGTCTATATTGTGCATCGTTGGATTGCGACGATTTCTTTTTGTTCTCAAGGCTTTAGGCCACTCTAGAGGCCGGAAATTCTTCCGCAAAACTACAAAATAAATCGAGATTTTTTAGGCAAATTTTTGGAAAGTGAAAAGTTTGCCTAAAAAATCGTCAGATAATTGTTAATAACAAATGAACTGTGCAATATAAAAAAAAATCCTACGTACTTCCATAGACAATGTATTTTTCAAGATATATCCAATATTTCAAGTGAATCGGTTGAAAATTGTCAGTTATGTTTCCGGCTAACTTAAAAAATGCAGTTTTGAGATAAACGCTGCATAGCCGCCATTTTGAAATTAATCGCTTCAAAAAAATTATTGTATACAGTCACTGATACGTATGATAAACACCCTTTTTTGTAATCTCGATTTATTTTGTAGTCTTTCTGAAAAAAAAAATAAAAAAATCCTATTTTTCGGGCTCTAGAGAAGCCTAACCCCTTAATAGTTTTCGTGATTATTCCGACTCCAGAATATCACTGGTGGCCCAGTACAGATTTAAAAAAATGAGGGTTAGACTCCTTCCTTATGGGGGTGTTTAAAATCTCTGGCCGTAACGATATTCTCATCTTCTTCATTTGCGTTATATGTTCCCAGTGCTTAGGAAAAGCCACATAATAATTGGCAACGATTTTCAACTCCCGGAACTCAATCTTATCGCGGGGTAAAAGTCGAAAAAAATTCGTATCTCTGCCGCTCAAGATACTCTGATCTTTCCTATTTGCGTTATATATTCTTAGTGCCTAAGCGATGGCACAAAAAAATTGGCTACGATTTTAAAATTCTGGGACCCACCTCCAACGGAATGGAAACCCTCATACTGAGCGACAAGTTACTATAATAAAACTAAACTCCAGTTTATTGGCAGGGCCCCTATGACGTGACTTACACACCTAGATATCATGATTGTCTTGCAAATGAGCCATATTTGTTCTTACTGTAATGTTACAAAAGTGTATATTAAAACTACTTATAGTTTCAGCTTACTATACCTATTGAGTAAACAAAAACTAAATCGTTATTTTTAGTTTACATAATGTTATTGAATAGTGTATTTACATAATGTTATCGAATAATTATAATAATGAGTATTTTTGGTTTTGTATAGTGTATATTATCCAATATATCAATGATGTTGAACCTTGGAATTGTTGGAATGCAACGAAATTTCATTATTTTTAATTGTTCAAGCTTGTTTCGGCTGTGATAATAACTTGAACGTTTTCACGTTATTCTCATTAGAGATTCACGATCTCGATTTGTAAAAAAAAGACATTGGATGTGCATAAAAATGAGAAATGGAAAATGAACAAGAAAATGGCTGCAATCCAACGATGCAATCTTCAATCTCATATACATTATACATGCCATAACTAATCTATACTACGTCCGACTATACTATAAAAATATAGTAGAGCGAAACTCATTGCAGTTTCTCTTTAAACAAATTCATGATTAAAACCATGGGCATTCGTTACAAATGGCATTCAATTGTCTCCCACTGCAAGATTTATACTTCAGAGTAGACGTTTTTTTTTATCTAAAACTTTGAAAATCTCGTATTTGAACGAAAAAAAAGGCTTCAGATGTTCAAAAAGCTATATTTATGAGAGAATTCTATGTTGAAAAAAATAATACCGATATTCGATGAAGGGAAGGTGAGGAAGGTAAGAAAAAGGTGTACGAAATGATCCCCTTAAGGGAGAATGCTCGTAATTTCAAAGATATTCAACATAACTAAGATCTGAAAGCGTTTACTACTGGCATATTTATCTAAGTTACGATTGGCATATTCGAAATATTCAATTCATTAGGGTTTCAATAAAAATATTTGAATAAAAAAAAATTCAAACTCCGAAAATCTTAATACCGTCAAAATAATTCGAATTATTTCAAGTTTTTTTTTCATTAAGAAGTGATTTTGCGTAAATTTTGAAATTTGTCTAGATAATATTATACGTTTTACATTATTTACAGTCAACTGTGTGGACTTTCGCTGGCATGATCTTGACATGAGGGCCGGGTTGAAATTCCGAACGTTGAATGCGCCGACGATTTGAAATTCCTAATTTTAATATTCCGAAATTACAAGGTTCGTCAAGATTATGCCAGCGAAAGTCTACACAGTTGACTGTGAATGATGTAGAACGTATAACATTGTCTAGACAAATTTCAAAATTGACGTAAAATCACTTCTTGATGAAAAAAAAAATCTTGAAATAATTCGTCGATTTATTGAAAATTTTAAAACTTCCATAGCCGAATTATTTTGACGGTGTTCAGATTTTTGGGGTTTGGTCTTTCGTGTAAAATTCTTTCGGAGTTTTGATCTTTCGGGGTGGTATATTTTCGGAGTTTTGAGCGTTCTGATCATTTAAAATTAAATGTTAAAATTAAATTAAAAAAGGCTATGTTTTAATAGGGTTAATAGTTTCGTTGCTATGGAAAATGATCATCTTACCTCATGGGATCAGCTCGTACACCAATCCCCTATTCGTCAATAATCAACGCAATAAGCATGAATTCCATTATGAATAATAACGTGGATAAAATTGCCCGAAAATTTGATGATTGGAAAACAAAATGTTAACATAATAGTAAATTACACGTTTTATGAGTTGACACTGGAAAAATGCGGTCACGCCACGACAGAGGTGCTATGTATATATATGAGTGTATATTAGGGTGATTCGTTTCAGGGCAACTTTTTTTTTACCCATCGTGCCCGGAAACCTTTAGTTGGTGCCCAAAGACGAATTTTCGTGAAAGGGGGGTGTTGTCAAAAAATATTTAGAGGTCGCGAATCAATATTGAAGGTTTCCCATTTGATTAACATTGAAAAAAATGTTTTTCTCACTATTAGTGTTGCCATTCCGCGAATTTTGATATCGCGATATTTTGCAAGTGGGTTCTCATAGGAAATATGATACTCCACAATAAAGTTCATTGAGCCATGGCCGTAAATTCAACCGGTTTAGCGGCATCATTATTTCAAATGAATATTGTGCAAAATATGTATTGAAACGGCTGTAACGCCTAAGCTATTAGATATTTCGAAAAAAATTCAGATGAGAACTTTGTAGAGAAAGTAATTTTCTATAAAAAATTCTTATAAGCCGAGCCCAAAAATTCAACTCTTTCTCAGCTATAGGTGGATGAAGTAAAATAAATAGATTTTTTTTAAACAAAAAAATCTATTTATTTTACTTCATCCACCTATAGGTGAGAAAGAGTTGAATTTACGGGCTCGGCTTATAAGACTTTTTTTGTAGCAAATTACTTTCTCTACATTGTTCTCATTTGAATTTTTTTCGATATATCTAATAGCTTAGGCGCTACAGCCGTTTGAATAGATATTTTCATACAATATTCACTTGCAACAATGATACCGCTGAAACGGTTGGATTTACGGACATGGCTCAATGAACTTTATTGTAAAGTATCATATTTCCTATGAGAACCCACTTGGAAAATATCGCGATATTAAAATTCGCGGAATGGTAACACTAATAATGAGAAAAACATTTTTTTCAATGTTAATCAAATGGGAAACCTTCAATTTTGATTCGCGACCTCTAAATATTTTTGGACAACACCTCCCTTTCAAGAAACTTCGTTTTTGGGTACCAACTAAAGGTTTTCGGGCACGATGGGTCAGAAAAAAAGTTACCCTGACACCAATCACTCTAGTATATATACGTATATGCATTTTTGTATATATACGTAACGCCCGGTATGTTACACTTTTCGATAGTTCACGTGTTGCGTGCTCAAACATCACCGTATGGTGGAATTTAAAGAGTCGGGCTTCCCAAATTCCAAACGGGCCGTATAATGGTCGTTGTCGCCGTGCCGTTGGTCTACGGCAACCGGAAAACGTGCCTCAAGCACCCCGCAGCAAAACTCGGGGGGTTCTTCTCTTTTCAGGCCATCGAACGCGCGTTCTCGAGTCGTGAAAAAGAATCTACCCCGAAAACGCGATATGACGGTGGAGGCGGCGGAAAAAAAGAAATGATCATAAAAAAAACAAAAAAAAAACTGGAACGGCGAGGTTGTCGACAGATGGTAAATGTCTGACGTCACTGCCATAAGCCCAACGGCCCCATCATTTCGCTAAGGGGGTGGGGAGAAGGCTCTCGTTAGAATAATTCCCCATAACGGGAGGCGGGGTAAAGATTAAAAAATTCGGTCTGTTGGAATTGATTGCTCGAATTAAACCGTAGACTTCTCGATTTTTTTTCGTTCGAGTTTTAAAACTTTTGTAGCTGGCTTACGTAATTTTGTGCTTGTTGGACAAATATTGAATTTAATGGCGCGATAGGAAATTTATTATTTCCATGGCTGTGCTATTAACATCTATATTTATAGGAAGTATTATTTATTTAATACATATTATATTTATTATACGCATTTTAAGGAGCTTTACTTTATCAAATTGATATTTATTCGTGCACCCAACAAACAAATTACATGTTTGAACAAATATTTATCAATGTTTCTTTGTATTTATTCGATCGAATTGAAGGGGCATGAGAATCGAGCGAATTCAAGTTCATTCGTATTACAATAATCTCATTCTTGACCCAGATTTCATTTTCTCAAAAATATTTTTTCTTTTTCCATCTTCGCGCTTCATAGCTAATTCTGGAATTTCGTAAAATATTACTTTCGACGTGTTACCGAGCTTGTATCAAAAGCGCACCCCTCGGAAAATCAGATGTCGAAATAATTTTAATCCAGCTGGATTTGCGTACGATCCGGGAGGCCAGAAATAAAAGTTCCATAACTCGCGAACGCTTTGGACCAGCGAATTCAACACATGTGTCGATTGTAACGCTTGCAAACTGCGCGCGTGTTTGTGGCGTTTTTAAATACCAGCGGCTACCATTTATCATTGAAATAAAATCGATTTTCCAAAAAAGAATCGATCATTTTGAAATATTTTTGCATGTTTATAAATGTGGGTGCGTTGCAGAAGCTTACGAATTATAAAAACTAGTTATGTATATTAGACGAGAAATTGTTTGCGCAATCGTGTCCAAATATCGATAAGAAGAGTAGAGTGGGAGAGCTTCGAAGATTTCTTATAAATCATGTTCAAGTAATTCTAGATGAATATATTTTTTTGTCTGTGTATGTTGGTGCGTAAAATGTAAGCATATTTATACGAAAGTCATTTCAAGAACTATCGTGTCAACGAAATCAACGCTGTGTTAAAAAAAATATATTTAGAATCATTCTCAAAACAGTCACATGTGCTAATGCCAATATTATTCAGATATAACGGGTTTAAAAAATTATTTATACGAATTTATCAAATCGTATATACCGTTTTCGATTAATCGGGATAATTGCAAAATTGTATCAGGATAATATAATTCATTTTAGTTCATATTTTACGAGCATACTGTATAGCTTTATAAAATGAATGATATCATTCTAACATAATTCATCAATTATCAAAAGTGATCGAAAGCTTTTGACCGGTAACAGTACAGGTCAAAAGCTTTCGATCATTCTTTATAATTGATAAATCATGTTAGAATGATATCATTCGTATAGGGAAAGGATTTAACGCGTATGTAATGTTGGTCATCAGCACATCTGGCTATTTTGAGGACGGTTCTTAATATGTTTTCAAACTAATTGGTGATTTTGGCGGCAAGATAGTAATTGGAACTACTCTTATGTAAATATGCTTATATTTATGCGAAGATGATTTTGGAAACATTGAGATTTACATAACGTTGCGTATAGGAACAATCATTTCAGTACTATGAGGCGGGTTCTTGAAGTCAAATATATATACATATATATAGGTCTCCAAAAAAGTTTGGGCATGCTGGCACAATAACGATATACATTGTATGTAATATAACAATAATATTAATATAATTCAAATTTATAATTATTTTGTTAATGACACTATATAATTTGTTATCATTTGGAAGCATACTTTCGTTAAAAAATATGAAAAAAATTATCAATTATCAATTTCAACGTTTTTAACAATTGCTTCTAAAGTGAAAACAATTTCTTTCGAAGATCATTGCCTTTTTTTATTTTCAAAAAAAATTCTCTGAAATAGAGTGACCTACTCTATGATATTTAAGATTAGTCTGATCGTGGTCCCATTTTTCTTTTCCTTTTTTATTCGAATTAACCGGATTCTTTTTAACGATTTTTATCATTTTAATGTCCCATAATACTGTGAATGATTTTGTGATGTCCAATTCGGCTTCGACAGACCTGAAACGGTTTATTTTTCATTTGTACTGAATTTAACAAAAAAAAAAATGATTTCGAATAAAAAAAATCGTTAAATTCAGCACGAATTAAAAATAAACCTTTTTAGGCTTGCCGCAGCCGAATGGGAAGTCACAAAATCATTAATAGCATTATTAGAGATTAGAACGGTAAAAATCTTCTAAAAAAACATGATTAAATTGAAAAAAATATAACGAAAAAAGGGCCCACGATGAGACTAGTTTTAAAAATCACAAAATGGGTCACTCTATTGTCGAAAATTTGTTGAAAAAAATAAAGAGAGTCAATCATTTTTTAAAAAATAGTTTTCACTTTAGAAGAAAAAAAACGTTGACATTGATAATTGATCATTTTTCATATTTTTTAACGAAAGTATGCTTCAAAATGAAAACAAATTATATAGTGCCATTTGTCGACATCTAAATTAGTTCAGGAGTTATCAGCGTTTAAACGTTTCCAAAACTTCTGAAATCGACATTTTTCGGAAAATTATAACTCCGAAAAGAGAAAAGATAAAAATCTAAAAATTGGTGTGGATATTGCTTTCATCGGGTACAATTTTACAAAAAAAAATCAGGCAAACCAAACATGGTCGGGGTCACGGGCTAGCTGAAATCGCGTGGAATATCCCATATATATATATGTATGTATATATACATATAGTTACTAAGTCTCCAAAAAAGTTTGAGCATGCTGTCACAAAAATAATGGGAGCACCGAAATCACTTTCAATTTATTTTCGAACCGGCATATGTTTAAGCGGGCTGGGTCCGTAACAGACCACGATATATTTGGTATACATGTATACGTATACATGTAGTGAGGGTCTGGAGTTCGATGATGTCACAAATGGGAAACATTCGGCACATAGGAACCGTCATGTACAAGTATACCGGTGCTGGGACCACGTGGGTTGGCCGAGTATTAATGAGCTACTCGAAGAGAGAAAGAGAAGCACGAGGGGGAGACGGGAACGGGGGAGGAACAGGGAGGCCGATGATGTCATCCATTATACGCAAGGTTTTCGAGACGGGAGCGAAATTGTTTGACAAATATATTATCGCAAATGTAACTGTCAGCAAATTTTCCATTTAGTCTGTACAAAAATAATTGCGAATAAAAATAGTCCGCAACGTCGAGAGTTCTGGTAACATTTCGCGTCTGAATTTATTTATTATACGACCGCGAGGCTACTCCGGAAACGTGACATCCTTTCAGGCATGAACATTTTTGTTTCGACAACTTAAAATTGAGCGGGTATATTCGTATGATTTTGGGTAATAAATATGTATAGAGGATATGTGGAAGTAACGAAGAGTCAACGGTGGCGGAGGTTCTTGATTTACGCACAGTTCGTACGTTGGAACCCAACGAAACAGGGCGTGGGTAATTCGATCATTGCTGAAAATGGTAAAACCGTATGACGCAAATTTGGCATAACGAAATTTTCATAAATACGTAAGATCTCTCGGTGAATCATAATTTAATGAGTCATGATGACATTGAAAACGTATTCAATCGTTCTTTACCATATTTTGCGATATGACGAATTTTTCCGCATGTGTCAGCTCGTGAATAACAATCATCTGTACGTTTATATAGTGACGACGATTTCTCGTTTTTTTTTATATCGCTATGTGGGAAGTTCGAGAGTCTTTTATTTGATTCGAATCAAGCTCGTTTTTTTTAATCAATTCTCGACTGAAGCGATTTTTTTTTTCGATCAAATTAGACAACTTTCGGCTCGCGGATCATTATCCCAGTCGTGTTGCTTAATTATGCTTCCCGAGAAAGTATACATGTCTTTGACCCAAACGCGATGGAGATACGACGTTGAAGCTTGACGTTGGGATGCAACGATTTTTTTTCTTCCTTTTTTCATTCAGTTATTTTTATCATTATCCAAAGCCTTTTTATGCAAATTGAGGTCATAAATCTCTAATAAGAATGCGTAAAAACGTTTGAGTAATTTTCACGGCATACCTTTTCAAAATAAAATTCGTGAAATTAAAAACGAAACAAACATTTCGTTGTGTTCCAACGATGAAAACTCGAACGTCATACGGGGATACATCCACACATTGACTATTTTATCAGGCATGCTGCAATTTCGACGACAAACTGGAAGATGGTGTTGAAGTTTGCATCGTTTGAATGCAACGAAAAAACTTGACATTCTTCATTTCTTTGTTTTTATTATTATCTACAATCTTTTTGCAGGTTTTAGTGCTGAATTTTTTATAAGGAGCATGAAAAATATTTTCCTAATTTTCGAAATCTCAAGGTGCCAAAAAAAGGCGATGCGAAGAAAATATATTTTCGATGCATTCCAACGATGCAAACTTCGATGCCATACTTGACTTATTTTACGGGCTGCATAAAATAAGCAGTTTTCGCACGATGTTGAAGCATTTTTTTCGCACGATGTTGAAGCATTTTTTTTTCATTCATCACATTTTTCGCTATATTTAGATAAACTACCGGCGAATGGTAGTTGACCTAGGCCAATTTAATAAACGGCATTTTAAAGAGGAGATATTTACCTTCATTTCCCTTTTAAATTTTTTTTCCTATTTTTTACAATCAGCACCCGAGAAAACGATTATTTTTCGTCGTTTTTTGTTCTTTTGTGAGTGGACCGCGTTTGCAGTAAAAACAATTTTTACGCATTTCTTCGACCAAAATTATAAAGGGGGAAGCCTAAGTTTCTATTTCGTTTTTTTTTTAATTACGATTTTTTTTCCAACAATATTTAGTTTTTTGTGAAAAAATAGATAATTTGAAAATTGCCCCGAAGTACGAAAACGACGAGATTTACAACAAAGCCTCAAGAGAGCAAAAAGTTGCATTGCTTCTTGTGAGTTCACGAGAATTTTTTCAGATTTTTTTTTTCTAAATTTTGTGTGAAAAAGTTGTATCGAAATCGTTCCTGCAGCCCATGAAATAAGTCTGGTATGGTATTGAATGCATCGTTGGAATGCATCGAAAATATATTTTCTTCGTATTCTCGTATTTTTCGACACATTTCGACTACGAAAATTTGGGGCCCATTTTTGAGGCTCCTTGTTAAAAATTTAAGACCGAAACTGAAAAAAAAAGATTTGAGATAATAATCAAAATAAAGAAATGAAGAAAATCAAGAAGATTTTTTGTTGCATTCTAACGATGCAATCTTCAACACCATTTTCCAGTTTGTTGTTTCTTTTTTTATGTCCATGCTAACCCACGGATATCACTCGAACGTTTCTTTTGACTCTGAAAAATTGAAAAATTCTGGTTCGATGTGAAAATTCGAAGAATACGTATTCCAAAAATAATTCTCATTGCCTTGCACTGAAAACTTCGGCGCCGTAAAAAAAGTCGCAGGAAATCTCCGGCGCCTCGAACGAAGCGTATCGAATGGGAGAACAATTTTTGTCGATCAATAGTGCAATTTCATTCGTCGCCGTCGTCGTCAGCAACAAGTCACTGACTTATTGCTGACGACAATGATCAATAAGAAAAGGTCTCGTAATCGTTGAATGAGCACACGTGTGGATGGCACGAATGCCTATACTCGACTCCCGACGTTTCAATGAATGAATATCATCACAATTACAAACGTAGGCCTATGCATATGTGCGTGAATACGAATAAACACTCAACGGAGAATCGAGTTAACATCTTCTTGTCTTCGAGCTAAAGAGAAAGAAAAAAAGCATTCTTCTATTGAACACGTACACGCATTCATCGTACCGAATCAATTAACAGCCAAGTTACATCAAGATATTATCATGTCGAGTAAGACACACGTGAATGCTCTTTGGAACTCTCACACGATCAGTCAAGATATGTGGGAGTTCGGAGTACGGACGTTGGAGGTTCAGACACCTTTCGTGTCATTTGCGTCACTTCGGATGATTACATAATTTTCACTTGTTCATTCTCAATAATATTTATATCCTTGAATTATCATTGCCACTATTTTCATTATTTTTACTGTCAAAGGAAACATTGAAATATAAAATTTGATCATTATTCAGAATATTTCAGTAGTCATTGTTGGTATACTTTTTTCGAAGCCTCGATGTACCGAAATTTCCATAATAATCTGAGTTCTATATTATTTAGTGGCTCGGTCTCTTATTTTTTTTTATCTTTTTTTTCATTTCATGTTTTTTTTTCTTCAAAAAATGAAGACGTTGAAAATTCCACCGCATTTCGTGATTTTTTATTTAATAAAATGCACTTTTTTCTCTCGCAAACGACCTAACCACTTTGACGGAAACTTCGAAGCTGAACTCTCATCTGATATGTCTAGGTCAGAAAAAAACAGCCCCCTCCAACATTTCATTAGCGTCAAAGAAAACATTGAAATATTAAATTTGGTTATTATTTAGAATATTTCAGTAGTCGTTGTTGGTATACTTTTTTCCAAGCTTCGATTTACCGAAATTTGCACAATAATTTGAATTCTATATCATTTAGTGGCTCGATCTCTCAAGAAGGTTGATTTTGAAGGTTCAATTGAGGATACTGAAGTTCCCATTGGGGTAAGTTTGTTCAATAAAAATTCACGTCGAAATTTTCGTCAAGTTCCGTGTCATTGTTAGCGATAAAAAAGATTCAAAAAGCATGCCAGTACAATTTCCTATGGAGAGTTCTGATTTTATCTGGATTTGATGTCTCTCATAGACGTAACTCTGATCACCAACGTTAAAGATATCATCGGATATCGCGATTTTTTCTTTAAAAATATTTTTTTTTCTTTTTTCTTTTTTCAATTGCACTTCATTTCGTCTTTTTTTTATTATTTAACCTTTCGTCCTCGCAATTCCCATTTCGATCACAATTTTCAAACCACTATTGTGACCAAACGATCTATCCAAAAAGGTTAAAAAAATTACTGATCGTGCTTTGAACATTGTAAATGACGTAGGAAAAATGTATTCATAAGAAATTAAATGGCAAAATATTTTTTTAATTCCTAAAAAAATGAAGACGTTAAAAATGCAGTATTTTGTGATTTTTCCTAAAAAAATGCAGAACTTTTTTTTCTCTCAAAAACGCCTTAACAGTTCTGACGAAAACGTCGGAGCTGAACTCTTATCGGATATGTCTGGGTCAGAAAAAAACAGCATCCTCCAACATTAATCAGTCAATCGCTCGACCCTCCTCAAAAACTAGGCTTTGACGAACCGCGGTTTTTTTTGTTGATTTTTTCGTCTTCATACGAGCGTTAAGAAATGCACGTTTGATTTGTGAGTGACTGTGTACGAGACTCCGTAGCGGGGAAAATATTGGCTAAAATTCATTCGTCGCTTTCGTTGATCCACTCCCGAGCACGACGGGGATTCACGATGGTGGTGCGACTTCTGAGAAACTCACATCTATAAATACGTGAAGTTTCCTCGTACCCTAAGTTTCCTATAGCTGCGCTATATCGCGTTTCGATCCCGCACGGAACGGAGCATATATATATATATATATATATATATATATATATATATATATATAGGCGAGACACGCAATGGCTGGACCCCGGTCACTCCGTAAATATAGCTCCCGAAATTACCGTAATAATCCCCAATAGCTTCAATCCCAAACGTATAATGGACCCGTTAAATCTCGAAGAAAGCTCCCTTGTCCAGACGCCCATGAGATCATCGGGCGAATGTTATTTATTTTTCATCGAATCTGCATCGATCCTTTTTTTGCATCGATCGCAGAAATTTCTATAGTAATACCAACATTGTTGTTAGCAAAGATTTTTTTTCATCTCAGCTCAATTAGAATCCAATTTTGCAAAAAATGATAAAAGTTCCTTTGCGATATTGGCGAGGCTGATTGACTGGCAATACGTATCGATGGTTGTTGCTGAATAGAACGATTCATTGGCTCGTTGGTGGTAACTGTTTCCTCGTTTGCAATTATGGTATGGGCATTATTGGCTCATTGGAATAGTTCTCTAGAAATAGTTCGAATTATCTACTCGTATAAGTTTTTTTTTATCGACGAGTAACGATTGCGTAATTGATTCGAAAGGATTACGAAGAAAGGAGTCCCGAAATTTCCGTAGGCGTTTACCTATATGCGCTAGAGGATGAATGAGTTCATCAAATTGGCCAATTGCCATCGTACGATGGAAATAAACTTTTCTTTCTACGAAAACGGCGTTGTTTGTTTTTCCTTCGGGAATGTTACGGCTCGACTGTTGTAAAAATAAATTAACGCACTGACTGTACGCAAATGCACATTAGGTTTTTTGGGAATGAGCTCCGAACGTTTGTATACACAACTGTCTGACAAGCCTCAATTACAATTGATTACATTACGATTGATTAGCTGAAAAAAAAATCGTCGTGAACAAACGTTAATAAAATTAATTAACTTTTACAGCTGTTTTCTCGTTAAATTTGACTGTTATCGTCATCTGAGTATAAAAGAAAAATCCAACTTGAAATACGATCATTTTACAGAATAATACGAAATAAAAATAGTCATAGAAAAACAAATAATTGAAAAAGTGCAAGAAACATTTTAAAAAACAAGTATTTTTGTTCAATTTTCATACGCTAATTCCAAATGATGAAGTTTGCATCGTTGGACTACAACGAATAAACTCGTTTTTTTTTAATGATTCATTTTTATCATTGTCACACATTTATTTTCGCATAATTATGCTATAGATCTGCAAAAAAAACGTAAAAACGAAGAAATTTGCATAGTCTAAAGCGCTAAAAGAAAGGTGGGCGTTAAAAAAACAAATAGCCATTGCATTTTAGAGATGCGAATATCAGGGAGATACATTAAAATATTCGCATCTGAAAAACAAGTGGATCAAATCGTCTGGAGACTTTTTTCCATCAAAGGCCGATCGGTAATCGATCGAATTGCGTGAGAATTCTCTCGATGACACCGAAACGTCGGGGAGTAACGACGACATAGTTACGCTTAGTGCGATAACGAGTATTCGAGTTAACTCGATTGTGTCGGGTCAAACCAGCAAGGATATCGTCATCGTTCCTCATTGTGCATGCGCCCCATGCGATGTCATTTTATTTCGCGGGAAATTAGGACAGGCGCCTTTCGCGGTATGCAGTCCCGCGATATCGAAACTCTGTATATACAATCCCATTGTATCCTGGTCGATTTTGATTTATTTTCGATTCAACGTCCCATATTTTCATATTTGTTTATACGCATGATCGACGGTATTCCGATATCCGTGCAGAAATTTTCATTGGAATCCAATTGGATTCCCATGTTTGTTCGCCACTTTCTGATGAGGCTCCAAATAGGTTATCACATTGGATCTCTGTACTCAAACGTCACGCCTGCACATCGGGATTCCCATCGGGGTTCCCCAATAGAATCCAATGTGAATCCTAAATGATTCTCACACTATTGAGCAGATTCCTTTAAGATTCTTGATGGACCCTATCCCATTTGATACATTGATTTTTCTAAACGAAATTTCGAGACATACAAAATGAGTGTATCTTTAAGGGGAGGGTAGGAGTTTCAGCGTGAAAAAACACTTTTTTGGTAATTTTTTTCGTCTATATGGATAAAGTGAATTTATTGAAACCTTTTGTACATTAGTAAGTGTCATTTCAAGAACATTCCGTGAAATTTGTACGCGAAAATATCCACAAATAAGCCGGTGACAAAGCTTTTCCAAGAACGCCTTTGGGAAAAAATGATTTGCGGTGTTCACAGTATCTCAGCAAGAAATTAGCTGAAATTAAGTACCATTAAAGTTTAGCCAAAGTATCAAATCCTCCCCCCAAGGGTCTTGGATAACTTTTTTTTCACTTCTGAATTTTTGGTTGTCATGTAAAGTGAAAAGTGCTATTTTTCACGAAAAATTCCGCCATTTTGGGGGTGGAAAACCCCCTCAATTTAAAAAAAATCTCAAACTAATCGTTGGAGGTGGTATTTTATATGTAAAAAGTGTGTACAAAGTTTGAAATAAATCGGTCATGTAGTTTTCAAATGGCAGTAAACACGGACTTTGAAAAAGTGGTTTCGAGAAAAACGCGGTTTGTGGATATTTTCGCGTACGAATTTCACGGAATGTTCTTGAAATGACACTTAACAATGTACAAAAGGTTTCAATAAATTTACTCTATCCATATAGATGAAAAAAAATCTCAAAAAAGTGTTTTTTTTTTTCATGCTGCAACCCCTACTCTCCCCTTAAGAAAGATGGATTAGGTGCTGAGAAAAGGGAAAAAAATAGAGTTCATATTTGTGCCACCCTAGTGTACACGTAATATTTACATATCTGAGGCGGTAAATATAAGAGTGCAAATTGTTCGCATTTCCAGCGAGTAGGTATATTCGATTACAGTGCCCCATTCGCGAGCGAACTCATCATTTCGCCCAGCGATTTCGGCCTTATCGTAACATCTCACCAGCCAACAGATGCCTTTTTCCTCACAGACGATCACTGTTTAAGTAACGTTTTTTTATTCATTCACTCTCACTAATTACGTATAAATTGCTGCTTGTATTCCATGTGTGTGTGTGCATACTCGCGCATATACACGCGGGTATATGCAAAGAAAGCTACTTTATACGACTTACACTTTCAGTGAAAATCATACGTCAATCTGGGTCTCGAGATACGTCGATTTAAGCGGGTCAGCGAAATACTGAGAACTCAATGTGCTCGAATCCTTTTGCCGCGCAATTTGGGAAAAATAATTGAAAATTTGTTGCTCATATACGCGAAAAAGAGACATTGACTTTTGTGACCATCCCGCACCGTTATACAAATGATTTGTTTGAACCAAAGGAAATTTTGTTCGTATCTCTGCCTACTGCTTTTGGTGTTGTATTTACGAGATTACGAAGAGATGAAATACATTTACTTGAAGCAATTTTTTCAATATATTACAAGTGTACTCCAAAGAAAAGCTGCATTATTAATTTTAGAAAGCTTTCATTTTACAAAGTAAAATATAATTTTATTCACGGAAAATGGAATGATACATTTAACTTGAACGAAGATTTTATTTCGTGAAAAAAGAGTACCGCTTTTGATAGAAAAATGTACGGTTGACTCTAATTGTATTTTATAGAGGCTCGCTTTTTCGATTTCGTCATAAAATATTCTTGCTTTTCGTATTTGTGCACAAAATCTCGGTTTTTGACACCATAAAATGGCAGATCCGAAATAGCGAATTCCAATTGGAATTGGCAGCTGGAATTCTAATTTGAAAAATTCGACGTTTAGCTGTCGGGGTTATTCATAATACAGTCAATACACAACATGATATTCCCTGCCTGCTAAATATTCATTTGGACTTGATAAATCATTCAGTCGACGAGTAAATTGATAAAATATTTATGTAACTTGAATAAACGATCTCTTCGAAAGAACTACTCACAAGGAAAGGTCGCGAGGTGTAACTAATTGATTGCGATGAAATTTGGCATGATTGTAGAATGGGTAAAAATAGGCGACACGTATTTTTTTATATCTGCGGAACCCGCTTTTCAAGGAGTGAAACGTCCCTTCGAAAATAGGGGTGTTTTTCGTTTTTCGTCGACAGCGTTTTAACGGTACCAGATATGAAAAAAATTCAAATTGCAGCAACGTTTATTTTTGCGTGTAATATACATTGACGATGAGAACGATGCAGACAAGAACAAATGTCATATTGTTTATTGCAAAAATGCAATTTTTGCATACGTTTCTCCGAGAATTTTCAATCGATTCGGATGTAAATTTGCATACATATAAAGGATGGAAAAGTAGCGGATACGTATTTTTTCTTTTTCCGATATCTCACAATTAAGGGGTTGAAACTGCCCTTCGATTTTTTAGCCAAGAGCATCGTATAATCAGCTAGCCTTTTGGCATTCCGAGTTAAATCCACGTTAATATACGTTCGTTTTATCACGCGATTGCATAGTTCTAAATTCCACCCCCCCCCCGACCCCCTCTCGAAAGGCAAACATTTCAAGTTCTTACCGTGCGGCATGGACGAAAAGTTGTAGAAATAAAAATGGGTTAAAATGAAAGTACAAACAGTGAAAATAGTCGATACAAATGTGGAATTTACAAATATGCAATCGCGGTATAAAACGAACTTTTATTGACGAGAATTTGACCCGGAATGCCAAAAGGCTAGCTAATTATCCGATGCTCTTGGATAAAAAACAAAGGGCAGTTTCAACCCCTTAATTAGGCGATATCGGAAAAAGAAAAAAATACGTATCCACTACTTTCTCATCCTCTATATATATGCAAATTTACATCCCAATCGATTAAAAATTCTCGGAGATACTTATGAAAACACTGCACTTTCGCGATAAACAATATGAAATTTGTTGTTATCTACATCGTTCTCGACTCCATTGTATAGTACACGGAAAAATGAACGTTGTTGCAATTAAATTTTTTTTCACATCTCTTACCGTTAAAACGTTATCGACGAAACACCAAAAACACCCTTATTTTCGAGGGTGCGTTTCACCTCTTAAAAATCGCATTCCGCGGATATAAAAAAATACGTGTCGCCTATTTTCACCCATTCTACAAACATGCTCAATTTAATCGTAATCGGAGAGTTACACCTCGCGACCTTTCCTCGTCAGTCAATTAAGAGTTTTTCTAAAATAATATACAACCCCGAAATGAAATCAACTTTTTAAATCTATATAAGATTTTGGCAAAAGTAAATAAAATCATCTTCCTCAGTGTGCAACTTCTTTGTGTGTTGTTGTTGAGTTTTTTTAATTACCAATAGAATGTCTTTTAGAAAATTATATTATTATCTTAGAGATATAATACAATTATATGTACTAATTGTTATTATATTTATAATTATGATTATTAATGATACATATTATACTATTATTATATATTTTATTTAGAATGAAAATTATAAATTACATCCATGATACTATTATTATATTAAGTATATGATATAATAATATCGAAGACGATCGTTTGCTGCTGATGGAGTATTTTTTGTGTGTACAATCGATGTCTTTGCATGGGAAATTTGCGTTTGGTTAAACGTGCTGTGGAATCGTCCTCTGTTCCCCATATATTATGTCTCGAATCCGTCGACTCTGAATCCAGACAATTATATCAACTCTCCGAGATCAGAGTCGTCGCGACATTATCTTGGAGCTACAAGGAGAGGCAAGAGAGAGACCGAGAGAGAGAGAGGGACAGAGGGCTTTTGTCGTGGATATTGTTTACACAATACGCCAGTGTGAGAGATAACCCTAAGAGTCGTGGAAGCTCACAACTATATGCATGTTGTTTTACACAATTCTTTCGCCGCTCGGTTTCTGCACGTTTTCTTGCCCCTTTTTTAAAATGAATTTCAACATAATCCCGCACGGGAACATCCATAACCATGTGAAAATATAAATAAACTTGTATTACAAATTTCATTCGAGTTTGCGATAAAGCGATATCGATAACGATTAAGTGTATAATTTTAAAGCCACCACACGAATATTTGATAAACTTTCAGTCAACTTATCGATAACTGAATGTCGCGAATGTTCATTAAAAACAATTCAATCATTTTTAGACAGCTCCTCAGATTTAGTCTTTGAACGATAAGACTCGAAAAGATACATCTCAATTGGGCGATGTATAAAAAATTGAGGATTTTGATAACTGCGTGAAAAAAAAGAATTATCTGAGAATAATAATTTATAGTCGTCAATTCGGGAGCAAAGGTGAAAATAATTTGCTTACTTTGTAAAAATAAAAAAAAGATGCTCACTGATTTATTGACTACGTTGTTACTTAAACGGTGGAATTATTGAATTAGTACATAAATGAATGCCTTTTGATGATTCGATAAAACCCCTGGCGAAATTGAAACTCTGATAATTTAATCTATATATCATCAGTAATAATTAATCGATAGTTGAATCGATCGGATTTACCGATTAATGTTTTTTATCACTTTAATCATTGCTTACCTGGTTAATCTTCGACTAAATCGTTCAAAAAGAAGATGAACATTTATATTTTCTTGGTTCACTTGCTGAAAATAAATTCATTGATCACATAAAAGATTTGAAACCAATAGGTATAAGCAGAGTGCATAATTTATCAAATTTTACAATATTTCCTTTACGATTAATTAACTAGTATTGAATTTATTGCAAACCAAAAATTGGCACTGCTTTGTTTACCATGCATGATAACGAAACAAAATTTAAGTTGCCAACTCAATTCCATAAAGCGTATTTTTCCAATTGCTGAGTACAATCCCAAATATTAATTGGTATTGTCAAAATGTAGTCGAAGTGGAGCTTAGACGAAGACCTGAAATAAATTACATGTTCACCTCAAAATATTTCCGAATAAATACATTTTTCGTAACAAAGTATTTACAATAAATATTCGTTATCATATTAATAATACTAAAAATATTTAATCGCGATTTGTGCTCGTGTCAAAATTGCTTCACATTTGACATCTGTCATCCGCCGTTCGCATTTGCGACGGCGATCATAACGACGTTTTATTTGCATATAGATGCAGTACTTCAGGAATTCCAGCGTCATTACAAACAATGCTGGAATTTCAGCAGTTTAAGATCTTGGCAAGGCAATCGCTATTCGTGTCTCGTGCACCTGGACACGTGAACAGAAATATTCACTTATTTCACCGATGGAATGCGTGTCGTTTACATCGAGCATGCATATAAATATTATATATATATATATATATAACCAATGAATCGTTGAGGCGAAACGGAAAGTGTGTCCCCGCGTGTTCTTGACCAATTACATATCCGACACATACATAGAGACATGAGGCAATCCGATTACGAAAGCGCGATAACATTTATGGAAATGTTGAAAAATAGTTAAAATACATATATATTTTGGCCCTTTCTGTTATAAAGAGAATTGATACGGCTTCGATACGAATTTCAATCTTCTAAATGTCTCGACCAAGCCATTGTTGTATAGGAACTTAATAAGTTTTACATGAATTCCAGTCAATTAAGATTCAGATACAATTCATTCATACAATGTAATCGACCAATACTTACCATATACAGGGTGTCCCAGAATTGAATGCGTTTCCTGAAATGGGGGGTTGCGGATGAAATTCTGAGTCGATATAAGCATGTGTGGGTCTCGGATCAACCCCTGAATTATTATTGATTTTTAAAGGCAGTCCAACGATACAAACGTCAGCATCATCACAAAAATACATGACCAAAGCCATTGATGTTGTAAAGGAGAATAGAATGGCTAGAATGGCTAGAATGGCTTTTAGCATCCAAACATTTTAAAGTTCCGCAGGCAAAATTGCCACTATAATAATGTTCCAGTAAATCTTGGTCGCTACGAACCTACCTGTGACCCAAAAATAAATGTATCTGAGCATAATTAGGTCGATGTGGGTAAGATGACATACATATGTCATCTTAGACTGAAGTACGCGTTTTACACACGTTGACCTGCATGCGGTTTTTTATTTTTCTATTTTTATTCAAGTAACTATTGTCCTATTGTTCTATTTTTATTCAAGTAACCCAAACAAACTGATACTATTTCGGTATGATATAAAATATAAATATAAATATAAAATATATAAAAATATAGATATATAAATATATAAATATATAAAAAATATAAAATATAAAAATAAAATATAAACCTTTATAAATATCCTCTTGGCTTCAAATTCATAGTATGTCATTTATTTAAATACTTATCGTAAATGAAAATGTATGTCATCCGAAGCCCAACTCCCCTACGTTGGAACTCAGGAAATAATGAGTACCTAACTGAAAACTTATATGCAACGATTCTAAGCCGGAATAAAACGTTCCAAGTTCAAAATTGTCGGATCATTTTTTAACTTAAATTTCCCCACTTTTGTGATTACGAAAATACTTTTTAAAAAATTTGGCTACGTTTGTCAAGAGGTTAAATTTCATGGTACCGAAAATTTCGCATCCGTCATGAATTACAAAGATAACAGCTTCCCAAAGGCGAAAAGACAGTTCGGCTGGACATCTTCTCTTCATAATGCCCAACTTAAAAGAGTTTCAGTGTCGTTAAACCTTTCGCATTTCACTTGAACCAGCATGAACATTTTCATAATCATTTCTTCAGATGGTTATCGCGAAGTGAGTCGTTGAGTAGAGTCGCGGAGGCCGAAAAAGGCGGATACTTTCGGATATATAGAGAAGCTGCGCTACACGAGTCCACTTGTTCCCTCTCGATCGTTATCTTACCACTTGTCGCAAATCTCCTCGTTTTTTTAAACATTGCTCTCGAGTCCTGGATACGCACACATGTGTTAAATATGAGAAAGAGGGGGAACGAGAGATGAGACGAGAAAAAAAAGGGAAAACTGGCGAAAGAGGGGAACGTAGAGAGAGGCCCTCGGATGAAGAGAGGAGCAAAAGGGATTTGAATGCGTGAGAGGAGTTCATACGCGCTTGTAAATACGGCTTGGCAACCTCGCCGCCGCCGACATATCGTTTTTTTCCCTTCCGACCTCCCTTTTTTTCCTTCTTCAATTCATCTTCTCTCTCTCAGGAGCCTTACCTTCTTTCCATTTCCCATAGCCTCATCTACTTGCCGTCTCCCTTCCTCTTTCCCTTTCTCTCTACTTTTCTCTCTCTCCCTCTATCTCCTTCGCGCGCTCTTTCACGGAGTGCATAGGCTGTTCCAGTCGAAAGGGACAGGATTTTTGAACGGTCGATTTTTTTGCACATCTTCGAATAGTCAAGGCAGCCCGTATGAAGAATGCATGAACTTCGGGATTTTTTTAAAAACTATAAATTAATACTTTTAGAAATGGGTTTCTTCTATATATGAAAAGTGAATTCCAAATTTATTTATTTAAAACAATCCAAAATGGCGGCTCCAGCTCTCGTCGAATAAAACAATGCACCGCAGGGTTTGGCCCACGCGGGGCGCTCCACAGCATCGCCGGTTTGTCTGAAACAAAAACGGGTTAAACACCATTAAACTAGACTAAATTTGGGGGACCTTGTATTTTTTTGTTTCCTGAAAAAACCATGGATAACAAAATGACAGCCGTTTGAAAAAAAGTCCAATACTTTTGCTCGGTTTTTTCGCTTGAACGGACGAAAAAAATATTTCTAAATCAATTTTTGACAAAAATCGCTTCCTGTTGGCCCTGATGGAAAATTGAATTTCTTTTCAATTGCGCAGCATTCGAAGAAGTTTTTGAGAACAGCAAAAATGCTCTTTCGGAGAGTTTGCTAGAACAGCAAAAAATGCTGTTTCGGGGAGTTTTCTAGAACAGAAAAAATGCTGTTTCTAGAAAAATGCTCCGAGCGCCTCAGCTACCTCTTTTTAGCCGGCGGACGGTTCCGCTCAACAGGCTATAACTCCTAAAGTACTTTAGATATGAAAAAATCTTTTTACTCACGTGTTCTGAACACTTTAAGGCTAAAGTATTCTAAATTATTTTACATGATTTGCAAGTGGCAAATTATGTGAAAAAATCGAATTTTTCATCTTCTTGAATAGTAACCTGCCTATAAGGATGTATTGCCCGTATATTCCCTACCAAAAGTGAGTTTCGATGAGAATTTTGAGTATTTTGGGAAAACATTAAAATCTGAAAAAAAATCAACCGTATTGAGGATGCTAAGAACGTTGGTTTTGAATAATAAGAATGCCAAAAATTTATAAATAAATTATTTAATCAAAAATTTGTTCAAAAAATCTGCGGTAAACTTGATTTTTTGTGACATTGAATTAATTATGATATTTTTCTGAATACATATGATGTTTTAAGGAATTTTCTCTCTATTTCGACAAACCCGTTTTTGGAATTTTTCCGAGGCTGTGCCTATGACACTGTTCGTTCAATAACCCGGACACTTTTTGGATTTGATATGGAACACTGCTCCGAAAACATATTGAACATTTGTGAATCTTTACCCATTTTTTTTAAATTAAAAAAATGAAAATGGAAATAGAAAGAAAATTCTAAAAAAATTCATACCTATTCAGGAAAATCTACGAATTCATTTTATAACATAAAAAAGGTAGTTCACCGGACGTTTTGTTGAACACTTTTTTTTACTTATAACTTTTACTTACTATTTATAACTGTACTAATACTTATAACTTTTACTTACAATTTACTTATAACTTTTTTGCATTATTATTACCGGAAATTAATGTTCTTCGCATCTTCAATGTGGTTGATTTTAAACAAAATTAATCTCATCGCAAAGTACTTAAAATTATCGCTGAAACTCACTTTTGGTAGGGAATGTACGGGCAGTACATCCTTAATAACGTTGGGAAGGATGTCAAGTTTTCGTTTTTTTCTTAACTTTTCTTTAACTTAACAATGACTTGCAAGGTTAAGTTCTTTTCATTAGCTTTAACAATCCTTAAAATAACGAAAGTTTCGGAGTCGGACATGTCGGATAATTTACTTTTCAATTACTTTTTTTTTAATGAATTAATTCGATGTTGAATTTCCCGTACGCGTCGTATACAGAAACATCTTTATAACCGAGTTTAACGACGCATGCGTACAAAAAAATTCGAGACCTCATACATGATAAACAAATGAAAAAGAAAAATCTTGCACACTTCGGTGCAGAAATAACGAAATAAAATGTATGTTTTTCCACGGCCACGAAAAATTACAGTAATCATGACAAATATCGGCGCCTCACGTCGAGCCTCATTTTTTCTTCTTCGAATTACGCGCACTCTTTTACAACGCTTCGCGGTCTTTTATTTTTCACCGGCGAAATTCATCGACGCAACATCGATAAGAGTGTTCGATTTGATATTATCGATCCGTATCGACGATTATTGTGTACGTTCCGCGATTACCCTTCTCCATATTCGTTGCAGTGGTGCATATGGGAGGAGAGAGAAATTTGTTCATAAAGATCGAGAGAGAGAAAATCGTTTGTGGGGATTGAGAAAAAAATCGTCCATAAATATTAAGAAAAAAAATCGTTCATACCTTGAATGAGAAAAAAAAGCGTTTATACATCGAAGGAGAAGATGAAGTTCACTTATTGTTGGTTCACGAGTTTTACGAGAGTCGGGTTGTAACGATTGAAGTTTAACATGCAATCGGCTTGAAATCGTTTTGATATCATTATTTTGGTATTTTGTGGTCTCACTTTTACTTTACGTGCTTGCAATAACGACGTTGAGGAAAGTTGCTTCATTGCAGAAGCGTCTCTACCATTCTCCTTTTATTCGCTAAATTATTTCAATTGAAAGTAGCGATAAAATTATTTTTTATTGAGTGTTCCATTCGATTGGATGGAGTACAATCGATTCGTAAAATTATATTCATTATATACTTCAGTCTCTATTTTTTATTACTCTTTCGTAGGCCCGCGTGGGCTTTTACAACCCCATCGTTTCACTTTTACCGCTCACTGATTATCAATTGACTATTTCCAGTTCCTTTATGCCCTTCCCCCCTCACCCTCCACCGAGACTATTTAGTCCAGCAAAAGAGACGAAAACCCAGCACTTTTTAGCGTTGAATTCGATTTTTTTACTAAAGCTAGATGGTTGCATACTGAAAGTAACCCCAATTAATGTTTGCCCCTCAACTTGCCCCAACCCTAAGAAATGGGAGTTGAAAACTTAAAAATCGCCGTACCTCGATAATTAATAGCCCAATAAAAAAATGTTTCAAACAAAAGTCCTTTGAAATAATAAAATACGTATAAAGCTATCTGACGTCCAGCGTCCCCCTCTTGGAAAATATTAGGTGTAGTAAAAAGAAATCCATTAATTTTGCATGAAATTGAAGGCATAAATAATGGATTTCTTTCTATTACACCTAATATTCCCGAGTGCATCAACGTATCGCATTTTCGCGAGTGCACAGGGAAACTGTGGGAAATCTTTGCCGATGCAGAACGTCATATTTTCACAGAGTTTCAGTTGTGTTACCATAGAAAACTCAAAGAAAACTGCCTCGCATTCAGTGGTCGAGGCAGATGCTAGTGGCTAAGCGGCCACCCATCCTGGTATTGGCCCAGAATAATGCCGCTTAATACAAGGATTACCGAAGCTGCACAACGGCGACTACTATCGGTTGAACTTTTTTCATTTCAATTCAATGAAATATAATTTATTGGTTTTTTAGATTCAGTTAAAAAGACTACCAATAAAATACACACACACACCCATATATATATATATATATATATATATATATATATATATAAAATATTATTCTTTTATAAATTATATAAAAAATATTTATATTGACAACAATTATGAACAGGGTGGCCCGAAAAGTGACTTCCAAAAGTCACTTTTCACAATGAATGTTCGACGATCTTTTTTTAGTTTTCGAGAAAAAAGCACCTTTTCGTTTGTCTCTTTTTCGTATGTGTACTTTACTCACTAGGGTTTTTTTACTTCTATTATCGTTATAAAGTGCAAAGTTAAGCAATAAATAAGTTACCAACTGAATACTCACGTATATGCCTTAGATTTTTATCAAAAATGTAAAAAATAGGTTTGAGAGGATCAGTTCCTAAAGTTGAGGTGATAAAAAATAATACTTACAGCAGTCTAAACGACTCCCGTTTTTAAGGGATTTAAGAACGGATATAAAAGGGATTTAAGAAAGGGATTTAAAAGAAGGCTTTGAAAAACTTTTAAGAGGAAAGTAGGTACATACATAAAAGAAAAAAATAAATCAAAACCTATGGCACACGAAAAGGGATTTTTTTAAATGCTCATTTCTTGAAACCTAAAAAGATCGTAGAACATCCATCGGGATAATTCTGATAGGTACACATAGGAGGCATCTAAATTTTCCTTACGTTACTTCTCGGGCCATCCAGTCTATACAATTTTTCGTTCACGAGATCGACCAAAACTGTGTTTCAAAGAGGCAACTCTATTTGGACGATGAAGAAATTTCCAAGACGCCGGCGATATTTCTAATTATCAATAACGCGTATTGCATTATTATCGATCGTGCGTCTGGTTTTGCGAATTCTCGTAACGCGAAACGTATCGTCGTAGCAATGCAAGCTAATGAGGCTGAGTGTAACGTTTGATCGATGGTGTTCGATAAAACGTTACGATGTATTTACCACCCAGTTAGTTATGGTGAATCAGACGGTATAATACAGGGTGTCTCAAGATGACCTGGAATTTAAATTTATCAATAAAATAAAATAAAAAAAGTACGAATATTTTTCTTTTAGTATAAGGTACAAACATGGAGGTTATGCGTGGAACGCAATATCCGATAAATAGCCGTCTCGTCCCTGTTTGCAAACGTTCGCTCTTTTGACGAAATTTTCAACACCACTTTGGCATGATTGCGAAGTAATTTCATTATCATAATCCTATCGCCTCACACCAGTCATACCACTGATCATACTTGAGACTTGTTCAATTCATATTTTATACATGTGCCAAAAAAAATAATCTGTAATAACTAAAAATTTCCACGTGTAAACTGTTCAATGAATGTTCACATTTAATTAGCAAAATGAAAAAATAGTTATTCCAACGATTCGCTTGATATTTCTAGGTTTGATATTTGGCAACATTGGTTCTGTCTCCGTCTCTTTTTACTCAACCTGGCGGGTTGAAAGTCCATGCTTTTCAACGTCAATCTGTCAAAACAATGTCAGGTGCGGGAAATATAAAGCATTGTACTCGGGCAACGACTGATAAAAAGCGTGGAAAATTTGTGCGAAATATGTCGGTTAAAAATGAAATATGTGTGAAAATTCGAATGAGTGAGATGAGGTTACGACTGCAATCAGCTGTTGCCTTGCTGTCACGTCTCTTTATCGTAGCAAGTGGTAATAAATCCAATACCGGAATTTCAAATTAAACTTGATATTACATAAAAATTGGGTGGATAAGCGTATTTTTTGTCTGAAAGCACTGGACTACTACAAGTCTTAAGGGGTTACCCCCACTTGCGATTTTGAAAAAAACGATTTTTTTTATTGCATTTTTTTGAAGTACAGGTATCTGAGAATATGTCCTGAAAATTTCAAATCGATCCGAACAAAATTGACTGTGATATGAGCGTTGAAAGAGAAGAATCCGTTGTGTAAACGACCGGCTAATTGAAACTTTAAACGCGTTTTTCTCAAAATGGCATTTCTGATGACGGTGACCAAGATTACTCGAACACTAATGAACCGATCTTCTTGAAATTTTGCAGGCTTATTTAATACATAAAAATGTAGTCTTTAATCGATCGATTTTTTTTTTTTCGAAAAAAATGGCCGTTTTATAGCCAAAAAACGGCCGTTTTTTTTCGTTAAAATCGTACCATTAACTTTGACTGTCCGCCATTTTGTGAAAAATGAATATTTTTTAAAATCCTTCGATTAAAGACTAGTTTATACTTATACTTGACTAAATCCATCCGCATTCTTTTTTCAGATGATCCACTTCGCCGCAATGTTGGTCACCGCAAACCGTGTATATAAAAACATTATTTCGTTGACGGCCATTTGCCACTAAACAATGTAATATTTTTCAATAAAAAAATTACTGAAAGGTCTTCAAGATGTGTTCTTTAAGATGTTATATTGATCGATTAAAAAAGTTTTATAATTTTCTTTAAAAAAATTCATGAAAAAGGCCTTTTTTGCGTGACAAGTGGGGTTAAGGCCTTAAGTATGTAAATCTGATTATTTTTAAGAATCTGACTGATTCCCACTATTATATACACTTTTGTAGCGACCGGAAATTGGGATTTTGCATGTCGTCTCGGAATTCCTTCACAAAAATACGCAATTTTAATATTTCTTTTCTTCGTAATTAGGTCGATAACCGACCCTGAAATTTTACAGAGACGATTACTAATATATTTACTGAAGCTCGAAAAAAATGAAAATCCTATGGATTGAAGCCTGGCGATAGGATTACCTTAATGGTGGGTCCAATTGCTACCTTGAGTTCCGGAATGGTCTGGAAACTTTGTCTGCAATAACTATGCAGTAATAATGCAGCAAATAAGAATTTCTATGCGTTGCTCGATTGTGTAATTCTCCATGACTTAACCTCAATACTTCCTGACGGCAGTTTTCAAAAATCAGTACACTATGTTCGCCACGTTACAAAATGGCGCGCAATTAAAAATATCAGGACATTTTGAGATACCCTTTGTGTACAGCTACTTCACTCTACGCGATAAAATAACGATCTTGTCTCGCGAATGTGAGCGCCGCTTGAATTACTAACGACCGACGTATAATAATCGCCCTCGGAGCAGCGCAGGCTCGTATCGCGAGATCTTAGGCGAAATTACAATAGAAACTCTATCTCTTAGCCAGCGACGATGGTACGTGAACGTGTGCCCGCCTTCGCGTCGGAGGTGCTTGAAAAATGGTATACATATATATATATATGTGTATGCCCATGTACACGTATCAGCGATGTGCACAAGCATGTGCCTGAGGTATGCATTGCTGAGTTATCTGTGATTCTGGAAGTTACCAAATGTTTGGCGCCGTTTCGAGGGAGAGCAAAGAAAGCATTTTCAGTCCGTGCGTCATCTCCACGGAGGTTTTATCTTTATGGGGTATAAGTGTCGGGCTCCAACTGAAAAAGCAACACAGTGGAGGCATTATAGGGTGGATTCACCACACTTGGCCACCTTGTACCGTTTTTCGAAGTCTCTCCTTTCACGATCCTGTGGTATTCAAAACATACAATAAAATTGTGAAAACAAAAAAAGAAACGTGTGCGAACCGTGGGAAATTACATTTGAATGTATTTAATGGCTATTGTGAAAATTTGAAAAATCGTCTTGCAAGTGGAAAATTGCACGTAAAGTAAAAAAATTGCCGACAGAAACGAAGAATATTTGTGTGAATAGTTAGCTTCGTTGGTACCAAGTTTATTAATTTTTCAACCAGTTACACGCAAATATTAAAGAAAGGATAGTGAATATAGCGCTTGGATCGCTTTAATGTTGCACTTTATTATTCAGAGTGCATATTATTATTTGTGTCTTCCGAAAATGAAATACTTCGATTTATTGTTCGAATTTTTTGAGAAAATTCTCGGCTTGTGGGGAATTTTGCACGTTGAATTTTAAACATTTTTCTTTTATCTTGTCGACGACAACAATTATCGTGATACGTAATTGTTACGATAAGCACATTTTACGCGTGGGAAATTTTATTTGAATATAATGATTGGCTGTACATGGAAATTTAAAAATTCATTGTGCCAGTGGAAAATTGCACGCAAAGTAAAAATTTCCAAACAAACTGGGGTATCCCTTTAAACCATTTTTTTTTACAGACAGTAAGGGAGAATATTTGTGTGAATATTTCGCTTCGTTGATACGAAGTTTATTAATTTTTTAACCAGTTAGAAGAAAATATTAAAGCAAGGAAAGTGAATATATCGCTTTAATATTGCACTTTATTATTCAGAGTACATATTATTATTTAAGTCTTCCAAAAATGAAATACTTCGATCTATTATTCGAATTTTTCGAGAATATTTTCGGCTTCTGGGGAATTTTGCACTTTGGAATTTAAAACATTATTTTTTTATCTGATCGAAGACTACAATTATCGTGATACGTAATTTTTGTGGATACAATGAAATGTAGTGGGAGTAGAATTGTTGGGGAAAATTAATCTCTCATATTCACTGGATATTCGGCGGCGCGGTTTCAATGTGGTACCATTGTATTCTTACTTTTATCGTTTCGATGAAAACGTATTATCATATCGGCAAGAATTTGTTTTATCGCATTGGTTAAATTTTGTATAAGTCAGCGAGGAGTTTTCAAAGTCAGGAAGAAAAACCAACACCAATGTCAGTCTCCTACGAAATATACGATTTTGAAACAAATATTAATACGTTAGCCATTCGATCAATTAAACAAATGAAAATATAACAGCAGGATCGTGGTCCAAAGGAAATTCACGAAAAATAATACGTTAATTTTAAAATAACCGCGATTTTTTTTCGGTTTGTTGACACAATTAGTTCAACTTTGCAAAAATTATTTTCCTACCAGCAGAAGTGCGACTGCAACTGAAAAAAAGCAATTTTGGTAGTGAACACGTGAATCGTGTGCAAAGATCATTTGGAATGACAAAAAAAAAACCTCGGATTATCGACACGTTTCGCTGCGTTATCGTTTACTCCCATATTGCCAGACGCGTTATTCATTAACGTCGGCACGGAAAAATGAAATCGTCAGATTAATATTATACGACGAGCCTGCGAGCGATATTGGGACGAGCTCTCGACGCGTCAAATGGAATCCGAATGTGTGGATTAGTCCTCGACATTCTTCACAACGAGACAATTTCTCGGCCCTCGAAATTTTTATATTCGAGCCTCGAGTTTTCTTTTTATGTCCTCCACTTGAGCACGTCTTGAGTTTACGCAGTTTTTAAAAGGTTTCCTTTGTACCACTCGTTTGAGTTAAGAGAACTCGACATTTTCGATACGGTAAATTTTTCATCAATTTTCAATTTTTATCATTCACTAGTGACATTTAGGCAACCTTTATTTTTCAGAATACATTTAAAAAAATCTTGTTCCTTCGGAAATAATTCTTTTCTGTTGAGATAGGTAATTAAGGCGGGAAACCAGCTTAGGAGTATGTCTTTTTGGTGAATTTCGTTTTTTTACGAAGAATAAATTAATAGAATTTATTCCAACTTTTGGAATATCTTATACGTATTTTCAAATAAATATTTAAATTTTCCCGAAGCATTTCCTCTGAAAAAATAAAACATAAAACCTGCCGCCCATCGAAGGTCGCCATCAGACTTTGTGTACAGTCTGCAGGCCACAATTTTTATCGGAAATCGATACGGTTTGAAGATTACTTTAAGAACATGTTTTCTTTCTATATCAATCTTACTCTGACTAAAAAAATAAAAAATTGTATTTTGTGCCATTATTTTTTGTTGAAAAAAAAAACTTTAAACAATTATATTACCCGAAAGTTAGGTTCATATAGAGCGTAATTATACAAAGAAATTAACTATCACTTTATAAAATTATAGGTTAGAAACTTTTTGAGCTAGAGTGTACACAAATTGAAAAAAAATTCATTTCGAGAAAAACGCGTTCAAAAAAAAAATTACCGAATACAAAAAATTCAAGGCAGTAATGAATTATTTATACTGCTTACCGGTTAACGAGCGATGAGTTTTACTAACAATTTGTAAAAAAAATCGATTTTTTGTGTAATCTACGCTAGTTTCCCGTCTTGAGGACGAGAAAAAAATTGAAATCACATCACATAGTTATTTGGAGACGAAGAAAGAGAAAATTACGGGGTTAGGGAAAAATTGATATGGCGGAGTCTGGTCCACTTAGAGTGAAGTGCATATATATATATGGTAGTGGAGATTATCGTGCTTGCACGCTTATTGGTGATATTTCCCCTAAAAAATTTCGAAACGAATAAGCGAACACTCGCGCCCCGGAAGTTCTTAATCATTTCATCGTGGGTTCAAAGCCCGATGCATTATTTTTAACATCTGCAGCTCGGCATAGATGCGCACATATAGGCACACGTGACCACGCCTCTGCTCAGATGGTTTGTCAGTTTTACCACTGCCGTATACAGCAATTCACGGAGCTTCGATTTTTTGAGTCGTATAAATGCGCGTTGTCAAGAGTTCGCGTTATTTGACAATCTTTTGTACATAAGATTTAAAAATTCTGCATTCTATCGAGATATAAAAAACGCTATGACATATTCAATTTATCCGTAGACAATCTTACATTTTTACGCATATTCAAATTATTCGTAGAATATTCAATTTATTCTTATGCAAATTATTCGTAAAATATTCACTTTATTTTTATGCATATTCAATTTTTTCGTAGACAATCTTACATTTTTATTACGGAAAATAAACAGCCTACGTATTGTTAATTGGATACGAGATCGAAAATCTGTGTTTTTGTACTTTTTTAATAAGAATTGTTTAAAACGTTCGAGTGGTTTTTGCAGCCAAAATGTGCCAAAAAATAGGGAAATTTATGGGTAATTTAGGGGTTCGACTTTAGCGGTCGAAAAAAAGGCCTAACTTTGGGGATTTTTTTTTTTGGAGTATAATGAAAGGAATGGGAATTCTTTTCAGAAGGATTATTCAGCATATATTTAAGTGTAGAGTTTTTTAAAATAATTTTATTCGCACAAAATGGCGGTGAGAGAGGCAATCTTCGAAATTATATTTTTTTGAAAACACTTCCAATAGCGGACAAATTTCTCGTGAAATATAAGATCTGGAACAAAAAACCAAAAAATTTTAATTTTCAAACAATTCGCTATAGAAATACGTAGGGATGTTTTATTTAATCAAATTTTGTAAAAATGGTGCACTTTTGACAAAGAATTCGATGTTTTGCTAAAAAAATAAGCAGTAAATTGTTTATAGAATAAAAAGTTTACGCTGAATCGAAAAACCCCTGGGTACTTCTATAAAAGAGGTAATTGTGAAGCTACTGTTATCATTTCAAATTGGTCCATGCAACCGTGTTGAAGTAATGTTTTCGCTAACATTTAAAAAAGTGGTTTCGAGAAAACGCGTTTTCTCGAAACGAAATTGAAAAACGAAATTTTACGTAAAAAACGATTTTTTCAAAATCCTACACTCGAGTTACCCCTTAAAGAAAAATCGTAGTATTCCAACGATGCGAACTTCGACGTCATACAAAATTTAGATTTGTTGCAACAGGAAACTTGGATAGAAAAGTGGGACTTGTGTATTCAACGGGCTTTCGTAATTTTATACCGATTCGTGGTTGTTTTTCGAATTTTTCTTTTTTCAACGAATCATAAAACGATTAGCCGTTTCGCAAGCGTCGATGGTGAGATCGCGAAGACACGATTATTGGCTCGTGTTGGCACTGAGCCACCGACTCGCCAGCCTTCTAAAACTCGGTTCACATTTATTTTATGCGCACCCGATTAAAAAATCATTTTTATAACGCCTATCGAGTGAAAATAGTATTCTCGCGAGAGTAGCTGTTTGCATCATGTTTATTTCGTGAATCGAAGCCAATGCTGAATGGTAAATGTGATAAAATATGCGATCCCTGTTTTTGGATTTACCACTATTTTTAATTTTTTTTTTTTTTTTTTTTTCGTCGTGCTGGCTTTTGACACGAATTGTGCTTTTTTCTCGTTATTCGCAGCGAATATATTATTCTCCTTCAATTGCATCGCTGTGCCCCCACTGGACTGTATAATATCACAGTTATCCGGAAATATGGACCACTGTGTGGATATATAGTTATGCAACGATCATCCAGAAGCACGTTAATAAATGCGTGGGAATCCGAGAGAAGAATCCTCAATTGAAATGTGAATTCCGGGTCGTGTCTTCCTTTCTCTCCGTGCCTCGAATATGACCCACTTTTCGTTTTCATTCATATATCGTTGCCCCTAAACGTGAATGCATTTCCATTTAAATCGTCACTCGCATCTATTGTCATTGCCAGAATGCTTTCACACCTTTCGACTCTCGACCCTTTATTTTCGTCTGACTTGTTTTTCAAATAGAACAAACAAATTTGTATCATTGATCAAAATTGGTGCTTTGATTAAGATTTCATTTTCAAAATGATGATATACAATTTTTTGCTATATACAACTGCTGCGAAAATTTGACATATCATAGTTTTATCAGATCTACTCTAAAATCATTTTTTAAAGTTTGTTTCATTTCATAATCCTCGTTTGATCCTCGTTTTATTTACTAATTTCGAGCAACCGTTGATAGATACAATCCTAGATCTAATGTCAATAAAAGTTGATAGATATAATCCAATATGTGCAATAGATAATATCTATTAAGATATTAACTATTATAGACATGAGATATAAAATGATGGATATTAATAGATAAAATGATAATGGATTCAATATAATAGATTTAATAAATAGATACAACAGACAATCATAGATCTAATTTAAGATCTAGATACAATATAGATGTTAATAGATACACTCCAATATCTGCAATAGGTGATATCTATTAAGATATTACTTATTATAGATATTAGATATTAAATATTGGATATTGATAGATAAAATGATAACCAACACAATTCGTTATTGTTGTATCTCTTCATAATTATTGTATTAATAAAATAATAAGATATCGATAGACACAATAGATTATCCGCATCAATATTGCCGTCAATTTTGTTGCTCTTTTACATTTAAGATATTTTTGTCCTCTTGCCTCTGTTATTTCCCACAACAACAAAAAGATTGGCAGCCTTTCAAAGTCCATAAAACACTATTTTCTCGTCTGCTCATTACGTGCTAAGAAAAATAAATATTCCGGAAACTTTTTACAATTAGAAATTGCCGAAAAATTCGTACCTTCGTTCGGACTGCATATTCTGTCAGCTCGCGCTACTATTTTTTCAAGCCAAACAAAATACTCGGTTTAGAGTATTTAGTCTGCGCGTTTTTTTTTTCAAATTCAATGCACCGCTATTTTTTACGACAAAAAGCCTTTCTCCGTTCGTCGATGTTGACCACACAGAAAACAAAAACAAACAGTAGCGAGAAAATGTAGCGTAAAAATATTTTCCGACGTGTGAAGAGTTTGACTCTTAGCGAGAAACTCTTTGCACCAGATGGCAATGAAAAGCTGAAGAAAGGAAGGAAAAAAAAGGGACGGTCGAGGCGATGTGTCTTGTACCAATATGGAAAAACGTGTTTCACGGTAGTGTTCCAGATTGTGTCTGCTGTATGGGTGTATTTATTCATGCGTACGTGTGTGTGTGTGTGTGTGCATTATACGAGGAAGCTCAGATTGTGGCTGACACAAGGAAAACTCGTTTGCTCGAGTATCCATTTTAATCATTGCTCATTATAACAATCGCTGTATCATCCTTTATGAAGTGTAACATTAAAATTCCAGTCATTCGATCACCTACCCATTTCGAACGTCCGGAACGAATAAATTTCGTGGATTGCGAAACGTTTTTCTCTTTTTTCTTTTATCTACACTTCCTCATACTTTGAAATACAGGTTTGCACCGAGCAATGTGCAAAAGGTTTTTCGTTTCTTCGTAGTCTTGTTGGACGAGGAAATGCTGGACACTATAATCAGTGCAGATAATGTGCATAAGTGCACGGCAAAGTGAGCCCGATAAGGGGGAGTGATACTTTAGGCGAGGCAAAAGTTGCTGATTTTCATGATTTTTTTTTATGGAAAGATTTTACGACTGTTTTTCAGACTTAGGGTATGTTTTATTACTATTTTCGGCTGATACGTGGTATTTTTTTTTTATTATTAATCTTTAAAAATGGCGGAGGTAACGCGCTGTCTTCTCAACGGGGTACGGCGGATGTTGTCAGACAGCGAGACAACAAAGATTTTTCTTTCATTAAGTCTCATACGCCGAATATGAAACAGGAAAAGTGAGAAATGTTGAAAATCGATTAAATGCTTTGAAACAAAAAGATTGAGTTTTCCGAAAAAATGGCTACCTTTTGCAATAAAAAATACTTCTTTTGCAACTACTTTTTTTTTTCAAAAGCATGCATCGTGTTTTACAGAATAACATTGACAATTGACGTTGGAAAGTTTTAGACAATACCACCGTTGAAACAAAAAAATTGAAATTTGATAATGAATTTTAGACAATGACATTTTGACACTGGGTTTTAGACAATAACATAGAGAATAACATTGACAAGTTCTAGATAATATCAGCTTTGAAACAAAAACATCGAATGGGCCGAAAAAAATGGCTACATTATGCACCAAAAAAATACTATTAAAAAATTTTCAATAACATGGATCGTGTATTGACAATTGACATTAACAAGTTTCAGACAGTCACAGCTCTGAAACAAAAACATTGAATTTTGAAAATGAGTTTTAGGCAATGACATTTTGACATTGAGTTTTAGACAATAACATTGACAAGTTTCAGACAATATCAGCTTTGAAACAAAAACATTGAATATTCCGAAAAAAATGGCTACATTTTTCAATAAAAAGGACTTTTTTTTAATTCTCAAAAACATGGAGCATGTTTTAGAAAATAGGGTTACGAAGATTTATATCAAATTTCTTCAGCATCAATAGATTAGTTTTTTAACTGTACGTCACGCCAGTTTTGAAAATGCAGTTTAGAAGACCGTGCCATACCTCCGCCATTTTTAAATATTACAGTAGAGCGTCGATTATCCGAACGTCAGTTATCCGAAACGTCAATTATCTGAAAGGCGATTTGGTTTATCCGAAACGTTAATTATCCTAATAGCGATTTGGGTTATCCAAGACATCAATAATCTAAACGATAATTTTCTTCATCTGAATCGTTTGGTTATTCGAACGATTACGCCCTATATATTGTTGCACGATATTGTACGTCCCTTTCACTTTCTCGGTTTGCTCTCGCGGGCACTTTGCTTTCCGCTAGCGGTCGTGATTTTGCAGCAAATAAACGAGCTTCCGTTGTGAAGCAGAAGAAAATCGTCGACTTTTTAAATACTAAATAGATAAGAACTCAAAGATGTACGAATGTTGATTATTTTTAAATACATATTTAAGGGCAGGGTTTCAGCATGAAAAAAAACACTTTTTTGCGATTTTTTTTTATCTACATGGATAGAGTAAATTTATTGAAACCTTTTGTACATTGTTAAGTGTCATTTCAAGAACATTCCGTGAAATTTGTACGCGAAAATATCCACAAACAAGCCGGTGACAAAGCTTTTACAAGAACCCCTTTGGAAAAACACGATTTGCGGTGTTCACTGTATTTCAGCTAGAAATTATCTGAAATCAAGTACCATTCAAAATTTAGTCAAAGTATCATCAAATCCTCACCCCAACGGTCTATGACATTTTTTTTGTCATTTCTAATTTTTTGGTGGTCATGTAAAGTGAAAAGTGCTATTTTTCACGAAAAATTCCGCCATTTTGGGGATGGAAAACCCCCTCAATGTAAAAAAAAATCTCAAACCAACCGTTGGGGGGAGGTATTTCATATGTAGAAAGTGTGTACCAAGTTTGAAATAAATCGGTCATGTAGTTTTCAAATGGCAGTGAACACGGACTTTGAAAAAGTGGTTTCGAGAAAAACGCGGCACCGGCTTGTTAGTGGATATTTTCGCGTGCAAATTTGACGGAATGTTCTTGAAATGACACTTAACAATGTACAAAAGGTTTCAATAAATTTACTCTGTCCATATAGATGAAAAAAAAAAATCGCAAAAAAGTGTTTTTTTTCACACTGAAACCCCTACCCTCCCCTTAACTTCGTTCTATATCATTAAATGATACAATGGTTATTTGCAATTGACCAAAAAATGTACTTGTATTATCAACGTAATTAATGTTCGTTGTATTTTTAAATATGTATACGTTATCATATTGAAAGAATCAAGGTTTTCTTCGCCCACGGAATATTTCTGTTCGGTTATCCGAATTTTCGATTATCCAAAAGGCGCCCGGTCCCAATTAATTCGGATAATCAATGCTCTACTGTAATATAAAAAAATAAAATAATATCCCCTAAGTTTCAAAAAAGGTGAAGAAATCTTTTCTTTTAAAAAACATCATGAAAATCAGCAAATTTTTGCCACGCCTAAGGTATCTCCCCCCTTAAGAGACACCTTTTTGTGGGTATCTTTCCTTCGTTCTCTCTTTCTATTTTTCCCCTGTTGATCCGCGCGGTTGAAAAGGGCACCTGACACGTTGGTATGATCGGCGACATGTGCTTCGGGATGCCAGGTATACAAAGAACGTTTTTGTTTAACGTTGGGAACAAGGGGCTCACTATTAAAACGGCTGGCCGGAAGTAGCAGGAAAAACGGAAAACCATCTCTCTCTCTCTCTCTCTCTCTCTCTCTCTCTCTCTCTCTCTGTCTTTCACTTTCTCGTATCCCGTAGACTTTATTTACCCAGTGCACATAAAAAAAAGACCTGGGGTACCGCACTGCTTTCCTCTCGTTTCCGGAATAATGGGGGGAAAATGCCTCAGTTTATCGCGCGCATATGAGCACTTCTTTTTTGGTCCCCATTGTTGTGCTCTCTTTTGTGAAACTCGACAAAATTCTCGTTGTTTACGCCCTAGCCTATGTACGTACGCGAGAATTGTTTTATCGAAAAGTTCGTCGTTCGCAGTGAAACAAAAATAGTTCGTTTGAATGAACTGCTATTTTGTTTGAATCTCGGCGTACCAAACTTTGACCGAAAAAAAATTCAACGGAATCTTGTATTTAGTTGAACTAAATGTTTCCAATTAATTATTAGGTTGGCAAGAAAGTCTTTGGGTTTTATCGCCGAAATTAAAATAAATAAAAAACAATCTTGAAACAAATGATAAATGTTTTAAGTAAAATCCGATGGTGGATACGTAGAATAAAATTAATTTTATTCTTGTTGAAATCATTTCAATGATTACAATAACAAAAAAACGGTAAGAATGATTTCAATAAGAAAAAATAATTTTATTCTTATTAAAATCATACGTTTCAAGGCTGCTTTTTTATTTTATTTTTGGTGATAAAACGCAGACTTTTTGGTTGACCTCAATAAAAAAGACTCGAAGAAAAATGATAAATCTGACTTTTACCGAAGCCTTATTGAAGTAATGTGGACTCTTTTATTTGCTCCAATCTTACTGCTTGAGTAAGATACCATTAATCTACTTTACTTGAGGGGCCCGGAAAAAAGGTAAATTTCGATCATTTTTTGTGGATACCCAGTTAGAAGAATGAAAATTACGCGCAGTGGCCTTTATTCTACATATCTTCAAGTATGTTTACAAATTTTTCCACAAGGTTTTGTAACAAATTGGCTGCACTAGAGCTGGATGAGGCCAGTCACATTTGTCTGATAGTGTCCTGTGACCATCCTGTGACCATGTTTTCCTCTCATTTTTACCCGGAACTTAAAATTCATAATAATTTGAATTCTAGATAAAACTTGCCTTCGAAGTACGTAAGAAAATCGAAAAATATCAATTTTCGATAAAATCCTGCATTCTTGAAAAAAAAAAAATTGTTTTCTATAGAAAAAGTTCGCCAAAAATAAATTATTCGGAAATTTTTGTTCGACCAATCGAAAAATCCCCTGCGTACTTCGACGTAAAATGTTGCTATACGGTTTAAAAAAAAAAAGTCAATCGGCGATGTAACGTTGCCGGCTGCTGGACACTGTCAGGCAAAGGTGACTCGTTTCATCCAGCTACCGCGACGCCATTTTTGTTTACAAAATCGTGTAAAATTGTAAAGATACCCGAAGATCGGTAGAATAAAGGCCACTGAAGGAATTTTTCCTCGTATCAACCGAGCATCGATAAAAAAATGTTGAAATTCACCTCTTTCCCGGGCTCTAGACTGGTGGTCTCCGTAAAAAAAAATACATTTCATTCCGTCGTAAGAAAAATACGGTCTCTAATGCAACGTGTTCTCGATTCTTTCAGTGTTCTATGCAAGTCCGATTAAAACGGGAAACCAGTTGAGCTGACTCAAAAAATCGATTTTTTTTAAATTCCATAAATTGTTATTAAAACTATTCAAGAATATGTTCCCAAAGTAGTATAAAAAATTCATTTCTGCCTTGAATTTTTTGTTTACGGTAAGTTAAAAAAAAGTTTCTAACCTATAATTGTATGAAGTGATTGTTAGTTTCTTCATATAATTACGCTCTACAAGAACCTAAATTTGGGGTAATATCATTGTTTAAAGTACATTTTTTGTGGCAAAAACGATTATAAAATAATGGCAAAAATGATACACTTTCGTTTAAACGTCTCTAAAAAATGCAATTTTCACTGCTTGGTCAGAGTTATTAGGTTAATATAGAAGGAAAACATGTTGTTCAAAGTGTACACAAACAGCAAGGTCTGATTTCCATATTTTCCGAGGAAATGCTTCGAAAAAACTCAAGCATTTGTTTGAAAATTTGTACAAAATATTCCCAAAGTTTGCATAAATTCTATTAATTCATTCCTTGTAAAAAAAAATTATGCAAATCACAACAACAAACACGTCGTTTAATTCCCTCAACAAACCATATTGCTTTCGCGCGTTAGAACCCGAGATCTGGGAACCTTTCACCATGAGATGGTGAACCCGAAGTGCGACTTGAAATTCACATTGCCAACTGAATTTTCAATTACGAAGGTTCGACTTCAGGGCTCGCTCGGTCGACGTCGAACGTACCGCATTCAATCAATTCAAGCAAATTGATTCTCTCGGTGGATATTTCTAAACCCATTGCTCGACGATGTAAAAAAAAAAAAAACCCCCGTTACAATTTCTCGAACCTTCATTCGAGCCGTAGGTACATACGCGTACGGTAAGCGATAATAGGCGCATGTACCTTTGCCCAGCGTGTTGTTCTGTTGTAAATTATCATCACGTACGTGAACGCGGCCATAACGGCGAATGGAAATTGCTCGCACCGTGAATAATACCCTACGACTTTTATTCGCTTCGACGAAACATTTTCTTTTCCTTTCTTTTTTTAATCATCGAATATTCCGTCCTCGACTCGCAGGGGCGAAAAAAAGACGCCTGCACTATCGCGTTGCGGAGTATATATAGTTTTGCCTGCACTCGTTGCGCAACATGGTCGAACAGGATATCCGGACATTCCGGAACGCTCGTACGGACCGGCCTCATTTTTTCTGCTCGATTATACGATCGGCGAATCAAAAATATTCTCGATCCCCAAAAGTTTTGGCGCCTCTCGCGGCAGAGGGCAGAAACTCTACTGGCATGGTAAACTTGGTCGAATACATTAATAACGATAGACAAAATTTTTAAAACGAAAAATTATCGGAGATTTTGCTGTGCTCCAGGGTGCAAGACGGATAATAAAAGTGAATTGTCGTTCAATGAGAAACCTTAAGATTGAGGCACCCGTAGATGGCACACTGGGTCGTTTTGACCTCTTTTTTTAAGGCGTTACCCCCACTTGTAGCGCAAAAACAGGCCTTTTTCATGAATTTTTTAAAAGAAAAATACAAAACTTTTTTAATCGATCAATATACCATCTTAAAGAGCACATCTTGAAGAACTTTCAGTAAATTGTTTATTGAAAAATATTACATTGTTTAGTGGCAAATGGCCGTCAATGAAATAATGTTTTTATATACACGGTTTGCGGTGACCAACATTGCGGCGAAGTGGATCATCTGAAAAAAAAATGCGGATGGATTTAGTCAAATATAAGTATAAACTAGTCTTTAATCGAAGGATTTTAAAAAATATTCATTTTTCACAAAATGGCGGACAGTCAAGGTTAATGGTTCGATTTTAACGAAAAAAAACGGCCGGTTTTTGGCTATAAAACTTCAAGAAGATCGGTTCATTAGTGTTCGAGTAATCTTGGTCACCGACTTCAGAAATGCCATTTTCAGAAAAACGCGTTTAAAGTTTCAATTTCCGGTCGTTTACACAACGGATTCTTCTCTTTCAACGCTCATATCTCAATTTTGTTCGGATCGACTTGAAATTTTCAGGACATACGCTCAGGTACTTATACGTCAAAAAAATGCAGTAAAAAAAATCGATTTTTTCAAAATCGCAAGTCGGGGTAACCCCTTAAACTGACTGTATCGCAAAACGGGGTAATCTAATCGGTCGCAGTGCGGCGCTCGAATGTTCCCCCACTCCTACTCTATAGGTGGACACTCGGTCCCCATTCTACATCCTGCCCGTGTACTAAGGACAGCTGTCAAAAAATGACCTGGGGTCGAATCGACCCCGTTTATGCTGTAGTGCCAGAGTTGGGCGTAATTCTATTTATAAATACGAATACGAATTTATTCGCATCGTGATTTTCATGTGAATATAAATACAAATTTGTTCATACTTCACTTATTTGTATTCACATGCATCCATACTAATACAATCGTATCCACAAATATTCTAAACATACAAATAAATTCACAGAAAAAATTGTAAATATTCACAAAAAAATGTGAATATTTACAAGAAATCCTGTGTATTAAAAAAAACTCACATCAATATCTGTGAATGCAAATGTATTCGCAAAAAATTGTAAATAGACAAAAATTCACAAAATAAGTTGTGCATTTTTTCGTATTTAAGACAAAATCAAATTCACAATGATTAGATTAAAATTTACACCCAACGTGAGTTCTTACGTATTTTGAGAGAAAACATTGCGTCGAGGCAAAGAAATTTTTGCGAAAATAGTTGTGAGTTTCAAATATTACATTATAAATATGAAAAAAATTCACAAAATGAGTTGTAAATTGCCTCGAGTTGAAGAAAATTGAAAGCGAATTCACGACAATTATATTAAAATTTACACCACGAGTGAGTTCTTATGTATTTTGAGAGAAAACATTGTGTCGAGGCAAAGCAATTTTTGCACGAAAAGTTTTGTGTGTAAATTTCTTTGCCTCGAGGCAATGTTTTATCTCAAAATATGTATGAACTCACTAATGGTGTAAATTTTAATCTAATCACTGTGAATTTGATTTTAATTTGTCTTAAATACGAAAAAATTCACAACTTATTTTGTGAATATTTTTGTATTTACAATTTTTTGTAAATACAAAAATTGTATTTACAAAAAAGTGTGCAAAAAGTAATAAGTGAAGTATGAATAAATTTGTATTTAAATTCACATGAAAATCACGATGTGAATAAATTCGTATTCGTATTTATAAATAGGGTTACGCCCAACTCTGTGTAGTGCGGTGAAAGTGAAAACATTTTTTCTTGTGACATTTGGTGTTTTATTACTACATGTGAGTTGCGATAGAAAATGCTCATAGATATTTTTTATTTTGCGCTACTATAGCAAATTGTGTATTTAGAATGCCGATCATAAAATTAAATGCAAGTGTCCGTTACGCAGGAGGGCTATGTGCAACGAGCACCGAATGTACTTATGCGTCGATTGCGGTAAATGTGAATAATAATAAGTCATTGAAGTAAAAAAATGCGGAAAATACCCGTTTTCAACAATCAATCTGCCGAAGGAATCAATTTTTTTCATTTTTCACTATCCCGAAAATGCTCAAATTCAACCCTCCGGATAAATATACTTTCTGGAAAGACCGTCGACACTGTCTTTTCGTATCTACAAACCTTTCTCTTTAAAAACCTCAAAGGACTTTTTTTTTATATTTTGAAGAAAAAAAAAGATGGTCTTTTTCGTGCAAGGACGTATTTTTCAACGCATCTCCCACTTTGAACGAATGTTCGGGCACTCCATTTTTGTTTTTCTTATAAAATTAATTTTGGGCCATAAAATGAGCATCATTGACTACAAAAAACGTCTCTACAAAAAAATGCATTTTTACCGAAATACAACGACCTGAAAAACGTCTGGGGTTGGACCGACCCCATATGCAGTCAGAGGTTCGTGGCGGAAGTGTGCACTCGAAGTGTTAAAAAAAGTAGTTGTTGTTAAAGAGTCTGACAGTGACTCTCCACCGAGACGAGTTTGAAGTCACTCCGCAAGATTTTTTCGCTCCAAGTTTGTCTCTTTCTAAATAATAAATCGAGCAACATTAAAGGTTATTTCTGTTACATATAATATATTAAGGGCGGGGTAAAGTATTTAAATTTTTTTTTAATTTTTGAAATGAATGCACAAGAATATTGTGTTAAAATTTCAAGTCGATCGAAGTAAAATTGACGAAGTTATGAGTATTTGAGCGTCTATTGCTCCATGCCGTTCTCTTCTCTTCTGCGTTTTTCAAACCGTTTTTCTGAGACTTGTCATATTTGAAGTCCGTGTGCACGATAACTCAAAATCTACTGGACCAATCGCTTTGAAATTTTGCACAGTACTTCTTCACATAATTCACCAGGTATTGTCGAGAGCTTTTTTGTTTTTTTTTTAATAATTACTAATTTTTCAACAACAAATTAGCCGATTTTTTTTAGCGAAAATCGGGTTTTTGGCTCCCAAGTGCTACGAAAAATCGAAAAATCGAAAAAAAAAATCCTCCCGTCATTACCTCGAGAAACATCTCCTTTAACAAATTCATTTTGATTTTTTTGTTTCAAATGATTCTGTTGCGAGTTATGGTGCACACCGCAAACCAACTTTTTTTCGAGGCGCCTCCGGGGTTTAATTTTCACTCGCTCAATTTTGAATATTTTGCAATGCAAATTTAGGAGAATGTTGTTCAAATGCTACTTTATAATATGTAAATTTTTCAATAAACGAACACTATTCGTTACGCCAAAAAAAATCTTAAAAACATGCCTTTTTTTCGCCGAATTAACTTTACCCCGCCGTTAATACAATTTCACAACTTCGACACTTATAACCTTAAAAATCTAAATCCAGAGTTCACAGAGCTAAAATAAAGCGAAAAATAAATTATTCACTGCAGTAGCACGTTTACAATCTACCATGGAGCCAACTCCAATAGCCAACTCGCAGTAAATCAAGAACAAAGTAATCGTTAACATTTGAGGTTATACTTTGACCGGCCATATTGAAACATCGCAGCGCCACCTCTAGGCCGTGAACATCGCGAATTGAGCACGACGATCCACAGAACCTCGAGACATCTCGTATACTCGCATCTGGGGGCAAAAGAGAAGCGTTATTTTTTATTGAAACTTTTTTGGAGGTTTTTTCGTCTGCATGCCTCATTTTACCGAAACGATAACCATTTTTCCGAGTGGATCAGGAATTCGAGTATCTCGAAGGCATTAGCATGGTAATTTCAATTTGGATGTCACGGGGCATGCGATAAACCGAAGGTGACCGATAACTATATATTATCCCGTCTGGGATTCTCAATTAAAGCATTTTATACTGTGGAAGATGAATAGGTTGTATGCATCTGTAGGATTTCAACTCACGTAAAATTCTCCCCGCATCATATCCTCCGATTTTATCGTTTCTCCAGTCGGGCCGATCAATTCGTCGCGATGAGTCATATTATCGAGCTAATTGAGCCACGCCGCTACAAATTGACGAGCTCACGATTAATAAGATCGTGATTAGTCATGACTGTGGTAAAAATGTTTCGTTAAAGAGAAGAGAAATAACCCAATTATGCACGGTGAGGGGAGGAAAGGAGTAATGACCGAGGGCCACGAAGAAACTATGCTCCTTCGAATTTACGATGGCTGGAAATTTTCTATGGTCCATAAAAGTATACGTAAAACTGCGTAAGCTCAGAGACCAAAAAACGGGTCGATTTTGAATATTTTTTTTCCGATTCAAGTATTGGGATGACGAGGTCGGGATTTTACACACAATTCACACGTAGTCTGGCTGAGTTTGAGTTTTTTTTTCCTTGTAAATATTGATAAACAATAAAGTTATTATTATTTAAATGAAGTGCCGACGTTGTTGCACAGGCAATCCGTGGAGATGGTCTGGCTACTAGATCTGAAATAAAAAAATTAAGAAAAGTACTTTCAGTAGACTGACAAAACTTTTCTTTGATCGGATACTCTGTTGACATTTTTTGGACTACGAAAGGCCAAGCTGTAGACAGAAAGGTTGGGAGAAATGACTTTAATAATTTATTATTGACAAATGAATAAATATATATTTTTTTCATCTGGTCAAACGATTGAAACTGTTAAAAACTATGCTCCGTCCGAATTTGACGTGAATCGGACGATTTTGAGAAACGACCGGATCATAAAATATAGTTTGGAAAAACGATCAACAAAAAAAATGCCTTTCATAGTATTTGAAGAGCCGTCAATTCAGTTCACAATTATTATTTCACCAAGAAACTGAGTTTCGTCGCAATTAAGTAGAATTTGTGAGGCATTGAAAGTCCATTTTTTGTTATGCCCACCAATTTCTGAGAAAAGATGGATATCCCTCAACCTTTATCGATGAAACGGAAAACTCCTTAAGTTAGTATTCTGGCCTAGAAACTTGAAAAAATTATTCATATAATTCGTAAAATGGTCAGAAAAATAGGAAGAATTGATAATCAATGTTTAGCATGCCTACATGTTGTAAACATTTTTTTTGCTAAAGCTGGCACCAATCATTGCAAAACCTATACAGATTGAGAATAAGGTTGGTTTTTTTTCGGATTTATATAACGTTCACAGCGTTGGTCGTCAATTGGGGGCTTCTTTCGCGCACCGTTGTAAACAAACGTACACAAGTACATGATAATAATTGTTTTTCTCTCGATTTGATCATATTTTTGAAGAATCAGTAAACACGTATATTCATTTTTTAGTTATTCCAGCCTACAAATCGCTTTCAAAACAGCACTCTAGACATTTTTGACTGCCTTAAGGAGATTGGGGCGGTCCGGTTAAGTCAAATGACGGTTTATGCCTTTTTTTTCAATGAACCTCAAAGAAATGCCTACGAGGTATAGAGTTATTCTATAGATGCTAATTTTGTATAAAATATATAATTAAAGGGCCATACCTAGGCATTTTTATATTTTTATTACACAAATAAGAAAACCTTTGGTGTTTCTACCAACTTGAAAAAGCATAACATTATCGATGATTATCATGAAAAAATTGTGTCAGTGAATGTTTTATGTAACTCGGAATAAAATGTTGAGGCATTTATAATTATGCCATGACGTTATTTATTATTACCATTGATTAAGCCAGCAAAGATTCGTAATCTTTTATCAAATCGCGACCATTCAATATATGTGGTTTACGATAAACAAAAAGGGTTTTTTAAAAATTGTTTACAAATGTTTAGTTTGCGTCAATCTTGGTGCAAAAATCATCCGTTTTGCTCATCTAATCGCACGTAAAATTACATACACTAAACCATTTTTCATCTCTGGTCTTTTGTGGGGAAAAATTTCAAAAAATTCGCAAAGACTCAGTATAGTCTAGACAATAACATATATTTTTTTAAAATCATCTTGGATTGTAGCTAACGCTACAACCTCCTTAAGGCAGGATATACATTTACAACGATAAAAAAACCGATTCTTTGTCTTTAAACGATAGAACTATATATGTAGAACATTTTCCCAAACTTTCAAAGCGAAATTCCAAAAACTTCCAACGTTACAGCCCGTCAACGCTGTGCCTCACCACTCGGATTCAGAGCGCGCGCCGCAGGTGGAAGCGCGAGCGCAGAGGGGTAGGCAGAGATGGGCAAAAAGTAATTAAATTAACAACTAACAATTACAATTACTACTGTAATTGATAGTTGAATTACGTTGTAACAGATTACTTAAATAATTAGTTAGCACAAGTACCTAGTGCAATTTGATTCAAATTCTATCTAAACTTCAAACGCGTTTTTCTCGAAACTGCATTTTCGAAATTGGCGTGCCGGATTACTCAAAAACTTTTAGGCCGATGGAGTCGAAACTCGGTAGAAATATCGATAACCTTCTACTTGACGGGAATTGTTTTTTTTTAAATTAGACAAAAAACTTTTTTTTATTATTTACCTTTTTAATTCAAATTTTACTTTTTTTTATTCACATTTAATTCAAATTGTACAGAAATTTTGCGTGAAATGTTAGATTTTTTGTAAAAACGTGCCATTCTTTTACATTTTAAAGAAGCCATTACTTTACATTTGCATTTTCTTCATTTTAATTACTGTGAAATATAAACTTGACACGTTCTAACTGAAAAAAATGTTGGAATTTTGTTGAAACTTTATTGTAACACTCTGCCCCAGTTTCGCCATTTCGATGATAAATAAATTAATAAAAATATGTTTTGTATACTTAAACATACTACGTACTTTTGTTTGTGTACTTAGATTTTTGTATATTAAATATATTTTGTATTCTAAATATATACCTACAGTTTGATAAATGTAGAATAATTATTACTAGTTTAAAAATCCCTAAAAATTGCTCAACTTTTTCCCGTTTAAATGTATATCTCTCCTTAAATTTGCGATTTTAGATTTGCGCGAGATTCTTACGTCAACTGCTGTTGCTCCTACAACTAATGGGCCTCTTCGTAAATCCGACCGAGTTACGTTGAACTCCGTAATTGGTTTAATGAATGTTTAAATGAATAACTTTGGCGGATGAGAGTGGCATTAAACTTAAGCGTGCGCACTTGACACAAACGTAAATACCCATCGCTGCTGTATATACGCACTTCATGTACATCACATATATACACACCCACGCACACCCATATATATATACATATTTATTTGTATCTACAAGAGTAACCCCGAGTACAAAGTTTCTTTGTCCCTTATTTCCCCTTAATTGCCGAGAGTCCAAGAGTTATTGCAGCAGTGAGGAGATTTGCGGAATTATCTTGCGCCGAGACATGTCTCTCCTCTTCCCCTCCCTTGCCCTGTCCGAAAAATTCCTATGCGCAATACTGCAATCGACTGTACATATCCGCACACACGCATGTCACCGTACATGCTCGTTCTCCATTCGCGGTTAATTCCTTCGTCTCGCTGCGGTCGCGCGAACTTGCCCGATTAGTATCCTCAATGTCGTTAAACTTTGAATTACGAAATACAGGCGTACATACGAGGCGGGCGTTTGGGGGACAGTTGGGCAAAAAGTTGGCAGAGAGACGGCGCGGTATTGCGAGAGAACCGGAAGGCGAAGTGGAAGATCGCGACAGAAGTCGGATCACGAAGATGCCAGAGGGCGTTGAACCGCCAGCGGCATTCCGTAGTGCTCTCATTGCTCGACGCGTCTTCGCCGAGCGCCAGCGTCGAGCAGCGCAAGCGACGCTCTTTACTTTAAGGGGTCACCTCACTTTAGACGCTAAAAAGAGGCTATTTTCATGATTTTTTTGAATAGGTTTGTATTATATATATTGATATTAAAGTTGTTACACTTAAGGGGAGGGTAGGAGTTTCGGCGTGAAAAAAAACACTTTTTTGCGAATTTTTTTCATCTGTACGGATAGAGTAAATTTATTGAAACTTTTTGTACATTGTTAAATGTCATTTCAAGAACATTCCGTGAAATTTGTACGCGAAAATATCCACAAACAAGCCGGTGACAAAGCTTTCACAAGAACCCCTTTGGAAAAACACGATTTGCGGTGTTCACTGTATCTCAGCTAGAAATTATCTGAAATCAAGTACCATTAAAATTTAGTCAAAGTATCATCAAATCCTCACCTCAACGGTCTATGACATTTTTTTTGTCATTTCTAATTTTTTGGTGGTCATGTAAAGTGAAAAGTGCTATTTTTCACGAAAAATTCCGCCATTTTGGGGATGGAAAACCCCCTCAATGTAAACAAAAATCTCAAGCTAACCGTTGGGGGGAGGTATTTTATATGTAGAAAGTGTGTACCAAGTTTGAAATAAATCGGTCATGTAGTTTTCAAATGGCAGTGAACACGGACTTTGAAAAAGTGGTTTCGAGAAAAACGCGGCACCGGCTTGTTTGTGGATATTTTTGCGTACAAATTTTACGGATTGTTCTTGAAATGACACTTAACAATGTACAAAAGTTTTCAATAAATTTACTCTGTCCATATAGATGAAAAAAATCGCAAAAAAGGTTTTTTTTTTCACGCTGAAACCCCTACCCTTCCCTTAATAAATACACTTGAGAAATACATAACATTTTTTTTATGTATTTGTGTAACCCAAACAAACTTTAAACACGTTTTTTTTTATCGAAACAAAGTTTTTCGACGGTTCGTTGATGAAATCTTCGAAACTACTGAACCGATCCTTATGAAATTTTAACCACATATTCTTTACAACTATAGTTATAGCGCCTGTCAAGGATTTTTTAAATTTTGATATTTTTTTTTTGCCGAAAACGGTGAAAAACGCGGTTTTTTAAATTTTTTCGAAAAATGTCCGCCATTTTTGTTATTTTTGCATATATCAAAAATCCTCTGACATGCGCTATTAAGGGGAGGTACCTGAGTAAACGTCAAGAAAAACCTGTAAACTTCGGGATTTTTTATCTCAAAAACTAATGTTTGGATTGGATCCGGGTTTTTTAATTCAAAAATATGTATATTGGGGTATGTGTAAGAATTTTTTTAAATAAATTCGTTGACTGAAGCGATTCGAAAGCGATTATCTCGAAACATAGTTTTCAAAGTCGGTGCCAGATGTATCTCGAAAACAGCCGGTCCGATTTTGTCCAAATTTGGATACAATATTCTTCGATAGTTTTTCTCGTTCGTCGCGTAGGATTTTTTTTCCAAATTTTCGTTTTTAACGGAATTGGGACCGTTTAAATGTAACATTCGTTTTTCGTTCGCAATCTCCGACGATTTTGGATTGCATACACATTGCATAAAAAACGCAATGGTTCGATCAAATGAAAAACCCCTACGTGGCGAGCGAGAAAAACTATCGAAGAATATTGTATCCAAATTTGGACAAAATCGGACAAGTCGTTTTCGAGATACATCTGGCACCAACTTTGAAAACTATGTTTCGAGATAATCGCGTTTGAATCGCTTCCAATCAACGAATTTATTTTAAAAAATTCCTAAACATACCTCAATGTACACATTTTTCAATAAAAAAAAACCGAATCCAATCGAAACATTAGTTTTTGAGATAAAAATTCCCGAAGTTTACCTTTTTTCTCGCCGTTTACTCCTCCCCTAAGGTACCTGACTACTCTCCCTTAAGGTATTTCTTTCGCTAATGGCCATATTTTGTCAGGGCGTGAGCCCCTTCTCAAAGATTGATAAATTACAGTGGCGCTTAATAAAAATAAGTCACAATCAATTATCATACCCTCTTTTCTTTAAACATTCGGCTGTTTTTATTGTCGTTACGGAATATTTAGCTTTTTTACACGCGTGAGCAGTTTCTAACCAGTCATCTAGAGTTATTCACTGTATAAATGATTATACAGAAATGTGGCCAGCGTGTAATCTCCATAAAGCGCCGGACAAATGAGAAGATTTTCAGAGTCGTAGGGGAGACCGGGGCAAAATGGTATAGCGGGGCAAAACGGTACCGGGGCAAAACGGCACTGGGGCATAATGGGATCGGGGCATAATGGAATAGCAAAAAAATGAAGTTTCTTGGTGCTTGATTTGGGGCAAAATGGGATAGGGGCAAAATGGGACAGAGAAGAGTGGAATATCAAATTGGGGCAAAATGGGACACACAAAAATGAAGTGTCGCAGCCCGCTGAATTTGGGGCAAAATGGGATGACAGGAAAATTCATGCTTCGGCTCTATGAAAGAGCTGTTGAAACATAATCTAATCTAAATGGTGCTTGTGGTTCGTTTCAGTCCACATATACGCAGATAATACGGACTGACCGATATATTTGTCGACACATATCCGTCGATTTCATGGGCAGCCTTTTCTGCGGGGGCTTATATTCGAAATCCAAGGAATCCTGGATTCGTTGTAATTCATGCGAGAAATGGGCCCACTATTCATGTGCCCATGCTGACGATAACTTAATCGAGTACGTTTGCGACAATTGTGCCGATAAAAATTAGCTTAGTTAAACAAGCAATAAAAATTAAACATTGCCACCGTTAAATTATAGTATCGTAAGTAGAGTGTGACCCAAATATCGTGTAACATTCAATAAAACCCGTTTTCACTCATTTATTACCCCTCGTTTTTTACCCCTGCATTTCTTTCGTTTCTGCATCGAATTATTCCACTGTCCCATTTTGCCCCGATCCCGTTTTGCCCCAACCGCCTCTTTCTGAGGAGCCTGATTTTCTTCGGCCCATTTTGCCCCAGTCCCGTTTTGCCCCAATGACGTATTTTCCAGCAGTGTTGATTTTCACTATTCCATTTTGCCCCAAACCCGTTTTGCCCCGGTCCCATTTTGCCCCGGTCCCATTATGCCCCGCTATACCATTTTGCCCCGGTCTCCCCTAATTTTTCGTTGAAAGTTCGATAACTTGGCTTGAAATTTTACCGGTATACCGGGACGTATTTTTTTTACTTGATTATAGACGAAAATCAGTTAATTGTTAAATATTCAGGTTCGTGAAAGTAATACCTCAACATCCATCAACGAAATGCTCGCGGCCCTTTTTAGGGCACAACAATGAGAGCTGTATCGTTTATTTGCATTCGAAAAATGTTCGATACGCTTTATTTTTTTAATTAAACTTTTCTAATTATCTGGAGAGCTTCCAGCAGAGACATGCACGTAAAAATATATTCGCTATAAAAGATAGGGTCGTCCGTGGGGACAGAAAAAAAACACTGGAGTTTATTAAAATGGAAGTCATGTCCACGAGGATCACCGAAGCGGTAAAAAAGGGAAAAGACCTCATTTATAGACGAATTTTAAGCCGTTGAAATAGGGCGGGGATGTTCCTCCGAGGCTCACCAGTAGCGAGGGCCCTAGTCTGGTACACCTTAATCGTAATTTATTCAAACGGCTGATATCACCGTGCAGTCACCAAATATTACGAAACTACCGTATAATCGTGTGCTAAGCAAGTATATGGGTCGGGCCGTAATACGCGTGAACGCGCTCGGACTTTTTTTTCCGTCCTTAATCCCTCGCTTTTTCTTTCACCTGAACGTTGGTGCTGAAGCCGCGCGGGCGTAAACCTCGTGGTTTACGAGCGGGTATCTTTGCTACGATTGTACTTGTGAACGCAGGTGATCATCGTGTGCGTGTGTGGCAACAATTTATTATTATTTCATTGCCAATTTTCGCGACTCGTTTGGTATCGTTTTAATTATTTTGTTTTCGTAACTTTGGTTCCTTTAATTACGGAATTTCCATAATTAGGTGAAACATTTTGCGGGTTAAAAGACAACGCTTCAAATTCACGTTGGGAAAATGCAACAAAAAATATTTTTAACTTATCGAGTTTATTTATTTTTGTTATTATCAAAATACTTTTTTCCACACATTCAGCTCGTAGATCGCCAAATACGAAACCTGAAAAACGTTTGAGGAATTTTCTTAGCTCAAAACTGCGAAAAATTGAAACAAGTAACCCTCCGACTGCACACTCGCTACGAACCTCTGACTACATATGGGGTCGATCTGACCCCAGGCGTTTTTCCGATCGTTTCATTTCTGTTAATATGCATTTCTTCTGTAGAGACGTTTTTTGTAGTCAATGATCCTTATGGCCTCAACATTTATTTTTTAAGAAAAACATAAATCAAGTGCCCAAACATTCGTCCAAAGTGGTAGATGCGGTGAAAAATACGTACTTGCATGAAAAAGATCATAATTTTTTTTCGTCAAAATATTTTTTAAATCCTCTGACGTTTTTAAAGAGGAAGGTTTGTAGATACGAAAAAAGACAGTGTCGAGCGTCTTTCCAAAAAGTATATTTACTCGAAGGTTTGAATTTGAGCATTTTCGGGATAGTGAAATATTGAAAAAATCGGCTCCTTCGGCTGATTAATTGTTGAAAACGTATATTTTCCGCATTTTTTTTTAACTTCAACGAATTATTATTATTGACATTTACCATTTTTTATTTTTAACCTCCGTTTGCGTAATATTTTCGTGGATTTAAATAATCTGAAAAATCTAGGTACTAGTATTTCATTAGAACTGTTAATTAAAATTAGTTCGATTGACTTACGTCAACAAATTCAGGAGATATGGACAACCAACTTTCCTCTAAGTAAACTCCATGGATGCTAAGAGCACGAACAATGTTTTTGTTTATTCCTCAAAGTCTAGTTAATCAAATATTAATCATCAACCAAAGTTCAGCCCCCTCTTCAGTCCACCTGTAGTAAATGAAATCGAAATTGATGTGTCACAAATCATTGTGGTATAATCTACGCGATAATACTATCGACAAATCAATTAAAAATTAATTATTGTAATGATTGCACGGATAAAGGACCACGGCACCCTGTTTTATGCGTTTCGAAAGTAGAGGACCTATTTAGGTCCGCCAGTCAATCATCGAGATGGAAACTCCCGAAAAGCCAGCCAATGAATGAATCTCTGATGTTATTAGGCGATCAATTCACTTTATATTTGATACAGCTTGATTTCCTAGTCGGCTTATAATCTGCTTACTACTTTTCCTTCAATTAATAAATTGTCGAACCAACGAATGTTGGATCGGCAATTACTGGATGCATATTCCGCAGAATAAATATGCAGAATGTTCTATACAGATTGACTTTCTCCATATTTCATACGCAAGTGCTTTTCTTCCACGCATAAGAGGTCAAAATGGTTGAAAATTTTTCTTTGGAAAACGTGAAAAAAAGACAGTACAGTCCACTGCCTCATGACTTGAATTCCTACGAGATCTTTGCATGTGAGCTAGACCGGTTCATTCAATGCCATACAGAACACGATTGTACATAGTACTTCGTACAGGACACACTGACGAAACTCGACCAGACACACAGCTTATATTCATTCAGTTCTTCAGAGAGGAATTTACCGTATGTCTCACTCCCTCCCTCTCTCTCTCCCTCTCTCTCTCTAGACTCGTTGGTTTAATCGTCGATCCGTTTGCATAATTCTTTATATTTTATAATTCCGTGCGAAAAACAAACATCAAAGCCCCTGAAAAATTACTCAACATAATGAATGTACTGTGTGTCAATCGAGCGATCACTAGACCGATAGTTCACAACTAACGGGCGAATTAATGACGATTAACAACGAGCTAATTATCGATTAAACAACTACTTTTTCGAAGAAATCATAAAGAACAAATATTTATTCATTTCGCACTATTCAGGGTCACATCATTTCTTTGAGGATTAATAAATCGTCTCACATAATCAATTTGACCCTTTTTGGATAGTATTTTGAGAAATTGATCCAATGCGGTTTCTGAGCACTTTCGCTGTATCAAAGAAGGCATCACTATATATATATATATATATATATATATATATATGTATGTATGTATGTATGTATGTATGTATGCATGTATGTATGTATGTATGTATGTATGTATGTACACACACACACATACAAGTGTATATATGTATATATATGTGTGTGTGCCTGTGTGAAAAAGGTGATTTTGAAGACATCAGACGGCAAGGATCTTCCTGTTTTTACAATTAAGGAATAGTTGAAAAATCATTGAGGATCGTGCTTAGTAGAGCTAGATATTTTTATAGTAATTTATAAATATAACGAGTTCGAAATATCTTTTCTCTATATACGTCCAAGGTGACCGAAAAAGTGACTTCCGAAAGGAAAATCTAAATGCCTTGTTTCAACACCCATACAAACCACTCCCATATATATTCTACGATCCTTTTCAATCATTTTTTTTCCTCGTTTCTGTATGTACTATCCTCGCGATTTTTCTCACTTGTCTAGTTGTTAAGAAGTGCACTGCTAAGCAATAAATAAATGGGCAACTGAAAACTAGCGTTATGCCTTAAATTTTGATTATAAGTTGAAGAAAAAGGTTTGAGAGCATCAATCATTAAAATTCAGATGGTAGAAAAATACCTGACTCCTAATTTGTTTTAAAAACTTGTGAAAGGAAAGTGCATAGACGAAAGCGAAAAAAATGAATAAAAACCAAGACTACAGAGAAATTCATAGGAAAAAAAATGAAAAATGTTTTTTTTTTCGAAAACTAAAAGAAAGAGAGAGAGAGAGTAGAGGTGTGTGTCTGTGTATGTGTATAGGCAAATTACTCTACCAGTATTAAATTTCTTCGCGTACACCTCCCGTCGATTTTCTCTCTGGATCGATCAGTATCATGAGTACGGATGGATAGGGAATCGTCACTGATTCGCTCTCAATAAATCGACGAACGCGCTAAATGAAAACAAGCAGTTTCTCGCTCCAAACGCCTGCGGTCATTCTGTCGGCTCGATCTCAACGCTTCGAATATTTTAGTATATCGCTTCTGGGTCATGAGAAATGATGTCAGCGACGAATAAAACTCGTTTCCGCTATATTATGTCGTACCTGCATAAAGGTGTCAAAAACAAAAGTTTGACTATATAATAAGCTGGCTCTCCAATACAATCTCCGTTAAACTTTACGAGGCAATAAAAATCATCGTCGCGTTAAAATTGTCGCTCTATCGGTCTTCTCGTCGGTACATCGTGGAACATTTTAGAAAAATTTTATGTTTTAGCGAAAAAATATCGTTTACTTCCAATTGTCCGCTGCTGATATCAGAGTTAAACACCGAATTACTCGCGTAGATCCTCCAGGTACGTTTTTATTAAGCCAGAATTGTTATGTATAAAGCGCTGTTTTGGAGGTGATTTTTAGGATGGAACAACCATTAAACTTTTCGAGTTTTCTTTTTGAAATTTTTTGCACATTTTTATTGATCCTTCAAGAGGATGTACAAATAAAAAAAAATATCATCACCCACTTTTGTAGGTTTGCTTGCAACGGTGCTGGACAAACGCCCCAGTCGGCGACCACTGTAGTGGACGTTGTATGAATCTGAAAAAAAAAAACCAAACATATTCTTAATCTGTACGAGTGCTGTGACGTTTGAGACCGGATTCGGAAAAAAAATTACAAAATGGCGACATGCTAAACTTTGATTATCAATTTTCTCCTATTTTCCCGACCATTTTACGAGTTATACAGGGATTCCCTCTTATCTCTGCCACCCGAAATAACTCGGTAATTATCGACGTCACAAGAAAATGTTCCAGACAAAAGTTGTACGTCGTGAAGGGAGCCGTCAAATGCGACCAATTTTTTTTTTTTCGGTGACAGCGCTGACGCACAGTGAAGGTCACTTCGACTTTTTTTGAATAAAATGGTACATTTTTCAACCATCTTGTGGAGCACCCCAAGCCGTATAAAAACATTAAGGGGTCAAAGTCGTTCAAGGTTATTCAAGGTCAGTATCGATGATACAAATCTAAATAGGTGACCTTGAATGATCTTCAACGACTTTGACCCCCTAATGTTTTTTATGCGGCTTGAGGTGTTCTGCAAGATGGTTGAAAAAAATACCATTCCGTTTGAAAAAATGGAGGTGACCTTCACTGAGCGTCAGCGCCGCCACCGAAATGAAAAACAATTGGTCGAATTTGATGGCCCCCTTCACATCGTACAACTTTTGTCTGGAACATTTTCTTATGAAGTCGATAATTACCGAGTTATTTCGCGTGGCAGAGATAAGAGGGACACCCTGTATAAATAACGAGCTTTCCGGCTTGGCTCGCGTAGACTTGTGTTGAATGCTCCAATGTGCTCTTGAAATGTTTCAGTAAGGAACACGTAGAATCGTGTTGAAGATCATTAGTACTAAGTTTCAAGTGAACTTGAACGGATTTGAAAAAAAAAATGTATTCGACAAAATAATTGAATTGGAAAAAAAAGATTTTTGCAATGTTGGAAAAAAAATGCATTTTTCAATTTTGGAAAAAAATTGAATTTTTCAATTTTGGAAAAAAATTGAATTTTTCAATTTTGGAAAAAATTTAATTTTTCAATTTTGGAAAAAAAATTAATTTTTCAATTTTGGAAAAAAATTTAATTTTTTAATTTTGGAAAAAATTTAATTTTTCAATTTTGGAAAAAAATTTAATTTTTCAATTATGGAAAAATTTAATTTTTCAATTTTGGAAAAAATTGTATATGAAAAAAAAGATTTTTCCAAATTTGAAAAAAATCGAATTTGAAAAAAAATTTTTTTCAAATTTGGAAAAAAATTGAATTTGAAAAATAAACCACAAATTTTTAGACAACAATGCTGTTTCAGTTTCTCAATTGTGGTCCTGCCTTGAAAGGGTTTATAATCCAAAATGTTTATTTTGTCAATTTCGCATATTTGAGGGGAGATATATTATAGTAACAAAAGTTTTGATTGGAATATACCTGGATCGTAGGACGCCTCGATAATTTAACGGGCTACGGATAAACCCATGAAAAACCGGATGGCCTTATTCTCGCTCATATCATTATCGCATTGAGTAACCATACATGTAATCCATTATCGAAGCCCTAACGTGCTACCGCCTCCTGCGTGTGATAAGACCTACGGTGATAATTCTTCGTCCTACACGTGCGCGCGCACACACATACGCACATGCACAGACGGTGAGTGTAGTTGAGAGTTTGCTTTTTGATCGAAAAAATTTTGACTCGCGTGCTCCGTCTCGACTCTTGGCTCAATAAAAACCAACGAGTATATTAATAGAGAATACTCCGTCAGCCACGAGTGCGTACGAGTTGTTTCGGGACGGCACGGAAACACACGCGCATCGCACGACCAATCCCGAATTAGGCCACAGCTGGAATAAGGACAATTCCTGTCTTTTTCATTTTGTTTTAGTGTTTTTTTTACGTCTGTCGACCGATGTGGATGTACGGGTACGAAGCTCGAAACCAAACTACAGTGTTCAGTCTGTACTTCCGGCAACACACGTGCATACGCCGCACCTGTTGACGATTTAATTGACTTAAGAAAATTAATTAACGTTATATAGTACATTCCGGAGATGGGCTTGACATTCAACATTGAAAATGATTTTGTTCTTTCTCTATATTTTTCCGTGACAAACGTCATGCAAACGTCTACGGGGTCGAAGGGGAAAAAAATGAGCGATCGCTGACCTTTTTTTTTTATCGAGTATGATGAAAAAATGTTCTTTAAAAAAAAGGTTAAAATTCTTCCGTCCTTTTTTTCCAGTTGGCATGCAATCGTATTTTACTCGTTTGAAATCTTATTGTGACGTATCAAATATGGTTGCTTCTGTTGCAAATAAAAGTTACCAGTGTGGGCGTCAATTAGTACTCTTATCTTAATAAATGATGTACGATCGTCATACATATACAAGGTGTCCTGTTACGAATGGATAATTCTGCAACTGTCGATAGGTCAGATCATGTCCTACTATATGCTGGAACTTCAGTTGAGTAAAAGTCCCACGGTTTTCGAGATAAAAATCATCTGCTTTTGGTTTTTCGCATGCCATTTCTACAAATAATAACTTTTTTGTACCCGGTTCAAAAAAAAAATACTCTTCATTATTTGTTTTATCTAGAAAAGTCTTCTTTTTAACCTCAAATGTTAAGGAAACTTTATGAAAAAGGTTTTATGCAGCGTTTTCATACAAACCAATTCGAACATCTGACTTTGATAGCCTGCAGTGTCAAAAAAATATAATACGCATATCGTGCCAATTATTTTAAAAAGTTGCTTAGTCATTGTCGATGATTATTATTTGTTGAAATGGCAAACCAGAAGCAAATGATTTATTTCCAAAAATAACGTAAAGCCCAAAATCTCGAGAACCGTGGGACTTTTACTAAACTGAAATTCCAGCATATGGTAGGACATGATCTAACCATTGACAGTTGCAGGATTATCAATTCGTAACAGGACACCTTATATACAGGGTGTCGCAGAACTGAATGCGTTCCCTGAAATGGGGGGTTGGGGGTGAAATTCTGAGTCGATTGACATAAGCATGTGTGGGTCTCAGATCAACGCCTGAATTATTATTAATTTTCAAAGGCGGACCAATCAGGTGTGCCCGACGAGCCGGCGTACGTCGGTGAGCGATACGCTGGCTCATCGGGCGCACCCGATTGGCCCGCCTTTGAAAATTAACAGTAATTCAGGGATCGATCTGAGACCCACGCATGCTTATATCAATCGACTCAGAATTTCACCCCCAACCCCCCAATTCGGGGAACGCATTCAGTTCTGGGACACCCTGTATATATGACCGAATGAAAGAATTGTGTCAATGTCCACAAGTGAGTGAAACGAAGATTCGTCGTAAAGGCTCACATGTTCCCATTTACATTATCGCACAGAGGTCTAAGTGCACCGCATAATTTACATAGATGCACTCATTTAGCCGCGCACATAAAATACTTCTTTCGATTACGTACTTGGGACGAAAGATCGTTATGGTCTGTCTGATTCTTCTTTCATTCAAATCCACTCCCTGTACCACACGAAAAAAATCCATCCCTCTTTCTCTTTCCCGCCGAAAATAAAAATAATAATCAAAAATCATGGGGTGCAAGGGATTTTATCGAAGATTTTATTGCCCGAAGGATGTATAGGATTTGCAGAAAACCCGAGAGATTATATTCAAACGACATTATTATTCATCGTACGATCGCGATTAAAAATTAAAAATTTAAAAAAGCAAAGCTTTTAATCGATTAAATTTATTGTTTAATTTCATGTTACTACGAGAAAAAAAACGATGGAAAAATATATCGAGGAAGTGACGAATGGCGAGAAATTTTCGTGTTGTTTTTGGTATCTAGGTTGCTCGGTATAAATTTTCTTCGCTGCGAGCCTCGAAACAAAAGGGGCATAGTATGAATAATCGGTGGATTGGTATACCGACCGTGTGCGTGTGCCTATAGTATACGCGCTTTTCCTCCATCGTGGAACACATCTGCCGCGGGTGCATAGAGCAAATATACGAAAATCTTCGGTTGCTCGTCACGCGTATATGCCGCGGACGCTATTTTAGTAAACGGGAACGATTCACGCAGTCATACCGTATGAGAGTCTACGAGGGACTTTTTCCTCAGCCCGCTCGACGACTCGAGCCCCCGAATACGTGCTTTCCCTTTGTGATGGATATAACACACATCTCGCGCGCTCGTCTAATAATAATTTCTCTCCGTTGCACGCGACCGTCTTCCTATGCTAACGCGGCGGTGTAAACGTTAAACAAAACAAGAAACACAATAAAAAAAGAGATTTAAGGAAATAAACGAAAAAACGTGATGCGGCGAGATTTTCGTTGCTGATAAGCGCGGAGAGATTGAGGGCCGAACGAATTCTTCTTGAGTGTCACATACTCGATGGAACTTTTCGACTAACTTTACTCGAAAGTGATAAATATTTAGGGCAAAAGGAGAGTCTTAGGCCCTCGGGGATATATTCACGAAAGGACCGATGCTTTTACTTTGTTCGAAATACCATCCAGCCCCGAGAATTATTGGTAGGAAGACTTTCAAGTTACCCTTTTCCTCGACTACCTCTCAGACGGAATACTCCAATAATGCTTATCGATTCTACACCGCTGGAATTCGTGTCGATTACATCGCTCGTGCATATACAGGGTGTTCTGTTATGAATCGATAATCCTGCAACTGCCGATAGGTCAGATCATGGCCTACTGCATGCTGGAATTTCAGTTTAATAAAAGTCCCACGGCTTTCGAGATTCTGGGCTTTGTGTTAGTTTCTGAAAAAAATCATCTGCTTTTGGTTTTTCGCTTGCCATTTCTACAAATGATATGAATCGACAATAATTAAGCTACTATTAAAAGTAATTGGCACGGTATGCGTAGTAATTTTTTTTTACACCGCAGGCTATCAAAGTCAGATGTTCGAATTGGTTTGTATGAAAATTCTGTATAAGATCTTTTTTTCATAAAGTTTCCTTAACATTTGAGGTTAAAAAGAAGACTTTTCTAAATAAAACAAATAACCAAGAGTATTTTTTTTAACCGAGTAAACAAAAGTTATCATTTGTAAAAATGGCATGCGAAAAACCCAAAACCAGATGATTTTTATCTCGAAAACCGTGGGGACTTTTACTAAACTGAAATTCCAGCATATAGTAGGACATGATCTGACCTATCTACAGTTGGAGAATTATCCATTCATAACAGGACACCCTGTGTGTATGGGTACACACACACACACACACACACACACACACACACACACACACACACACACACACACACACACACACACACACACACACACACACACACACACACACACACACACACACACACACACACACACACACACACACACACACACACACACACACACACACACACACACACACACACACACATGTATATGTATATGTATATATGTAGCCAATGAATCGTTCAGGCGAAACGGAAAGTGTGTTCCCCCGTGTTCTTCACCAATTACATTTCCGACACATACACGAAGACATCAGGCAACTCGATTGCGAAAACCCGGTCACTTTAATGGAGATATTGAAAAATGGTTAAAGCGCATACCTATTTTTGCCTTTTCTATTACAAAGACAATTAATACAGCTTCTATACGATTAAATTTTAATATTCCGAATGTCGCGAACAAAGCCGTTATTTTGTGACAAATTGATAAGTTTTACATGGATTCTAGACAAATGACATTCATTCATACGACGTAATCGACCAATACTCGCCATATACCGGGTGTCCCACTGAACCTCACACCTGATTGATCTCGAAAAATACTGCTCCGATGAAGTATTGAGTATAATGAAACTTAACCGTTCAAAGGGGGACATGCGAGAGAAACATTTTTTTGTTGGTCCAACATTCAAAATGGCGACGTTAGGATGGCCGATATGTAAAAAAAAAAACAAAAAAAAATGAATTTTTCACCAAAAAATTGGTCAGGCCAAAACTACCAACTATTGTAGAAACTTTTGTCGATAAGTTCCACAGTTTTTAGGTTAGAACACCATCTCCGACTATTTCAACTATGTTAAAACATTCTTGACATCCCAATTGTAAGTACACGTGAGTTTGGGTTTGTTCGATAACGGGAGTGACGTGCCGCACAGGCCTGAATCATGTTTGGGTTTGTTGGGTTCGTTTGGCTACAAGTTCAATTCGTCTGCGAACGCAACGAAAGTTAGGTTAGATTCGCAAAGTGCGGGTACAAAGTGACAGCAAAGGGTTGAATCGGAAAGTTTAATGCGACAAAACCCACAAGGGTGGAAGACCCCAGGAAATATAGATATATAACATATATATCGCATCCATGTAATATCGTAGAGTTGCGCATTCGCGCGTACGATTATTGCGCAACATTTTAGCCGTCCCACACTCACCCGCGGGCAAACATAATGGACATATGTGTATATACTACCTTGAGCTACTCGGGTGTTTTAAATAGCAAGGCTGCGCGGAATTAATTCGACGAGCGAAGCACAGTTCCGTTTTACGGCACATATACATGTATACGGGACAAGTGTCCCCTACGTGCACCGTGGAGTATGTGTGTCCGTTTTACGTTAAAAACAAAAAAGAACGAACGAAGAAATAAAAAAAAAACTGCCGACGAGAAAAAGAAGTATCCGCCCACGCTGGATTAGGCGAGGCGCTTTGTACGCGGGACTTTGTTCCTCGCTGAGGTCCGGCGTCGTTGGCGGTCAATGAACTCACACACGAGTACGAGATGCAGTCGCATATGCGTGCGTGCGTGCGTGCGCGCGCGCGCGCGTGTGTGTGTGTGTGTGTGTGATTTTCGAGTACTCGAGTTTGGGGACCGTCCTTGTAGCAGCCCATCGTCCCCATAACATTATGCAAATGTACCCCCAATATCTTGAAAATCACCTTAAGATAAAGCCGTACGCATATCTGTAAAAAGGTGACTCCAAGGACCGTACTGTCCTCAAAAAGCACGATGTGCTAATAGTGAACATTACATAGCTATAGCTGATTCAATGTATCCTTTCTCCATATATATACATACATATGTATGTATTTGTATGTATTTATACATGAACGTACATACCTCGTCTCTCGGCGATGCAACAGCATCCCGACAATCGTGAAACGCACGGAGAGCATAATAGTGTCGCGACCATTCCGTGTGGCTGTATACATATATATGTTGGTCTTCGGTCCATCCGGATTCCACGGATATTCATAAACCCGCGTGTCAAAGTTTCGAATGTTACTCTCTTGTAGACTTATGTCTCGAGCGTACGAAGTCTTTTCGAATAAACTCCAATAAACTATGGGGAAACATTGAGATTACGGAAACCTAAAAAAGTAGAAGAAATAATTTCGGATGAAATTAAGGCGGGACACCAGTTTAGGAGTGAGTTTTTTTAAAGTGATTTTCATGATTTTTTTTTTACTAGGAATGAATTAATAGAGTTTATTCAAACTTTGCAAAGACTCGATAGATATTTTCAAATAAATGTTTTAATTTTTTGGAAGCATTACGTCTGAAAATATCGTTGTTCCAAATTTTGAAATGCTTCCAAATTAAAATATTTGTTTGAAAACCTGCCGCCTATCGGAGGTCGCCATTAGAGATTGCTGTTTGTGTACACTCTGGCGGCCATAGTTTTCATCGGAAATTAATGCGGTTTGAAGAGTACTTTAAGCACATGTTTTTCTTCTATATGAACCTAACTCTGACCAAAGAAATTGAAAATTGCATTTTTTCAGAGTTGTTTGAACAAAAGAGTATATTTTTGTCATTATTTTATAACCTTTTTTGCTATAAAAAATATACTTTAAACAATGATATTATCCCAAATATAGGTCCATATAGAGCGTAATTATATAAAGAAACTATCACTTTGTGAAATTTTACGATGAAAATTTTTGGAGCTAGAGTATATACAAATCGAAAAAAAGTCGTTTCGAGGAAAATGGGCTTGAAAAAAATTACGGAAAATAAAAAATTCAAGGCAAAATTGAATTCAAAAATTTCAATTAAAAAAATTCAATTAAAAAAATTCAATTCAAAAGTAATGAATTATTTGAGGTACATTGGGATCACATTCTTGAATAGTTTTACTAACAATTTATGGAATTAAAAAAAAAACGATTTTTCGTCATCTAAACTGTTTTCCCACCTTGAGTTACGGCGGCAAAATAATACAAAATGGTAGATGAAGTTACTATGGAAACAGGGCTACAAGAAGCGAGGATAGGGGTATGATTCAGGTGGAATGGCAGATAATAGGAGAAGGTATAAATAATAGAGAGAGAAGGAGATGGAAAAAGAGAGACCGTTAATCTTGTCGCAGGACAATGACTAAGTTTCAACGTACATAAAGCAATCGGTCAGCCACTTAAGGATTTGTAGGTCAATTCTCAGGAAATAATGATCACGCTTTATCGATCTCAGGCATATCGCGAATCGAAGGACTCACAAATCTTCCAATCCAAGGTCTTCAGGATCAACGTAAAAAACGAACGTGTATTTTTCCACTCGCGCAACGATCGAAAAAGATTGCTCACAATTTGTCATTCTTCGAAAAATAAATATTCCATCGAAGCAGGAATTTTTCAAAATTCTTTCTAGACTGTCGATGGTTTGTATTTGTTTTTATCGAGCACGGAAGCTTCAATTCGGAGCAAAGAAGAATGGTACCTGATAAATAGTGACTACGTTTTTGGACGAAAAAAACGCAGTTCCGTAATAAAAGGACGATATTGTTGCCTTTGTTTCTTTCGAATTAGCGATTTTTTTAACGGTTAAGCAAAAAATGTTTAGTAGTTTTGCAAGAGGAGAAAAAAAATTAACTGCCGTATTGGAGAAAATTGTTGGGTATTGACCGTAGAAAATGAAAACTCAGGGCAGCCCAGAAATTGAATCGAGGCCCTCTCTAATCTGTAGTCAAGATGAGACCCGCCACAGTCGCAAGTTTTTCGAGTGCTCCGACACTATTTATACAAGAAACACCGAGGCTCGCGCCCTGTCGAGAGAAGTTTCACTCCTCTTAATAAGCAGCGCATAAACCAATGCTCCGACGTAAAAGAAACGAATTTTCTGGGTATACTCCATTTCAATGACTACGCGTGATTGATTGTTCGAAGTATTTCACGCCGAAGACGCTACATTCCTTCTTCTCAAACGATGCGTACATATAGAAAGTAAAAATCAGCCTTGCGCCCGTGAAAAACCTGAGGCGAATTGTGATGCTCCGTCTTTTGCTGTGCGTTGTTCAATAACAGAGAACCGGAGCAGCCTGAACGTCGCATTCTAGTGTTGCAATGTCAAAAAAATGTTTAAGACCTCAGGTCACAGTAACGTGTAATTAATCACGTGCGAATTTAACAATTTTTTTCGTATGAAAAAGTGATTCACTCATAAAATTAATTACATATCTATTTAGTATGAATATCAAGCTGTTAGAAAATATATTTTTTTTTTCGATGTACAAAATGGCCGACTACTAATATTTTCTTTTTTTTATCTCTTTTTAGGCGCTCCGCGGCGTGACATTTAGCATCCACAATTTTTTACCTAGAACAAAAAACAAAAACTCTTGTCAATCTACTTTAGAATACCTAGAGAAGTACGTACGGAATTTAAAAAAATATTGTTTTATTCAAAAGTTGTAGGTATTTCAACTTAAGAAATGAATTTCAAGTGAAAAATTTGGTTACAACTGCTCATAAACTGCTCATAAAATTAAAAGTTTTCGATTAACCAAAAATTCCGTACGTTTTTCTCTGCGAAATGCACTTAGGAACATAACTTTTAAATTTGAAGTAAATCGAGTGAAAATTGTTAAAGTTCTTTGTCACGCCAATTGGAAAGAAACTGTTTCAAGAAGTTTCGAGTACTCGGCCATTTTGTACATCGAAAAAAAAAATTATATTTTCTAACAGCTTGATATTCATACTAGATAGATGTGTAATTAATTTTATGACTGAATCATTTTTTCATACGAAAAAAATTGTTAAATGCGTACATGATTTTATACCCGTTACTGTGGCGTAAGACCTTAAGATTAATGAAATTTTTTATCAGTCGTAGAATGAAATGTTCTTGATCTAAATAAATTGTTTTTTGTCTTTTTGTTCGTAAACGATGTAATGAGATTTACAAATTTTTGAGTGGACATGTGATCGAAATGATGATGAAAAATGACTGATTTACATTATTTTTTTTAAGGAAAGATTTCTTCACCATTTTTGTGACTTATTGTTAGGATATATTTTATTACTACTTTTGGCTGTTACATGATATATGCACTACCGGCCAAAAGTGTCCGGCCACTTCAGATAATTGCAAAACATTCGATCACTTTGGATAATTGCAAAATTATATTAGAATAATACAATTGATTATACAGAGCTATATAATATGTTTGAAAAATAATAAATAAAATGAACTATATATACTATTCTAACATTCTTTAGCAATTATCCACTGATTGAAAGTTTTGCAATTATCAGAAGTGTCCGGAAACGTTTGGATGGTAATGTGTATATTCTTTAAATTAATCTCAAAAGATTGCAGAGGTATGGTACGGTCTTCCAAACGGGTTGCGGCGGATGATGTTAGACGGCGTGACACGTAGTGTCGGTGGAATTAATCCGAAAAAAAATTACCGAATTTTTTTCTTTCATTCACACTCATATGCAGAATATGAACCAAGAAAAAGTGCTAAGTGTTGAAAATCGATGAAATGGTACGCTTTGAACCAAAAATATTGAATTTTGCGATAAGAATGGCTATTTTTGGCAATAAAAATGCTTTTGTTTTTTATTTTCAACAAAATTTAAGGTCATATTTTAGATAATAAAAGGTTAGAAGGATTTGTACCAAATTTCATCAGAATCGGTCGATTAGTTTTACGTTAGTTTCGAAAATGCACTTTCGAAGACCGTCCCATAATTCCGCCATATTTAAAGAATGATAAAATAAAAATACCATATAACAGCCAAAAGTAACAAGCCAAATCGGTAACAAAACAAACCCAAACAAACTCAAAAATGGCGAAGAAAATTATCTAAGAAAAAAAATCATGAAAATCAGCAAAAATTTCCTCATCCAAAGGTATCTCCCCCCTTAAAAATTCCGGGAAACTCCGGGATTGAACATTGAATGCGTACATTAAAAAAAAAACACAATTGTATACTCGAACATTGACGCTCGATGGCGTCGCAGTTTGCATCGTTGGAATGCAACGATATTTTTTTCATTCCCCGATTCTTCTCATTACCCAAAGCCTTTTTTTGCAAATTGAGGCTGTAAATTTCTAATAAAAATTGGTAAAAACGTTTGGGCGATTTTTACGGCCTAAATCGGCCAAAAAGATGTCATTAATTTGAAAGAATTAATTTTCGTTGCATCCAACGATGCAAACTTCAACGTCACGACGCTCGAGCCTCCTCAACCAAGACGTTTCGTCACGTGTCTTCCCTCAGTGCATTAAGCAACGCGAATTATCACGTAACACGAGTTCCGGCCACTTTTCCCGATACTCCATCAACTAACACTTCGATGACAAATTCAACGAGTGACATTTGACATCCAGCGTGTGAGACTGTCGGGAGTGCCGAGTGTTCGAGCCAACCGAATTGTTTCCAATTAATAGCGTGACGGCGAGAAAAAAAAAGGAAAAGCTAGACTCCGCATGGCAAAGGCCTCGCAGAACCATGGAAAGTGTACATAGGTGGCAATTCAACCGCGCGCGGGCACCGTGGATCACGTCACCCAAGCAGCCGAAACGATTGCCCCACTGCACGAATATTAACGACTAAAATATTGTGCAAGAGCAAAAAACGGTGAATAAAAAAAAATGTAAAGCCGAAGGGCCACAGGTGAAAGTTCTCGTTGAAGCGTGAAATAATACGCGTTTCGAGTCTCATTTGTCTCGATGTATTTTCATTTACTCGAATTTACGTCAGTTCTCTAGTCGAGAACGATAAATCGGTCACGTTGCCGGAGGGTCTGATTATTTATCGATGCTATTAAACGGAAATTACTGCAAGGAAATAAAAATTTACGTCTATAAATATTTGTTGGTTCGCGTACAATATTCATTAAAAAATTTGATTATAAATATTAATATTCGTTAAAAATAATTTTTATAAACGTTGATATTCATTAAAAATAATTTTTATAAATATTAATATTCATTAAAAATAATTTTTATAAATATTGATATTCATTAAAAATATTAATATTCATTGAAAATAATTTTTATCAATGTTGATATTCATTAAAAATAATTCTTATAAATATTAATATTTATAAAAATATTGTTTCCTATCGTTGATTAACAATATTCATACGAAATAATTTTGGTAAATATTTTCTTATGGGGACCGAAACATTTTTTCTATTTTTTGGGAAATAAATGTATGACTCGTACGGCCAGAGGGCAATTATGCGATCATCGTTGAGCATTCCTTCACTCAAATGATTATTTGCCTTGACCATTTCGCGCCGACACGATACAATTGTCCCAATAAAATCGTTGACTCACACTCGTCTGCTTGTCTTCCTTTCGTGTTTGTCTTTTTTTCATCTTTTTATTGTTTAACGAGCTCTTCACTTTCGCCAAACGGTCGCGCCATTTTTGGCAAGACACCGCTTTTGGACGAGTCAATGAGCGGAATGCTTGCTTATACAAAAAAAACGTCGGATCCCTCGGCAAATGTTTGCTTTGCAATTTAGCATAAATTGTGGTAGGTATATAGTCGGACAGCCCCCGAAAATCGGGCAAACATCTCGAAATCTGACTAACGTAATTGAGGAGTGACGCAAATTCATTTCCTCCTCGAAAATATAAAATTCGTTTTGCTGCTGAAATCTGCCGACTACACGTAAGAGGTTTGCTCAACCGTGCAAGCTATTTGTAAGAGACATTTTCACTTTTGTTTCATGTTCGTTTTTAATTTTACAGGGATATTTTCCTTTTTTATTTTCTTCACAGGAAATTCTTTACTTTTAATCATTTTATTTCAGCCATTATATACATGTCATATTTTGTTTTCTTGTTTTAATTATCGTATCGTAATATTGAGCAAAAAGTATTGAAAATTCTCAAAGACTCATCTCGATTTTTGCGAACAAAAAACTCACAAATTGTTGTTGATAAGCTTTTTTTTCGGTTGAGAACTCGAAAAATGAAAATTTAATTATTTTATACAATATGTTGGATAAAACATTTATTTTCTTCGCAAATTACATTATATTGTTTTAAGGCGTTACCCCCACTTGTAGCGCAAAAAAAGCCTTTTTCATGAATTTTTTTAAAGAAAACTACAAAACTTTTTTAATCGATCAATATACCATCTTAAAGAACACATCTTGAAGAACTTTCAGTAATTTTTTTTATTGAAAAATATTACATTGTTTAGTGGCAAATGGCCGTCAATGAAATAATGTTTTTATATACACGGTTTGCGGTGACCAACATTGCGGCGAAGTGGATCATCTGAAAAAAAAAAATGCGGATGAATTTAGTCAAATATAAGTATAAACTAGTCTTTAATCGAAGGATTTTAAAAAATATTCATTTTTCACAAAATGGCGGACAGTCAAAGTTAATGGTTCGATTTTAACGAAAAAAACGGCCGTTTTTTTGCTATAAAACGGCCATTTTTTTCGGAAAAAAAATCGAACGATTAAAGACTACATTTTTATGTATTAAATAAGCCTGCAAAATTTCAAGAAGATCGGTTCATTAGTGTTCGAGTAATCTTGGTCACCGACTTCAGAATTGCCATTTTGAGAAAAACGCGTTTAAAGTTTCAATTTCCGGTCGTTTACACAACGGATTCTTCTCTTTCAACGCTCATATCTCAGTCACTTTTGTTCGGATCGACTTGAAATTTTCAGGACATATTCTCAGATACTTATACTTCAAAAAAATGCAATAAAAAAATCGATTTTTTCAAAATCGCAAGTGGGGGTAACCCCTTAAGAAAAATTAAACCATTTTGCACACGATGGAAAAGCGAGAGAAAATAATTATTTGCAGCAGCCGAAATTTAGATGAGACATCAAAGAAAATATTGTAGTATTTTTTTTCTGCCTTTCGTGGTTTGCAGGATGCGCGCTCATATCAGCCAGCACTCGGGAAAAAATCCGCGTGACGTTTCTCTCTGGCAATTTTGTTGCGTAACGAAAGAAATTTCTTCAATTGACGAAGTGTTATTTTTAATGCGCTCTGTGCGCGGAGGAGCAACGAGCCGTGTCTCAAAGCTGTTATGAGCACTAAAACGCGAGAGCACTTTTCTATTGTTCAAATGAAAGGGCGGCTTCCTTCTCGTTGAATTAGCGTATATAGCGCACGCGTGTACAATGGTCATAGAGCCATTTGGTCATCACGGTCATTCAACGAGCCTCGCAATGCCGTTTCCCGTGACAATGGGACATTTTAAACGCAAACTAACGGAAACTATTAATTAAACTACCGGAATCGGTCCGCGTAATATACACATGTATATGTGAATGCCACCGGAATAAGCGACAAACTTTTCGAAATATTTTCCACTTTAGACAATATTTAATATTTTGTCTCACATAATATTTAAAATGAGATACTATTATTATTTAAAAATATCAATACTCCGTATAAAAATGCCAATTATTCCGTAGAAAGGTCTTAAAATTTGAAATTACTTAAGGAAATGAATGATGAGTGCAAGCAATTTTTCATCGTCGTTTCAGAACATAAGTTCATATCAATTTAAAATTATCTCGTCAAATTCGCTAGCAGCATTTTATTTCTACGAATACGGTGGATTCGGAATATTAAATAATTACTCTACAATAATTTTATGACCAGTCTTTTGTACAATATCAATAATTAAATCAATTCTATTTGAATCAATTCTAAATATTTATTCCATATAAATTGATATGGATTGTTCACATGGCGGTTGATGATTGAAATGGATGGATTGGATCAATTGATATCAATTGATATAGATTGATTGCATTTATTCGTTCCAATCAATCAATCAATTAATTTCAAACTCTTCATTACTTCCATGACGAGTCATTTATTCAATTCACTGTCAATATTTACCATGAAAAATTAAACATTTCTGATAGAATACTTGTGGAACGTAAGATTTGGAAATATTTTCCGTTTATTCATTATTTAGTTAACTATATTTTTCGCAATGTTTTGTTCAATCATTTTTGCCGCTTAAATTTATTCCATATTTCCCATTATGAAACAATCAAACATTTCTGCTCCAATACCCGTGAACCGTAAGAATTTCGAATGTTCTTCGTTCATTCATTACTCAATAAACTCCATTTGTGCATTATTCCGGTTAACAATTTTTTCTCCATCACTAGAAAAAATAAGGCCACTATAATTTCCTCGGATACGTATTTTGAAATTATATTGGTTCACGCTGGTGTAATAAAAAGAAGATATCGTTTCGCTAAACGCTTCAAGTTTCCATGACTAATGACAGACTTCCTGAAGCTCGGAAAACGAGATCAGGCAAAGTTCAAAATATCCAGATTCAAATCGGACGTATTTCATGTGAATGTATATATATATATATATATATATATATATATATATATATATATATATATATATATATATATATGAGGTATTCCAAGTGTTTTCGAACGGCCTAAGAGCCTGACTTTCTTCAATGTTTTTCAAAGTTGGTGATGTTTTTGTATCATATATTTTGAGTACGTGGCATTTTTTACAGATTTTTATCTCCCCGCTAACTCGGCTAACGCGGAGATAAAATTTTACACGTGATAAAATTTCATTTTTTAATTTTTTAACCCCAATGATTAGGTTGATCCTGCGGAAATTTACACTGAATTTTCTTTTATAAATGTAAAACAACATGTGTAAGTTTCATTCTAGGCTGGGCTTGCGTTCAGTTAATATCGTCGTCTTAAATTTAATGGGAAATTGTTTTTGTTGAATAACTCGGCGATTTGCAATTTTTAAGTAAAAATGGTAATGACTAAACTTGTAGGAAATCGAGTGCTTCATAACTTTGGTCATTACAGTTTTTTCTCTACCATCGATATTTTTCGAATTAGACTTGAAATAAACCCTGAAAGAAACACCCTGTATATACATTGAGTTACGGAAAAGTCTACTATTTCGTGAATTAAAGTGAACGATAAACCGTACAAGTAATAAAAATTAAAAAAAAATAAAACCGCGTAAATCAAATTTGAGTTCGCGCATCCTCGCAGCAGCGATATCTCGTTTATATACTACGAGCTCTACGCGATCTGTGCCTCGAGGACACGCAGCGTAAAGTACAACTCAACATTGACCGACCAGTCAGTCGAGTTACGTTTATGGTCGTGCGTCTATGCGGTCCGAGCAGTGTGTCTCGACTGACACTTTTATCACGATACACTCACAATATTCGATACTATGGGAAAATTGAATCTTCGTTGAACTTACCGTCTCTCGTATATCGAATCCTTATATGCAGTATTTCTCATATATTTTTTTTTCTCCTCGCCCTTCCCTCATAACGTCACATGAAACAAAGATTAGTCGTCACAAAAATAACAACAAATAGGTACTTGAATAAAAAATACATTTGCGGGACTTAGGGATTTCACTGCGTCGTGTTCAATAGATAAATAACATTAATTAATTAGTTACATTAATAACATTTAATAGTTACATAATACTAATTGAATAGCTACATTAATAATATAAATAATTACATAACATTACCATAATAGTGATATTACTTGAATCAAATATCAATTACATCAATTGAATAGTTATATTAATAAAATGTAATAGTTAGATAAAAATTTTATCATAGTTCCATTAATAACATTCAAAAGTTACATAACATTATCTTAACGATCACATCAATCAACATTCAATAGTTACATAATATTAATTGAATAGTTGCTTCAACAACATTTAATAGTTGCATAACATCAATAGTTACTTTCAAGTAACAAGAACCGTTAAAAAATGTTGAAACCCAAAGTGGGGACTCTGTCCCGACATATTTTCCGCATGCAGTCCAAAAATATATATGTGCGCCCACAAATAACACATCACCCACTCTACACATCACAGCACTCTACTTTTTTTTTTACAAAAATAGCGCTTACCGCCGCGTAGTTAAAACAAAAATAAACGAGATAAAAATGATAAGCACAAGCGCCCGGAGCATTAGGAAAAATTGGCATAAGCGATTGTGGCTGACGAAGGAAACGATGTAAAAGAGGTGCGAGGCAACACGTGTGTTACTTAAAGTTCTGTAGGCGTATTAATTACTCATGCTAATGTGAAGTAGCGCCGTGATGTTTGCATCTAAAGACAGCCATAACTAAGCGACCTTAAGTGACACACAACGATGACATCACGCGCGAGGATACCTCGTGAAAATGACTGGTCAAGCAACATCGTGTTCGTACAAACAAAGCACACCGCGCGTTTTCTTTCTTACGCAACCAATTGTCGATGTTCCGAGTCTGTTGTGTGAGTTAGCGCGGCGACTCGCGCATGCATTACGAAGATTGAGCGCATCGCGACACGCCTGTATATACTCATGGGAGAGATGCAATTCGTGAGACTTTCTTTTCTATGTGTATGCTCTTTGTCGAAATTTCACCAACGTGAGAACAAAAAAAAATTCTCGAATTATCAAAGTGCAGTCAATTTAGTAGCGATTCAAGTGTATAATAATAATAACAACGGAATCAATATGACTAAGTACTGAGACTATTACGTGCAAAATTGAATTATATAATAAAATAACATTGAAACAAAGTAAGAATTAACTAATTTAATAAGCATTTAATTAATGTCATGAAAATAATAATGATAAAAATGATAATACGACAAATAAATTAATAAAAACGTAATGATAATGATACGAGCCACAACAAAAACAGCAATAATGACAATAATAAAAGACAAAAACAATATGACATTACGATGATAGAGCACATCACAACACGCCTGTATATACTCATACAGACGATGCGGAAGTTTGTATCGTTGGAACACAACGAACATTTTTTTTTTTTTTTTTTCATTTGTTTTCCTCATTTTCATTATCATTCTAGATCTTCGCTACATATTTAGGCTGGAGGCCTCTGAGAATGATCCTGAAAAACGGTTCAATCATTCGAGAAGGCTAAATGTGTCAAAAGAAAATCGGGCTACGAAATTTTCGTTGCGTTCCAACGATGCAAACTTTAATACCATCGAACGTATCGAAGTTTGCGTCAAATGCATCATGCATTGAATGCAACGAAAATTCTTCTGCATTTCTTTATTTTTATCATTAATTCAGATTTTTTTTTGTAGCTTTTGGTTATAAATTTTGAATAAGGATCCTCAAAAATGTTTCCGCGATTCTCGTAGTCTAAATGTGTCGAAAAAATACGGCAATACGAAAAAAAAAAAAATACTTTCGATGCATTCCAACGATGCAAACTTCAATACCGTCATAGTAGAGATGCAATTCACGTTTTCTCCCTCTCTTTTCCCCATTTCGGGACTCATTTTGCGAGAAATTGCGATCTTCGATTATTCCAGGAACGAAGCGGCTGTTTATTCGATTCTTACTCGTGAGGGATTAGGCTACAAAAATTAACGAAAACAATTCAGCGGCGCATATTTAAAAAAAACGCAATGAGACTTTTCGCTTTTTTTCGCGTGAAGGAAAAATGCTCTGTATCGTATTCTTGAAGATATAATTCGAAACATTAAGGGAGATTTTGTCCTTGGAGTGCCATATTTCAGGTGTTTACATTTTATTTTTTTAAAGGAAACGAGTAAAGCTTTTTGAGTGCGGTTTTTTTCTTGCTTTTATTCATGATATACAGAACGTTCAATAAAATTTGTTTTGAAAAAAACAATCAAAATGGCGGCCGTTGCAGCTCCGCGAAAACAGATCCTCAAATCGCGGGGGGTAAACGGCTGACATCACTGCCCCCTCTTTGTTGATCTGAAACACAAATTCAAAGCATATTATCAATCTGTGACCCTTTGGTCATGGAATGACGGATGGGTTTTTCGTTTAGTACAAATTTCGGAAAATGGCGGCGATTTAAAAAAAATCGAATTTTCGCGTTTTTTTTCGCATAAAAAGATAAATAATAAATGCAAAAATGTATCTATCGAAAAAACGATCCGTCATTCCGTGAAGACATATTTTCTGAGTATGCTCTCCAAATTTCAGGTCGATATGTTAATTACAGCGGTCAGGAGAATGTCAGCCATTTTTAAAAACGTGTTTTCGAGAAAAACGCGTTTAAAGTTTTGTAATGTGTTTACACAAATGTGTTTATAATTACCGCTAATCGGCAATGCCTGGTCCATAGAAGCATCCCTCCTCTTCTTCTAGCTGCTCATGTTGAGCCGCTAACATCTCCCGCTGCTCAATTCGGGACAAAGTCTCCCTTAAACATCTTTTGGGGTAATGTTGTTCAATAATAGTAACAGTCGCAGTAGTAGAGCACATAAAGATAATAAATGACAACGGTGGTTGTCATTTATAAAATAATAAGTGTGGTGTAAAATAATAAATGGACAATCGTGGTTGTCATTTATTATTTATTACAAAGAACAACTATATACCGTCATTATATCAACTATATATCTATATAACTATAATAAGAACTATAATAACTATATATAAGAACAACTATATATCGTCATAATATCATCGTTGGCCTGGGCCAATACTCGGATGGGTGACCGCTCAGCCCGGCACTGACTTGCGCGCTGACTATCCATGGGAGGCAGTTTTACTGAATTTCGGATGTCACCGCTATTAAAATTCAGTTAAAATATAGGCCTCTACACAGCACGGGTTTTTCACAGAATCCTCAGACCCTCTTGCAAATGCGATATACGTACTCAACATACTTGGGGAGTTTTGACAGAACTGGAAATAGGTCAGTGACAAATGTAGTATAAAAGTGAACATGTTGAGATCGTGGAAACTCACAAGGGCAAACAAAGCAACGACAGAAATAAAAAAATAGTAATAATACCAATAGCAATGGTAATAATAATAACAGTAAGGGCATTATTATTATTATTCCAGCAATAGTATATCTTTTTTATCTTTGCAATAACAGCAGTATTATTATTATTGTAGCAATAGCAATAGTAGCAGCATACGTGGAAATAATAATAAAAGCAACGATGACGATGACATAACGATAATAATATTATCGAACACATAAACGTTCGTATAGTACAAAGATTAGTCAATTTGGAATAATCATATTCACCAACAACCAGAAAATAAATCGACGTCACCATTTTTCGAAGTTTACGAAAGCCTCTAAATATTTATTAAATTCTTTATTACACGCAAATCTCCTGCTGACACAAGGGTCTTCGCAGCCTCGAGATATCGGATTACGGGTCTTCGCGCATGATCGCACTTGACTATAGACCAGGGACACTCCAAACTCCACAATGTTGTCCGTTTACCGGTCACAACTATCTCCATCAAATCTGTTTTCCGATCGTCGCAAGATCTACACATGTGTGATTTATGATTCCGAGGACTTTTTTTCACGAAATTCCGTCGATCGTCGTCGTTGTACCGACACAGCGACTCGCGCGAGACGGAGAATGAGAAAACGCATAGTTTCTTTGACCTTTCTTTTTCAATAATTTGCCCCCTATCGATGTGTCGTGAGAAAGGCATCTCGTGTAACAGGGTATTTTGGATCGCGTTTCTTCAAGCAGACCAAACAAATACTCATGTATCACCGACGAAAAAGAAAAAAGAATAAGGGAAAAATGAAAGCAATCCTTCGTCGACGAAGCTCTAAAAAAGCCAGGCGTACTCGACACCTTTTTTCGGGATCTTTCAGCTTGTCACAACGGCGAAGGGTTATCATCGATTATTTTCTTTAGCCGCGTTGTCGCATGGAAATATTTTGGTGACAGGAATATTTAATATTAACACATATGGGTATATATATATATATATATATATATATATATATATATGGTGTGTGTGTGTGTAGTATTCTTCAATTAATTCTATTCACGACCACCGGAGCTGTTTGGTCTTGTACATTTGACGGCCTCGTAGAGGGGAGTCCTGGAAGAGAAACGTCTCTAAAAGCGGTCGCCACATACACATCGCGGTGACTCATCAATTGAAGCAATAATTCAGTCGTGACAATAAAATGCTCTCGGATGATGACGACGATGATTTCTCCGCGCGGGCTTTTATTTCACTCTACATTTTCTTGTTTCGCATGAATTTATATCTCCGTTTGCGTTTCTCGGCTATGGATCAATGAGGCGAATGTCGAGCTATCAATGACACAGACTTTCACCAGCATTCGAGAATTCCACGGTCGTTTCAATTCAGCATCGAAGCATTATGATTCTCGGCGCCAATTGAGGAAACGCAAGTCTGTTGGACAAAAGGGTTGATCAGGGGAGTTCGCTTTGAGGTCCGCGAGCGTCGTTCGATCGAGTGATGGTACTTTATCAATGATGACCAATCAAGGTCATGGCGAATTTGCCTTTTGATCATGCGTCGAGAGGATTCAAATTTCCTTGCAGTTTCCTGTCGGGACATCGATAGAGGCAAGAGAAAGAGATACAGTGAGATGGATGGCATTACGGATGCATATCTGTCGCTTGCGGTGGCCGACAACATCGTTTTTTTTTTGTTCGCTTCTCGGAATCATTGTCCCCAAAGAAGGCAAGGTATATTAGATCCCCCCCGGAGGTGGTACGTGGATGGGGTTAAACGAATACGTGACCGGTTAGCACGAGCAGCTTTTCCAGCCAGGTTCATTGTTCTCGGATCGTAAGAGGACGATGTAAGACTTGGGTATGAATCGGTAGCTCCTCTCGCCGTGTCCCCTGTGCACGCGTGTACCTGCAGGCAGGACTCCACCGGTCGGATGTTACGGAGCTTTCGCGCTTGTTCAACAACACCGAGCCTCGTTGTCGTTTGCAATTACAATCTCGTGTCTCGTTTATTCTTCCTACACGTCTTTGTTGCCGCGTTTTACCGTTTTCGGCCGCTGAGATACTGTTGCACACCTTCGCGGTCGTTGCTCGTAAGGGAGGAATGAAGGAACGATAACAAAAAGAACGAGCTATTTTTTAAACTTTTGCACGAACGCGCCGATGGACTTCTCACTCGCGCAACTGTCATTCGGTATGATTAATGCGCCATTGAGCGGGAACGAACGATCGTATGAAACATTGTTGTGAATACGATTTGGCGCGATAACGGCTGTCGTGAATAATAATTCTCGTGTAACGAGGCGGCAGTGTGTCGTTCTCGTTGCTCGCCAGCCGAGCTTTTCGGGCGGACTTTCTTTTCCATTAATTAACTTTAAGTTAAGTTAAATTTAACCTATTAATGAACTTTAAGGGGATGTGGCAGTGTGAATGCTGAAAATTTGGGTGATTTTCGGGAATTTTTTGGAAGAAAAGTACTCGATTACATGTTTCGGAAAATTTGGAATATATTTCGCTGTATTGGACCTATATTACATCATTTTTTCATAGAAAAATATTAAGATCCAAGCGACTTATGCGCTGCCTTCGAAGGCGCCAAAAAAAAGTTCCTCCACTGCTGACATGATTTCGGCCGATTGAGTAGCTGGAACCGAAAAAGGAAAAATGTTAAACTGGAAGGTATTTCCTGTACAATGACGTAGGATTTTCGAAAAATATCAAAATGTAACAAAATGGCGTAGTTATGAAAAAAGCCTGTTCTCTTGCCTATAAAAAGGTCGTTTTGTGCAATGCCAAATCGTCAATTTTTATCCAATCAAAAATATCCTGCGTCGTTGTAGAGTAAATATATTCAAGAGTGCTCAGTCGAAATTTCAAGTCAATCGGATAATTGCTCTTTGAGTTACAATGTCGGCAAATTTGAAAAATCTTGTTTCGAGAAAAACGCGTCTAAAGATTTAACTATCGATTTTTGCAAGATAAAATGATATTGATATAAACGATATAAATGAGAGTGCTATTCTTGAAAGCATAAACTGTCGAAAAAGGCACAAAAACGATTTTTTTAAACTGTCACACCGGTATAGCCCCTTAAGTTAAGTTTAATTAACTTTATTTAACGTTAAGTTAAGTTAAATTTAATTTTTAACTGAGTTTAATCAACTTTAAGATAAGTTAAATTTAACCCTTTGTTAAGTCTATTCGAACGTGAGAGAGAAAGAGAGAGAGAAAGATATTTCGATAAAATATTTCACTGTCAATATGTACATTGAATTACATTTTTTTTCGATTCGTAAGTCTATCCAATTTAGTAGCGATTTGAGTTTATAATAATCGCGGAATTAATATTATTGACCATTAATAAAATTACGTTATAATGGAATTATATTATAGTATATGATAATTATATCATAAAATAATATAATGAAATAAAAGCAAAGAAGAATTATCACGTAACGCAATTAACATAATTGACTACCATTACGTTATTTTTATCTTGATGTTGGAATTGAATTATCTTCTAGTAAATTATAACTAAATTTTGAAATAATGTAATATAATTAAATCCAAGTAAAAAAACGAATATGATTAATGTTACATCAATGCCATAAAAAAGATGTTGGTAATAACCATGATGAGACGATAAACTACAGGTGAAAACAATATCAGCAACGAGAACAACAACAATAATAATAATTATTATTATCATAGTAATAAAGAACAAGAGTAATATTAATAACAATAATGATAAAAATCAATATTAACAACAATAATACGTATGGCGGTAGTAACATAGATGTAGGGACAAGAAGCTCATATTATGGGGGTTACAACTTCCATGTTTTTACGACTGGAGTCGGAACTCCCTCGCGAGTTCCAAGTTAGCTCACACTCGCATTTGGCACTCGGCCAATGTTCATCTCCTCATCGTCATTTTGCAGCTACCGCTCCCTTTGGGGGACAGCCCTCTCGTACTCGCAGTTATTTTCGCACGCGAGTAAACCGCGTCAATAAATAGATCATTTGAACTAACAATTTTCGCAGTTTTGACGAAGATCCTATCGGATTTCTCCGGGCTATATTGGAGAAGAAAAAATCGCAGTAGGTGTCTTTCGTTTATCGAACGGCTTCGATTGGCCCTTTGAAGAAACGAGCGAGTCGTATAATTGAACTAAAACTGTCGTGACTCACGGGGGAAATTGGCTCCTATTTGGCTTTTCGAGATCCGATGGTGCGAAGCGACAAAGCGGTTGATAATTGCAAAATATTGATTGTGCTGGTATGTTGGAAGATTGAAATTGTCGCTTCGAATGCGAATCAACGTGTTTAGGTTTAAAAAAATAAAAATGTGAGCACGTTGTCGAGATCGCTCGTGGATCTAAATGTGTGAGGATTCTTGTACGCGGAAGTCATGCCTTTTACAACTTAAGGTATTCCTTTCACGAATCCGAATGTTCAAGAATTAGCTCTCTTTCGTCTGTAAACAAGTAAAAATACATCCCAGTATACTGGTAAAATTTGACGCTAAGTTATCGGACTTTTAACGAAAAATTACGACTTTAAACATCGTTCTATTCATACGGTGCTTTATGGAGATGACACGCTGGTCGTATTTCTATGTAATAACGATTTATGCTACAACTAATGCTACGGATTTTATTTCCCAGGTTTCGATTAATTCAAATATCTGGAAATACTTGTCCCTGCTCAATACGAATTTGAAACTATAGACGTATAGTTTCTGCAGAGATATTTCAAATTCACTTCTTTTCAAACTAAAGCTCAACGAAAAAGAGTTTTTTTTTTCCTTTCAAAAAGATATGAAATCCTTTTTAAAAACTTTGAAAAAGTCTAAAAAGGACCGTCAAGTAACAAAAAAATTCCCTCGAAAACATTATCGCTTGTTTTGCCTATTAAAAATTCTTATTTATCTTGGAATATTTTTCATTTTTATTTAAACAATCGTTTTATTATATTTTTTCGATGTAAATAACTTTTATAAAATAGCCAAGCAAGTTGACTAAAAATGTTGTAAACAAAATTGTTAAAACTGAGGTATAATATTTTTTTCGAAATATTGTAGTTAAATAAAAATAAATCATCTTACTGTTGTAACATAAAATTTGTATCACCATTATACGAAAGTACAATGTAAGTACCACACAAGTACACTGGAAATGCTGTGCAACGATTTGGCGTGCATGGTTAAGAAAAAAAGCTCATCGAAGGTTTTCGTCTTCTCAACTACTTAACTCGCAGTTAAAAAAAACAAGAACTGCCGCAATTCATTATACAAGTGGAAATGGAATTCGTGAACTTGTGAAGGACGGATCAAGTCAGTGATGTACCCCTAGACCATACGACACTTGAAATCTTATTTTATTTGCATAATCTATAAAGTTATATAAAAGTATAAACTTTCTACTTTGTCAAACAACAATTACACATTGCACCTTAATTGGAATACCAGTCTAGAGAGTGGAAAAAAGGTGAATTAATAAAAATATATAGACACCCAATCGGTATAATGAGAATTCCCTTTAATGGCCTTTATTCTACATATCTTCAAGTATCTGCACACATTTTTCGAATGTTTTTGTAACAATATGATGGTGCTGAGATTCGATGAAGCGTCTTACAGTGTCCTGCTGCCAGCAAGAGTTCTCGAATTTTTCACCTGGAATGAAAGTTCAAAATAACGTGTTCTAGATAAGATTCGCCTTTGAAGTGCGTCGGAAAATCGAAAAATATCGGTTTTTTATAAAATCGTCAATGTATGAAAAAAAAAGTTTTCTGTAAAAAAAATTGGGGAAAACAATTTGTTTTGGAAGAAGTATTCAACATGTCACACAATTTTAATGAACATATCATATTATTTGCTCATGTTCCGTTCATGTTCTGCTATTTTTTATTTTTTTTCGAACAAAAGCATTTTTTGATTCGTCCCTTTGGTGTATGCACTTTCCTCGTGATTTTTTTGCCTTGTGTTGTTATGAAATACACTGTTGAGCAATAAACAAATGACCAACTGAACGCTAACGCAAATTTCTTAGATTTCAATCAAAAGTTTAAAAAATAGAGAATCGTTCACTAAAGTTAAGATGGTTAAAAAAGATTTATACTAGCTTAAATGACGCCAAATTTTTATTTAAAATGCCTAAAAGGTCAGTATATACAAAAAAGAGAAGAAAAAAAAGAAGGATACGCATATACTCTATGCCAGTATTGTAGGAAGAAAGGAGAAAGTTTGGAACACACACTTGAATGCGGTAGAACAAAAGACAAAATGAACGAGGAATTTGTACGTGGTGTGGCAAAGTGGTGAAGAGGCTAAAAGGGGGAGGCACTAAAAAGGGCAATTAATAAAGAAATGAAAGGGAAACCGATCGAAGAATTGTGCGAGTATGTGAGAGCCTTCGATTGCATGGTAAGAAAAAAAGCATAAAGGAGAAAAGAGACAAAAAAAAATGTTAACATAAAAAAAGAAGGAAACGCGTCAAAGGCTACCAATGTACCCAGGGGTGAACTGTGTAAAAATCCACAAGGGTATACTTGAAAATAAAGAACTATACTGCACAAAAAACCCATGTTACACGAAAACTCGAAATAAAATTGAAAAATTCCATTTTTTTCGAAAACTAATAAAAAATCGGCGGTTCTTCGCATACCAATAACACGGGGCATCTAGATTTTCTTTCCGGACGTCACATTTCAGGCCACCCTCTATATAAAACATAAGACGCGATCTCCGCCATTCCTTCAGTCAAACCCTTGTTTTTCACAATTTCGCAGCTGCCCTAAAGTACGGAGTTCCGACTCCTAACCTGCATTCGTCCGAGCCTCGCTGTGACTGCGCGCGCATGCGCGAGCGGCCATTTCGTGCAAGCCGCTGGTTCTCGTGTTCGCGCCAGATGTCGCGTTGCATTCCGCGCTCGGTAAACACGCGTTTATATGCACGAACGGAAAATAAAAGAGTAGAGCCCGACCTCAAGTGTTTTAGTCCGAAGGCGCGCAATGTCCCGGAGAAAAACGACGTAAAAGAAAAAAAAAGAAAGAGGAAACGGAATGGGAAAAAGGAGAAATAAAAGTGGCCGAAAATGTTTTTAGGGTGTGTATAGGGTCTCGTTCGGGTCGATTCGGTCAATGGCACTCCCACACTCCGTGCTTGGTCTCGTTATTTCTTACGGTCGCGAGTGTGAGATGATTACTACGCGTACGCCTTTCTTGCTGTGCCCGCGACGCCCACACATACTCGGCACGGTGAAAACGAGGAGAGTAAAGAGGGAGAGAGGGCAGGAGGGAGAGAATGGAAGGCGAAAAGGGTTTATATTATACTATATATGCAAGCCGCGACGAATATACAACTATACGCACGTCTCGTCTTACGACGAGCCTGCACGACAAGGAGCTTCGGGAATAAGACTGCGCGTCCAGCCTGGCAATAATAACCCTTAACGCGTGAGAGAATGCGAGACATGACGTCATTCTCTCTCTCTCTCGCTCTCTCCCCCCCCCACCCTCACTGCTCTTATCCTTTCATTCGTCATTCGTCACGCTACACGTCGAGGGCTGGCAGCCCAAAGGGCGTAACTCCAAACATCGAAGACTCAATCCCGTACACGCGTTATCCCCTTATGCTCGTTAGTAATCGATGTTACATAGGCTTTGGTGTGTGTATACACGAACGGCGTGGCGCGGGTGGACCCCATGAGAAATATTTCAAATTGATGATCTAATGCTTCACCACAACGAGTGACGTTTTGTATATGAGAGAAAACACGATGGGGACGCCAGCATCCCTTCCCACTGCCCCTTCAACGTGACAAGATTCATGAGCGTATATATACGAAGCTCCGAATCTCTATAAGAGAACGATAATTCTGCTGACGAAAGACCCAATCGATAAGTTCCAAGGATATCTTTATGTGCGACAGGGTTCGAGATTTTATCTCTTTCTCTCTCTCTCTCTCTCTCTCTCTCTCTCTCTCTCTCTCTCTCTCTCTCTCTCTCTCTCTCTCTCTCTCTCCTTCTCTTCCTCTCTTTTTTCCTTGCTCCTGCCTCCACTTACAATTAGCCCTCTCAAGCTCCCTCGATTGTTTGGGTTATAGTGAACGTATAGCAGTAGTGAAGGGTCGGGCATTGCAGCGATCCATGTTCAAGATATTCGTCCAATTAATTTTTCAAACGTGTCCGAGATATTTTTAATATGTTTTAAAAATACGACCAATGAGTAGATGTGGATTTTGAAGATCTGATGAGAATCGACCTCCGGAGGCTCTGTAAATTCCTCGGTATCGTTTTTTAGGGGAAAAACTCCGTTTCGAGGAAATTAATCAATTCGGCCTTAATTTTGAACGATGTTTCACTGGAGGCTGTGCCAAATTGACGAGAATTTTGGGAGTTTTTCGTTTTATCGGAAAACTAAGGAGCGTAACTCACGGAAACATTGTCGTTGAACTTCCCTCCTTAAGGGGGGAGATACCTGTAGGCGAGGAAAAAATTACTGATTTCCGTGATTTTTTTTTAAGGAAAGATTTGTTCACTATTTTTTTAAATTTAGGGTATGTTTTATTACTACTTTTGGCTTGTACATGGTATTTTTTGTTAATCTTTAAAAATGGTGGGGTCTTGTAAACGGATTGCGGTGGGTATTGTCAGACGGCGTGACAAATAGCGTCGGCGAGATGGATCTGAAAAAAAACCAACGAAGATTTTTCTTTTATTAACATTCATACGCAGAATACGAACCAAGAAAAAGTGAGGAATGTTTAAAATCGATGAAATGGTACGCTTTGAAACAGAAAGATTGAATTTTCGGAAAAATATTGCTACATTGAGACACTAAGGTTAGAAAGATTCATACCAAATTTTATCAGAATCGGTCCATTAGTTTTTTTTTTAGCTATACGGCATGCCGATTTTGAAAATGCAAATTAGAAGAGCGTGCAAAAGTAGTAATTAAACATAACCTAACAAGGAACATCCCTCAGGTGTCGTCCTTCGATATTGTTCAAACTTATATATGTTATGGAGCATTGAAAACTAAGGGACAAGAATTTTTTTATTGACGGAAAAATGATTTTAAGGGGTGAAACCAGCCCTCGAAGAAAGGCATGTCTAAAAATATTTCTAATCCGAAGCGATAAAAAATTCCAATAGAGAGTTATCGCAAAAAAAATCATGCAGGGGTGAATCACCCCTATTCGAGGGCTGGTATTATCCCTCAAAACCCTTTTTCCGTTGATAAAAAAAAATACGTGTCGCTTAGTTTTCAATGCTCTATAACATACATAAGTTTCAACGAAATCGAAAAACGACACCTGAGGGACGTTCCTTGTAGGTCTCAAAAATGGTGAAGAAATCTTTCCGTTAAAAAAAAAATCATGGAGAATGACAATTTTTTCCTCGCCTAAAGGTATCTCCCCCTTAAGTTGTGATCTTCGTGGCTCTTGCGACGCGGGTGAGATGTTTCGGAAATGTTAGCCATATCGAGATAGCAGCCAGCGCAAATGAAACGTTTCGTGTATACGCTCGGTGGGCAAGTGGAGACGGTAAAAATGTACGGAATTTATTATGACACACTTCTTTCGCGCTAACAGTGCGTGCAACTTTTTTTTTGCGCTCCGAACTGCCGATGATTCATTATACGTGTGTGCAAGTAAACGCGCAATTAAGCGTTTTGTCGTTGAAGCACATCGCGTGGGCTTCGAAGATAGACATCGCGTTTTGATGATAACTCATAAACGGAATGAAAATGAAAGCCGCGAATGATATTTTCCCAGGTGACATCAAGAAATGAAGGCATTCCTGGGAATACGGTAATTCATCGATTTGGCAGTAGCTGCTCTTGATATTGTTCAGCAATAAGCCAATCAAATGATGTTGGGTAATGGAGTGGTTTTAGGGATATTTCATTGGTAAAGGGCAATCCTTATCCCGGCTAGAAAGTAGACGGTGCTTCCTGTCCCTATAAATCATACGTCATTGGATACACCAGAGGAAAATCACGGTGCATACATTTTCTTTTCTTGCGACCGTTTTTACAGCTAGAACAGTGATCTCATCGCTGTCAATCGTTGGTAAAAACAACAAAAGTAGAAAAATTGCACGGATGTGACTTCGTGCATAGAGGGTCTCGGAAAAGTCGTAAAGCCTTAAGGGGTTAGGCTACAGTGACGGGTATAAAAGCATGTGCGAATTTAATCATTTGTTTCGTATAAAAAAGTGATTCACTCATAAAATTAATTGCACATCTATTTAGTATAGATATCAAGCTGTTAGAAACAAAATATTTTTTTTTTTCGATGCATAAAATGGCTGACTACTAATATTTTCTTTTGTTATCTTTTTTTAGGCGCTCCGCGGCATGACATTTAGTATCCACAATTTTTTACCTACAACAAAAAAACAAAAATTCTCGTCAATCTACATTAGAATACTTAAAGAAGTACGTACGGAATTTAAAAAATATTGTTTTATTCAAAAGTTGTAGGCATTTGAAATTAAGAAATGAATTTTCAGTGAAAAATTTCGTTATAACTGCTCATAAAATGAAAAGTTTTCGATTGATCAGAAATTCTGTACGTGCTTCTCTGCGAAATGCAATTAGAAACATAACTTTTAGAAACATAACTTTTCAATTTGAAGTAAATCGAGTGAAAATTGTTGTAGTTGTTTGTCACGCCAATTGGAAAAAAGCTGTTTCGAGAGGTTTCGAGTAGTCGGCCATTTTGTACATCGAAAAATATATATATATATATTTTCTGACAGCTTCATATTCATTCTAAATAGATGCGTAATTAATTTTATGAGTGAATCACTTTTTCATACGAAAAAAATTGTTAATTTCGCACATGATTGTATACACGTTACTATGGCCTAACCCCTTAACTAGGCAGGCTTGTACCACTGATCCTGCACAAATTCAGTAGAGCGTCGATTATCCGAACGACAATTATCCGAATGGCGATTTCGTTTATCCGAAACGTCAATTATCCGAATGGTGATTTGGGTTATCCAAAATATCAATTATGTAAACAATAATTTGTTTACATAATTGATAATGCACGATGTATATATTGTTGCACGATGTATATATTGTTGCACGATTTATATATTGTTGCACGATGTATGACATCAACTTGTTGATCGTTGTAAATGTATATCAACAAGCTTCGTTCGGTCGAAGATTATTGCCTACATTGATAGAATCCGTTTGTTCGGAGTTCATTTATATATTGATAGGTTCCATTTGATTGACGCGACTCTCATGATCACAGCAGCACTATCGAATTCCAAAATTCCACATTTGCTTTCTCTTTCATCTTTGCCTACATCGTAGGAATTCGGACTCCCGTGGCCTGGCTTTCCCGCATGCAACAAATTCCTTTCTTTCCATGTACGATGCAGGAATTTGATTACTCCGTTAACCGATCTGCGAGGAGCTAGCACGCCTGCACTTTCGAAATGACTTCGATAGCCTTGCCATGTACATACTGAGTGCCAGACGACGACGCACTATTGCGAACACTCCAAAATGCATATTGCGTGAGAAATTTTCCGAAATCGCAACGCAGGTCCGTGACACTCACGTGTGTCACTTAAGGGGCTACATCTATCCAGAGGCCCAAAAAAGAAACGAAATTCCGATTTTTTCTGGAAAACGGTTAGTGAAAAAGAAACGCATTTTTTTACCAGAACGATACATATATTGAAGGCCTTAAAAAAAATTACCATAAAGAACCGAAAAACAACAAAAACATATTTTTGTTGATGACATCATTTCCGCTATGTTTGGCGGTGGACACTCTGAAGCGCAAACAGGCCATCCGAAATCTAAAAACCAAATGGGTTATTCAAGTTAACAATATCACGAGTCGTTGACGATCGTTGATTTTTCAAATCATTTTTTTAAACAATGTGACGACCAATTGAAACTTGAGCATAAAAAATCCACGAAAAAAGTCGTCATTTTCACGTAACTATTAGAAAATGAAGATCGATTTTCAAAAAGTGGGATCGTCAATGCCCTTCAAATGTTTCTCATCGTATCTCCTGTGAATTTGGAAACAATTCATCGAGTGGTTCTCGAGAGATCATGTCCACCGACATTGAAAGCAGTGTTTCGAGAGAAACGCGACGCGAGAGTGATGCCATTGAATGAAAATATTTTCGGAAAATGAAACTTTTTTTACCCACCCAGGTAGATGTAGCCCGTTAAACTCGTTGATGACGTTATCCACAGCGTGATGGAAGACGCCAAAAAACCATCCTCTCTCGCCGGTGTCTAGCCCGGGAGACTTTTGCAACGTATGACATCGCGCGTGCGGTCAGCGCTTTTTTTCGGTAACGATGACACGTAGCTGACATCATCATACACCTCTAAATACACGTACGTGCGCATAATCCAAAATAGGATTTGCGGTACTCCTACGAAAAGGAGTAAAAAAAACATCGTCCGTCCGTTATACGAATCGTCGCAATTCCCGCCGAGACGTTTAAGGAGAAATGGGTGACGCGACGTGTATCCGCTTCTCTCTCTCTTTTTTTTGTTCCTCAAGAGCTTGCGGTCATCGTCGAGGATGCGTCTCGTTTTGTTTTCGCGCAATATGGCGATCCCCTCGATGACTCCGCGCATGTTTACATTCGTATTCCTCGTCGGTATCCGCCATTTGCGACATCGAACACGTACCCGACCGAGTAATGCCGTTGTCCTTCCGCGTGTACATACTCGCGAGGAACTGGCTTTTCCAAACGATCATGAAACTTTCATCACCATACGATCAAGCATATATATATATATACTTATACACGGACAAAAGTTATTTTGAGTCATGACGATTTCTTCGTTTTTGGCAGAACCGTTTTCGACTGATTTCTCGAGCCCTGTCATTTGGCCTTCGAACGAAAATGGCGGTAACGATTATAAATAACGATGCAACGGGCGACCAAACGTAATGATTCTCGAGCTTACTGAACCTTTGGTTTAAATTCACGTATACACGGAGTATTTTATTAAAGACTGAAATTGATGCAAATTTATTCTATACTGGATCCCATTTGATGATGTTGAGGGTATTGGAGTTGTTGACATTAAGATAACATCCTTTTTTTACTTGCGAGGAACATCAATTAAGTGTCCGCCTTCGATTTTGTTGAAACTCACAAACGTAATAGAGCATTGCAAACTATGAGACACGTGTTTTTTATTGGGGGGGGGGGGGCGGTTTTAAAAGGGTTAAAGAACCCTTAAAGAAAGGTGTGTCATCCCTTAATTTTTTGTTTCAATGCTTCTTTAGTGGATTTTTCATCGCTTTATATTAGAAGAATTTTGGTTTCTTTTCACTCAAATCGGTGGACTACTTGTGAATGAAACTGCAAAACCACCCCTCGATACGCCTTCCTATGAGGGGTGGTTCCCTCCGCCAAAAACAGTTTTTCCGCAGCAAAAAAATACGTGCCCTGTACTTTTCAATGCTTTATCACATATATGAGTTTCAACAAAATCGAAGGCGGACACTTAAGTGATGTTCCTTGGTAGTCAGCTTTTGCGGCAAGCTTAGGCTAATAAAGTCACTCGATCGCGGTTTTAGAATCCTTTTAAGAGACTCACAAACTAAATCTGCCAGGAAGCTTTTGAAAAAAGATCAAAATAAATAAATGAAAAAATTGAGGCAGTATTGTTGTCTAGGGCGATGTTTTGGAGCTGATTTTTACGATGGAATAACTAAAAATATAACTAAAAGAATAACTAAAGAAACTACACATGTTTATTGATCTTTGAAGAATATGTAAAAGTTAAATAGAAAAAATGTATTATTATGTACTTTTGTACTTTTGGTTACAATGGGGCGCGGAAAAAAGCCCTCAACTGGCGACCAGTGTTGTGTAGATTGTTATTACGATAAATATAATTGTTATAATAAATTATATTATCCCGCATTTATAATCAATTGGTTAAGACTAGTACGGATGATGCTTCGGAAGTATTTGCATCAATGATACGAATTCCTCAATATAATAGTAAAATCGTTATATCGAATTCACAGATTACAGTAATTCGATACGAATGATTATGAATTACAACTGATATATAATCATTACGCATCAGCATCGACGTTGCTGCAAAATACGTTTTCAACATGATGTCAGTTGGCTAGTGATCTACTTCAATATATAACTAGATTGTTACATTATCATTGCATCATACTATTCAAAGCTAAATAATTATGAGTTATAATTAATTTGTCACGATGAATGTCGATGTTGCTCGAATTTTTTTCCCAAACGTCTTGACCACTGATTATGTCTCTCCTTGAAGTCTCTACAGTTACCAAATCATATTCTTCCTCGTGACTCAATATTGATCAATTATACAAAGCTCCTACACTGAATTGCTTTAAAAAAAAGTTTACAAAATCCTCGCAAAAGTGAACATGATGCTGGGTATCGATCCGTACTCTCCTTACGAGCCCAACATGACATAGGAGCTGGTTCTCGTGTCAGAAACTATGTAACTACCTACTAGGGGAGTCTCGTTAGGTATGCCCGACGTAAGAATAGAAAAGCGAATACGTTTCTGGGTGTGCCCACGTATGTAACCACTAAAAGACGAACCTTCTGCCAATTTCTTATAACTCTTGCGAACTACGTGCAGAATCGCGTACGTCCGTCCATGCCTCATTGGAATTTATGTCCCCGTGTGAGATTAAAAAGACGCGTCCATATCGTGGCGGAATTTAAGACGCGCTTGCAAGCTTCGATATTATTTCCCAGAAGTGTCATACTGTGTGTATGACACGGTGTATATATATCTGGTGTATATACGGGGTGTATATATACATATACAGGGTGTCCTGTTATGAATGGATAATCCTGCAACTGTCGATAGGTCAGATCATATCCTACTATATTCTGGAATTTCAGTTTAGTAAAAGTTCCACGGTTTTCGAGATTGCAGGCTTTATGTTATTTTTTGGAAAAAAAATCATCTGCTTTTGGTTTTTCGCATGCCATTTCTACAAATGATATGAATTGATAATAACTAAGCATATCTTTTTAAAGTAATTGGCACGATATGCGTAGTACATTTTTTTTAGACCGCAGGCTATCAAAGTCAGATGTTCGAATTGGTTTGCATAAAAATGCTGCATAACATCTTTTTTCATAAAGTTTCCTTAACATTTAAGGTTAAAAGGATGAGTTTTGTAGATAAAACAAATAACCAAGAATTTTTTTTTGTTAAACCGCGTCAAAAAGTTGAGGCCGTGTTGAAATTCCGAACTTTGAATGATCAGAATGCTCAAAATTTCGAAAATATACTACCCTGAACGATCAAAACTCCGAAAGAATTCTACACGAAAGACCAAAACTCCGAAAATCTGAACACCGTCAAAATAATTCGGCTACGGCAATATATATTTTTTTTCTTTTATTAAAAAGTGATTTTACGTCAATTTTGAAATTTGTCTAGACAATGTTATACGTTCTACATCATTTACAGTCACCTGTGTAGACTTTTGCTGTCCTAATCTTTACGAACCCCGTCATTTCGGAACATTAAAATTAGAAATTTTAAACCGTCGGCGTATTCAAAGTTAGGAATTTCAAACCGGCCCTCAATTCAAGATCATGCCAGCGAAAGTCTACACAGTTGATTGTAAATGATCTAGAATGTATAACATTGTCTAGACAAATTTCAAAATTGACGCAAAATCGCTTCTTAATAAAAAAAATTCTTTCAATAATTCGTCGATTTATTGAAAATTTTGAAACATTTAAAACTTCCATAGCAGAATTATTTTGACGGTGTTAAGTTTTTCGGAGTTTTGGTCTTACGTGTGAAATTCTTTCGGAGTTTTGATCTTTCGGGATACTATTCTTTCGGAGTTTTGAGCGTTCTGACCATTCAAAGTTCGGAATTTCAACCCGGCCCCATCTTGAATTTCGGAATATTAAAATTCCGAATTTTAAGCCGTCGGAGCATTCAAAGTTCGGAATTTCGGGTGGGGATCCAAATATCGAAGGACCAAATATAGATCGACAAATATTTCGAAACGACAGAATTATGAACTCTCAAAATAACGAAGGTTTAATTATTTGTGTGTGTGTGTGTGTGTGTGTGTGTGTGTGCGCGCGTGTGCGTGTGCGTGTGTGTGTGCGTGCGTGCGTGCGTGCGTGCGCGCGCGCGCGCGCGTGTGTGTGTGTGTGTGTGTGTGTGTGTGTGTGTGTGTGTGTGTGTGTAAGATTCATTCACACGGATACGTGAGCATGATATGGTTTATGGTGTGTCCAAATCATTGACGAATGGTGAGATAGCAGACATATTCATTTACGTTACGTGGATAAATGTAGGCAAATGCGATATTGGAGACGTTGGGCTCCGAGAACTGTGCTCAGAGTATAGTATTGCCTCCATACTCGACATAATGTAAACCGCGTTGTTTTTAAAACCACTTCTAGATAAATGTATGCATATTGACATAAATGACATTTGACGGATCGTGCTGTTCCCAAAACTAACGATTTGTATGATAAACGGTTGAGGACCGACCTCGAAACGTCCCGATGTGCTGGTAGCGAAAATTACGTAGATATAAAGAGTTCCGAATATCCGTCCCCCAAATATGTATGGATATAGATGTATGGATAGGTACATCGTAGCGGTGAACACAAATAGGGGGTGGAACGAAATAAATGGTAGACAACTGATATCGAGAACCTTAATTGAGCTGTGAAAATAAGCAACGATTGACGAAAACACCAGCTGAACTTCATGATCGCCGGAGTGGCTCGATGTCTAATTTCGAAATATTAACCCAACGCGAGTTTAAAATAGCCTCGACAACGAATGGGACAGGAAGCTCGCAAGATCCGAATAGAACTATTTCTATTATGGCTAGAAACTTGGATTCCATCATCTTTTATTTTTCGTAGCACATGTCATCTTGACGTAAATGCAGCCGAGTGAGCCAAATATCCGTCTATACTTTTGACGGATTGTTGCATACGTTTAAATACAGTATTGTTGTCTAGAGCGCTGCTTTGGAGGCGATTCTTAGGATGGAATAACTGTTAAGCTGTTCCAGTTTTCTTTCTGAATTTTTTTACCCATGCTTATCGATGCTTAAATGATATGTATCATTAAAATAAAAATTATTATTATATACTTTTACATTTGTTACGACGGTGCGCCGAAAACGCCCACAATTGGCGACCAGTGATGTGGGCGTTGTATGGACATAAAGAAAAGCCAAACATATTCTTAATCTATATAAGTGTTTAACAGTTGGGTACCAGATTTAGTACAAAAAAATACAAAATGCTGACATGTTAAACGTTGATTATCAAGTTTTTCTATTTTTTTATCAAGTTTTTCCTATAAAAAAAAAAGATTTCGACTCAATTCTGTTACCAACGTTGAAAAAGAGTCTATTAAAGGTGCATGCCAAATCTGAGCTGAATCGACCAATCGGTTGGCGAGATATCGAGATTGTCGATTTTGAAAAGCATATCCCCGAGCTCACTCCTTATAATTTCTTATAATTGAGGAGCTGGCGAACAAAACCGGACTTTTCCACATTACGTCAATTTTTTCTTTCGTGTTCTTCAAGTACACATTTATTAGCTACCCAAATATTTTGCATCAAATCCGGCTCTAAACACCTTAAAAATGGTTAAAAACTGCCTTTTCAACTGACAACCCAAACAAATTACAAATTTATATTCAATGCAAAGAATCTGTTTTATTTCATAACCGGATATGTCCATAAGATTTTCATTCAAAAGCGGAGTTGTCAACCATTCTCATTAAAAACCGGATTTGTCCAAATAAAAATAAACACATGGTAGTTAGTGTTTTTGTTAAACTAAAGCCAGGTCCAGGCTGATATTTTGATAGAGCCTTCATATATTAAAGCTTCAGAATTCTAACTCATCTCTATTTGGTTATTTTGGTTTTTTACCTCTCCTGTCAAAAAGTATTCATGGACAAGTCCGGTTCTGTTCGCCAGCTCCTCGATGATTAATTACAAGTGTCATTGAACGGCCATTCCAGACGTATTTAGAATAGGTTGTGTACTAAAAAAGATTTTTTTTAAAGATATTTAAAAATTTCTAAACAAAAACTGCTGCCTTAAATATATTTGTCCATATGGCCGCAGCAAATGGATCGTCATATAAATGGCGCAGTTGGTACAAGAGAGCGTCCTATCAGAAGTTAAGTGGTCTCCTCACTTTAGACGCCAAAAAAGCTATTTTTTATAGGTTTCTATTATAGACTTCGATATAGAAGTTGTTACCCTTAATAAATACACTTTCGAAACACATTTTTTTTTAATTATTTTTTCAAGTCACTACTTATAGACGAAAATGGTAGTTAAAAAATGTCCTAAAAAAATTCTAGGTCTGCGCTGTTGATGAAATCTCGGAGATGGATCATCCGAAACAAAAAAATCAAAAGTTTTTAGATTCAGTATGTTACTGGCTATAGCGCATATCATGCGATTTTTGATATATGCAAACATAACAAAATGGCGAACATTTATCTAAAAAAACGAAGAAGAAAACGTGTTTATTCATCGTTTTTGGCAAAAAAATAGTAAATATGAAAAACAAAAAAAATTAATCCTTGATATGCGTCATAGCTATAGCTGTAAAGGGTATGTGGTTAAAGTTTTATAAGGATCGGTTCAGTAGTTTCGAAGATTTTAATAACAAGCTTTCGAAAAACGTTGTTTCAAGAAAAACGTGTTTAAAGTTTGTTTGGGTTACATAAATACATAAAAGAAATTTTAATGTTTTTCGAAAGTGTATTTATTAAGTGTGACAAGTTTTATATCAATATCTATAATATAAGCGTCTTTAGTAAGCCTTTTTTAGCGTCTAAAGTGAGAAGACCGCTTAAGTCACGTCGGCGAAATAATTTTTATCGATTGTATGTGTAAAATCCTACAATTATCGCTTCAAATATTCAACGAAAACGTACTACATTTTCCGTAAATAACTGATAAAAATACAGTCTTTCTTCGACAAATGCAAGCGAGATATTTTTTTGGACTGAGGATTACTCTCTGTAAAAATGAATTTATCGACCGTTCTCGGGACGTGTAAATATGTAAATGGAAGCATCTATTCCCGTGTACAAATGGAGAGTAGTGGGTGAGGCAACGACGAGGGGTCGCAAGCGTCGTGCAAGCTCGTGGGTGCAGTGTGAGTGGCTTTAGGGAGAACAGTGGCGCCCTCTCTGCGACACGTAACATCCGGAATGGACCGTTGCTAAGGTCGGTCGTGAAGTTATATAGTCCCCTTCGGGCTTATGGAAAGCTCTCGCTAATATATGCGTTCCGGAAACTATAGGGAGCCTGCTCGTAGCCGGACTACCATTGACCCAAATTCTTCAACCTCGTCGAACCCTCCCTGCTAATCGCATGTTTCACCACTAGGAGGTCGAGCCAATGACGACCAGATTTTTTCCCGCACTTCCCTCGACCAGCAAATCAATCCATGCGCGCCTACTTTATCCGATGAACAATATATTCGAATCAAATAAAATATAGGACGAAAGAGGAACACAGGCGAAGAAGTAAAATTGATTCAGTAGCAGCCGCAATGATTTGGTATAGTTGGAAAAATGAATTGACAAGTGAGACTAATGCTGTAGATGTTATCCATTTATGAAGACATGTGGCAATACGGTTCCATAAGTTTTAAAGCTCTATTCGGATGTTCTCATCGTGCGAGATTAATTAATCCGTAGTTACCACACAGGTGCAGATTTGCACCACCTATTTCTTGTTCGTGACGCTCTGTAAATTTTTGTTTTGATTTTCACATATTTTCACCAAATGAATACTATTTTTCGCATTCTAGACCATTGCCATTGGATTCCTGGGTATTTTTTACCCCAAGAAACACTGGTTATCGAATAGTTTTGGATTATTCGTGTGAAAGTGATAGTACTTTGAAAAAGCAAAGTCCCAAATCGCACTAGTGTGGCATGGCTGCATCCTTAATCGATGTGTGGTAACTGAGGGTTGCGTATTCTAGTGTAAACACCCATTTCCAAGGTGATTTTTTCGGGATTATATTTAGAGAAACGGTTGAATCTACAGTGTTAGTATTTCACCTTTATATTTATACATGTTTGAAGCAACATCTTACATTTTTTTCAAAGCATTTTATTCGAAATTCCACATGATATTTGCTGTTGCGCAGGTGATGTCGAAATTTTTGTTATCGGCGGGCGTTGTGATTGCTGCCGTCCTTGTCATCTGAAAAAACGATTTTTCGAAATTCCACCATTTACGAATGTGGTTATCGTTCGGCCCTCTGGTAAAAAAATTTAGGAAAAATTTACGAAATTGCGGCCTTGAAAAATGGTGCTCCGATTTTTGCAGTAAAGATTTCACTTCTTGCAGCCCTGAATAATAGTAATTATAAGGCAATCGAAAAGATGAAGGGCCGAACGATAAACACATCTGTAAAGAATAGAACTTTAAAAAAATAGGGTGTTTCAGATAAGAACGGCCGCAATCACAACGCCCGACGATAAAAAAATGTTCGTGACATGATCTGCGCAACGTCAAATACCGTGTACAATTTTGAATGAAATGCTCTGAAAAAATTTAAGATGTTACTTCAAACATGTATAAATATAACCGTAAAATACTAACACTGAAGATTTAACCGTTTTTCTAAATTTAATACCTAAAAAATCACCTCGCAAATGGGTGTTCACACCAAAATACACGAATCATTTCACACCAGAATACACGAATGACGAGGCTCTGTGTTCAACGATCAAAAGTTCCGAAATATTCTTCCTGTGCACCCTCCCGGGGTATTCAACATTTTTAAATTTATGTCAGCGAATATCAAGTTCTACAAACTCGATGCGAAGCTTCCACTTTTCAGGTCGTGGTCTGGTGTGAACACCCATTTTCGAGGTGACTTTTTGGGAATTAAATTTCGAAAAACGGTTTAAACTACAGTGCCAGTATTTTACGGTTATATTTATACATGTTTGAATTAACATCTTAAATTTTTTCAGATCATTTTATTCTAAATTGTACACGGTATTTGACGTTGCGCAGATCATGTCGCGGAATTTTTTTTATCGTCGGGCGATGTGATTGCGGCCGTCGTTGTCATTATAAAATCGTGGCATTAATTCTACGTTCGTCGTACTACATTTCTCCGTTCCAAGCCTCCAACAGGCTGCATGGAGCTTCTTTATTGCCGTTCTCCCCATAAGGGATGAAAAAAACATCCTTTCGTAATTTCTACACGAGCGCATCGATGAGTCGTTACTATCGCAACAGTCGTTCGGTATGATTAATGTACCATTGAGTGAGAATGAACGTTCGAAAAAAAAAACATTGTTACGAATGATTTGCCGATAACGCTGTTATGAATAATAATTAATTCGGAACGAAACGCAATGTTTTCCTCACTCGGGCAACATAGCTTTGCTTTCCCGAGACTCTCTTTTCGATATGTGAGAGAGAGGGAGAAAGGAAGAGTGAGAGTGATATTTCAACATGCCTTGTGCGCACCTGTACGGCTGCCCATTTTCCATTTATGTCATTGCCATTATTCAACCCTGTCAAATTTAACGGCGGCCAAACTTTCCTCGGATGAATTACGAAGCAACCTGGAATACCTCAGCAACGCTGCACCCGCAATCACGTCACGATTGAGCACGCGACCTTACGAAACGTCGCGTATCAACGCGCCTCAAGATATCGAACTAGATCAAAGAATAGGTCACTGCATTAAGGGGTCTCCTCACTTTAGACGCTAAAAAAGGCTATTTTCATGAATTTTTGTATAGCTTTACATTATAGATATTGATATAAAATTTGTTACACTTAATAAATACACTTTCGAAATACAGTTTAAAAAAAATTATGTAGTTATGTAACTCAAACAAACTTTAAACGTGTTTTTCTAAAATCAAAGTTTTTCGACGGCTTGTTCATAAATTCTTCGATACTACTGAACCGATCCTTATGGAATTTTAACCAAATATTCTTTACAACTATAGCTATAGCGCATCTCCAGGATTTTTCAAAATTTTGGTATTTACTTTTTGGCCAAAACGGTGAAAAAACGTTTTTTTTCTTTTTTTTTTCGAAAAATGTCTGCCATTTTGATATTTTTGCATATAAAAAAAATCCTATGATATGCGCTATAGCCATTAACATACTGAATCTAAAACCGTTTGATTTTTTGTTTCGAATGATCCATCTCCGAGATTTCATCAACAGCGCAGACCTACAAATTTTTAAGGACATTTTTTAAGGGGTTAGACCACTCTAGAGGCCGAAAAAATAGCCTTTTTGAGGATTTTTCTTTAGAACAACTACGAAACAAATCGACATGACGAAAAAAGGGTGTTTATCATACATATCAGTGACTGTATACAATAATTTTTTTGAAGCGATTAATTTTAAAATGACGGCTGTGTAGCGTTGATCTCAAAACTGTATTTTTTAATGCAGTTTTGAGATTTTGCAGTATTCATTGTTCAATAATCAAAAATTTATTGTTCAATGTTGTTGTGTTGATTTAATGCAGTATTGCATAGTTCATTTGTTATTAACGATTTTTTAGGCAAATTTTTGGAAAGTGAAAAATTTGCCTAAACAATTGTCAGATAATTGTTAATAACAAATGAACTATGCAATATAAAAAAAATCCTACGTACTTCCATAGACAATGTATTTTTCAAGATATATTCAGCATTTCAAGTGAATCGATCGAAAATTGTCTGACTTACGTTTCCGGCCAACTTAAAAAATGCAGTTTTGAGATAAACGCTGCACAGCCGCCATTTTGAAATGAATCGCTTCAAAAAAATTATTGTATACAGTCACTGATTTGTATGATAAACACCCTTTTTTGTAATCTCGATTTATTTTGTAGTTTTTCCGAAAAAAATATCCCCAAAAAGGTTGTTTTTTCGGCTAAGTGGCCTAACCCCTTAAGTGTAACAACTTTTATATTAAAATCTATCGTATAAACCTATTAACAAAATTCATGCAAATAGCCTTTCTTTAGCGTCTAAAGTGAGAATACCCCTTAAAGCTAAAAAGTCGTAGCACCCTTCTTCTTGGAGTTACACAAGGAGACTGCTCGACCCACTTTAGGAGGGAGTGGTCGTTTATGCCATCAGCCCATTGGTACTAAACAATGGATCATTCGCACCGGGATGATCGCGAAAAGGAAGGAAAAATAAACGAAAAAAATGACCTCTACGGGATAAGGGGACATCGTCACGCACATCGAAGGCTTGGTGCTTTGTTTCGCGCGGTCATCCCCTTTAGAAACCCCCGGTCGCCTCTTCGTACGTACGTAGCTTCCGCAGGATTATCGGCTCAATTTATAACTGGCTTATACTCCAATCACGAAACTGATTCTCCGCGTGCGTGTGTGCACGTAATAAATACGAGGTGTGGCAAAATGGCCTGATTTCGAATTGGAATTCAATCGCTTCAAAATAATCGTCTTGCTATGCACGGTAGGAGCGCTTGGAATTGACGCGTCCAATTATCGGAATTGAGCGCCGACCTCGGACGTCCGGGCTAGATAAATCACTATTAGGGCAGAGTAGGACACGCTGGGTCACTTTTCTTGTTCTTTTCTTCTTTTTTTTTTACGGACTGTAGCGCAGTTTGGAAGATATGGAAATCTCTCTGCGAAATATATGAATGCATTTGTTTGCAATTATTGCTGAATTTTTGGTGTGGAGTTCTTTTTGGAAATACGAGCAGGTCGGTTGTATTCAAACGAGGAGTAAAATGGGAAGAAACCTTTTGGCCTAGTCGACTTTTTTAAGATGATATCGAGATCGATTAAAAAAAAATGGAAACTTATATTTTCATAGCTCCATTTCATGGGCAGACATTGTCGTAGGGATCTAATTGGATTACCATACTTGTCCCCACTTCGGCGTAGGGATCCAATGGATCATCGCTGCGGATCCCTAGACTAAAATGTTACGCTCGTGTATTGGATTCTCACAGGGATTCCCCATTGGAATCCAATGTAGGAATTCAATTTGAATCCAGAAGGATTCCCACATTAACGAACAGAATCCAATACGATTCTTCATGGTTCCCATCGCATACCGTATGTTGAATTTCATAAAGAAAATATATGGATATGCAACACGAGTGGATCTTAACCCTTCGTTGACACACTTATATTTGGCTACAATTTTGACATGGGTTAAAATTAGTAAAGTTAAAATTAGTGAAGTGAAGTTCCCCGAAAAGTACTTCAATCACCTGCCATCAAAAATCCTTCGGCTGGTTTCTGTTTTAAAAAATCACGCTCTTAACACTTCTTAATATGTCGGCATGAGTGAAATTCCGAAAATATAAAACCAAGTTGTGAGAAATAATCGAAATTTTTCAATTTTTGACAAGTCAGCATTTCATTTAAAATTCATCCGGGTCAAGATGACCCAGTGTGTCAACGTAGGGTTAACAAAATATACATTTTATCTTTAAAAAATTATAAATCTTATGTTCAAAAAGTAAAAAATCGCTTAGAAAAGTATATCTTAAAAGTCGTTTTAATCATATCACTGAAAATCCACCGCAACTATTATTTGTTATTTTTTTTATTGCATTATGTCATATTATGACCACGCACATGCGCGCTCACGAAGCGTGCAGGTTATGTTTGAATACGCCGAATTTTTTTTCCTGACATTTCACATATTTTCGATTCGAATGTGGTAAGAATTCTCGAACAGCGTTCATTGGGGAACAATGGAGAATCCAATAGGATCCCAATGAGAACTCCCTATGTGCGATGTCCCTGACAATTCCCTATGGCTATGCGGATGCATCTTGTTACTCCCCAACAAATTTGTACACGGGGCCACGAAAGGATATTTTTTTTTGTGAGATACAAAAAATTCCGGTTGAAATCCACTTGGACTCCAATGTGGACTCCCTACGTGCGGCGTTCCTATCAAGTCCTCCATAGGGACGAGTTAGGGTCTGGGGACTCCCCGACAAATTTCGGCACTGGTTGTTCTACGGGAAAAAAACGGGTTACTTTTGTCCAAACTTGGTCATTGTTTTCTGACATTTTTTAAACTTTTTTTCAACAAACACAAAGCAGTTTTGTACTTAACGATGTAGGGTACTTTTGTCAAGATTTGTTAAGGATAATTTGGAACCATCATTTCCGTAAGGTAATTTTACAGGGAACATTTGAAAGATCATAGAGCCATAATTTTTAACATTTTCCGTAATATTTGAAAAAAATAACCAATAAAAAAAATCGTTCGGACAAATTTATTTCTTTGTACGTTAAATAAGATGCCTTTGTACATTAAATAAGATGAATAAGATGAGAAAGTTGACCATAAAATCAGCTTAAAAACGTCCACTAAATAAAAAAGTTGTGCTGTCATTTCGCGTCTCGTTTGACGATGCGGGTCTCGGTATTTTTTATTGACTTCACTGTTTTTGAGTTATTTCGATGTTTCAAGATAAATGGGACAGCCTGCCCATATGCATATGTCATCCGGAATCGATACGTTTAAAAAAAATTTGTCTACTTTGCCGTTTCCTCCATACTTGTCACTTCCTTATTTCAATTTCTCAAAGATCCCTTCTAGAGTATTTCCCAAAGCCATGCTTCCCTAAAGCAATATTTCATTTGCACCAAGTCACAGGAAAACTGTGGAAAACTCGTGCCGATACAGCTATTATGTTTTACTGACAAGGAAATGTTGGGAGGTCGATCTCTCCGATTTCGCTGAAATTTTGCATGCTTGTAAAATGGGTAAAAATAGGCGACACGTATTTTTTTATATCTGCGGAACCCGATTTTTAAGGGTTGAAACGCACCCTCGAAAATTGTGGTGTTTTTCGTTTTTCGTCGATAACGTTTTAGCGGTACGAGATATTTAAAAAAATCAAATTGCAACAATGTTTATTTTTCCGTGTACTATACATTGGAGATGAGAACGATAAAGTTGTTGACGAAAAACGAAAAACACCCCTATTTTCGAAGGTGCGTTTCACCCCTTAAAAATCGGGTTCCGCGGATATAAAAAAATACGTATCGCCTATTTTTACCCATTCTACATTCATGCCAAATTTCATCGAAATCGGAGAAATCAACCTCGCAACCCTTCCTGTGAGTTTCGGCTCTGTGCCCAGGGCAGGTACTTGGATTGGTGACCGCTTACTCCAAAATCCATATTTTTTCATAGAAAATTCGATTTTCGTGGTTTCACTCAGACGTAGACGACTGTCACGAATCGTTTAAATCAATTAGTCGTTGCGAAATCAAATAATTAATTGGAATTCCGTTTGTTTTTTCTGTTAAAGCCGAGTGCAAGCCCAGCAAAGACTTGAAGGTAAATGATTATCTGGACGATGGCGAGTACGACGAGGACTCGACGATTGGCAACGACGACGACGATCCGACCCAACCAGCCGATGTTGGCCCGGCTCGCCCGATACACGTCAGATCGAGAAATACGACGGTTGTTGCGAGGCCTGGCGATACCGTCGAATTTGCCTGCTCCGCCGACAATGCAGGTATATGTGGGCCGAGTACACACGCTCGAGATTTATAGCAATGTTACGAAACCTCGATGGGAAAACATAGAAAAAACCTAACTTTTTTTTGCGTTTTTTTAAATCATTTTTTTATTTATTTTATTAAACGAAGATTTTTCTTAATTAAGGCGAGAAATCCCTTTCGAAGCGTGAAAAATGGGTATCTTTCGGGAATTTTTTTCGAGGGCATAAAATAATCTGATCATTTTCAAATTTGTACATGAGTTTAATATAACTGTCAAGTTTAAAAACAAAAAAAAATTTGGGATGACCAACAAAATGGCGGCGTTATTAAGGGTCTTCGGACGCCTGTTTTCCGCGACATCGAAAAGAGCTGCAGTTGTCACTTTTTTTCTGTTGATTTGAAAAAGATTTAACAAGTGTCATTCGTTTACTGACATATTAAGCGGAAGGATATACCTAAAAAATGATGAAAAGGTGCAAAATTGAAAATTTGGAACCTACTTACTCCAAAGTTCGAATTTTCGGCAATTTTTTCGAAATATTTGACCGCCAAAAAATTATTTTTTTACACGCTACCTTTCAAACTTTAGGTATATCCTTCCGATAATATTACTGAGAGTATCCTCCCAAAATTTCATCCAAATCGGTCGATAACTTTTTGAGCTACAACACGAGCAGTTTTTGAAAAAGTAGTTTCGAGATAATCGCGTTTAAAGTTTCAACATGAGACTCGCTACCTGACCGCATGCTGTCTCCGCGCTCTAGACTATGTGCGATAACTCCGCAAATATTCCGTATTTCGAATTTTCCTTTGGTCAGTATATTCTTTGGGTAACATACTTTCAAAATATGTAAAAAATCGATTTTTTGAAAATTCTAAAGGGTTTTCTCGCCTTACGGATGTATCACATTTTCATTCGAAGCAGACAGTTTGATTCGATCGGAATTGTAGAACTCCGCGGTTCGACAGAAATCTAAGAAGCTTCAGACGTATTCTCGATATTACTAATGTTCATGTGAAATAATACTTATGCCAAAAATTTATTCTTTTATTGTGTCTAATAATAATTGTGCAAGAAATAATCAATCAAAAATTCTCCCGACGAAATGCTATAGATCACTTTCCTAAATGCTTATGAATTCTTAAAATAGTTTCTCTTTGCTAGAATTCCTCTTTTCGAAATTTGCTAAACGTGGTATATGTAGAAGTTGTCGTTCAATGACTTGGAAGCCTCTTCAGGGCGATGACGAACCTTTCTGCAAAAATGTTTTGAAAAATTTGAAGTCACGATTGGTTATCAGTTTTTCAAAATAAAAATAAAACATTCAAAAAGACAGTGACGACAAATTCACGCGACAGTTACGATCTTTTTAATCGTATTAACCCTTAACTGCATGCTTTTATATTTTGAGATAACAAAATTCGCTAGGGGTCTGGGGGAAAAATTATAGGAAAGGTAAACGCGAAAATTCTGTACGTTTTCCAAAAGTTTATCTAAAAAAAATGATGTGTTGGCAAACGGCAACAATATGCGTTTTTAGTAAATAAAACAATAAATTCCACAAATCAAATCCACAAGTCAAATATCGAAAGCAGTTTTTCCTACTATAACACAATTTTTCCCACCAAAAATAGATAATGTCGAAGTTTGTATCGTTGGAATGCCACAAAAATATGTTGTTTAAAAGATTCTATATAATTTATAATTATATTATAAATTACTATATTTACTATATATTACTACTATACTACCATATAATTACTATATGGTTACTATAATTTATAACAATAAAGTAACATTGCGTATAGATAAATAAAAAAAATACCAACATAATTAAAGCGCACCAATTTCTCTGCTTTGATATTTTAAAAAAATGTTGACACACGCCAAAAACCGTAATGTCATTTTTATTTCTGCGTTTTTATTTTACTTCGCAAGATGCGTTCGAGTGCAGGTTACTTTCTACTTTTTAATCGTACAATCTAATGGTAGGAATTTGGGAACAGTTAAGGGAGACTTTGTCTTTGGAGTGCCATATTTCAGGTGTTTACATTTTATTTTTTTTAAAGGAAACGAGTAAAGCTTTTTGAGTGCGGTTTTTTTCTTGCTTTTATTCATGATATACAGAACGTTAAATTTTTTTTTTAAACCAAAATGGCGGCCGTTGCAGTTCCGCGAAAACAGGTCCTCAAATCGCGGGAGGTAAACGGCTGACATCAGTGCCCCCTCTTTGTTGATCTGAAACACAAATTCAAAGCATATTATCAATCTGTGACCCTTTGGTCATAGAATGACGGATGGGTTTTTCGTTTAGTACAAATTTTGGAAAATGGCGGCAATTTGAAAAAAAATCGAATTTTCGCGTTTTTTTCGCATAAAAAGATAAATAATAAATGCAAAAATGTATCTATCGAAAAAACGATCCGTCATTCCGTGAAGACATATTTGCTGAGTATGCTCTCCAAATTTCAGGTCGATATGTTAATTACAGCGGTCAGGAGAATGTCAGCCATTTTTAAAAACGTGTTTTCGAGAAAAACGCGATTAAAGTTTTGTAATGTGTTTACACAAATGTGTTTATAATTACCGCTAATCGGCAATGCCTGGTCCATAGAGGCATCCCTCCTCTTCTTCTAGCTGCTCATGTTGAGCCGCTAACATCTTTTTGAAAATTTCAAGGACAAAGTCTCCCTTAAGGGTCAATTAATTAACTAATCGTGTTTTTTTTCTTCGTTTTTGACATTGTCACAGAGGACACGGTGATAAGCTGGTACAGAGACAACGAGTTATTGTTCCTAAACGAAAGACCTATGATTTCTGACGAGAACTCGAGATTCAGTCGTGCCGATAACTTCAGTCTCATACTCCGCAACGTCGTTGAAAATGACGCCTTGTATACGTATCGCTGCCAAATCCTCGTCAAGTCACCAATTGGAATTTTTCACAAATTGAACGTCATCGACGAACCGCGCGAACTCTCGAACGTCATACGCGTAAAACCTGCCAGACGGGTCGAGATCAACGAGAACGAGAGCATTACTTTTGGCTGCGAGACGAGCATCGAACCCAAACCTCAAATGATTTGGTCCCACAAGGTACATTCTTTCTTCTTACCTCTCTTATTTTCATACGAAATTTCGTCTTTCTATCTCTCTTACTTTCATACGAAATGTCTTCTTTCGATTTTTCTTATTTTCATACGGAATTCGCGTAAAAGAACGGCGTGTTTTTTTTCACATTTTTTCCGAAAAAGTTATGTTACGAGGTATTTCGTGTTTAGGGCATAGAACACAGTAGAATGGCATAATTATTTCTAATTATAAAGTAATTACACAGAAAATTGAGCACGAAACAAAAAAATTAACGATGTGCACTTTCCTGCTAATTATGAATTAATAAAGATTTTCGTTGCATCAAATAAAAACGTTCAATAATTCGTGGGAATCCTAGTGAATATATAGTGAATATATAGTTACCAATTATTAAAATTGCAATGTGACTAGACGCGATCATTCACGGAACGCACGAAATATTTTCAATGTTGGACGACGCCAAGTGATTTATGGGATTTAAATTATCACGAGTATCGTCGATGATTCTGTGTCGAGGGCACAGAAGACAGTAGAACGTATACCTATTATTACAAATTGCAAAACAATTGCCAATGAGAAATGTTCTAACCTCAACTTTCGCGCTTTCGTTGACCTGATTCAAAATTCCATTGAGGAGTAAGGCTACTCTAGAGCAAAAAAAAAATAGGCGTACTTTGGGATTTTTTTTAGCGAAATAATAAAAATAAATAGCAATTCTGTGCACACCTTTTTATTATATTACTAATAAACTGTACAAAATGATTTCTTTTGTAGTGATTAATAGCAAAATGGCGGCTGTACAGCATTTCTCTGATGAGGCCTTTTTTGGAAGGGTCCACAGGCTGAACGTACAGGCTCAAAATGGCACATGCCATTTTCAACCTGAAACAAAAAACCAAACAAAACTCGATTATATATGAGAACAGCTACAGAAGTATTTTCGATTTCTTTAATATAATGATTTTTGCCGAAATGGCGCATTTTTCGAAAAAAAGGTTGAAAATTTCCGAAAAAAATGATCAGGTAATTATTTATAACAAAGAAATAGGCAATCCGATGAAAAAAAACCTACTTACTTCTGTAGAGAAACGAGTTTTTAATGGACAGTTGAATTTTTTAATCGATTGTTGAAGATTTGTCCGAGTTACATTTCTGTCCAGTTAAAAATACGTGCTTTCGAGCCAATCACGTTTCAGTAAAAGGCGTAAAAGAATTATCAGTATTTCAAAATTATAGAAAATTCACACATTATAAGTGTTTATGGTACTTGGAGATTTTGACCACCTAACATATTTTGGTATATCATTTTTAAGATCCATAAGTACCTTTTAAGCCAAAAAAAAATGTTATTCAAGGTTTCCCAAATTTTAGAGTGGCCTAACCCCTCAAAGAGATCGTCGTATGTGATGAAAAAAAACGAAAATAGCGTAGCAAAGAGATTTCCGCTCGTTTAAGGCGGGAGCCTAGATTAGAAGGTCGGAAAATCGTTTTTTTTATTGCTTAAATCGATAGATAAACTATCCAAGAATATATTTACAAAGTTACAGAGGCCAATTGTAAATATTTTCGAAGATACAAGGCCAAAAGCAGAGAAGCAATTAATATTTGATATCGATATTTCTTCCTATTGAAAATTTTGAAGGGCGTTTTCTCCATTTTTCATTTTTACGATTTTCTGCATTCGATGGGCGTGATAGCAAACAAAAATAAACGACCTATTGAATCAAACCAAAGTTTATTTTCTTCGGTATGAAAATCTCTTCTAAGTGAATTAAAAAAGTCGTTGGAAAAGTCTTTATAATTAATTTTTACAGCACGTTCAAGTGTTTTTTTAAACACTTTTTTTCAAACCTGAGAAAAGTTATAATTGCACGATTTTTTCAGCTTTTTCTTAATTCACCCAGAAGAAAAATATATGGCAATTGAACAATTTTTTGATGTTTTTCTTTGAGTAAAGAATTACGAACTGCATCTTTCCCGCCGATTGGGGACTGCAGAGACAAGACGCATATGGAATAGTCTGATAAATCCGCAGTCATTTATTGTTTCACGTTGAACTTTTTTTTAATACATTCAAAAAACATACATGAAAAGATACTTTAATGTTCACTGGGCTCACTGATTTTTTTCCTTTCTAAAAAAATTCTCGAAAAAACGCTTCTTTTTGGACATTCTAATTCAGGCTCCCGCCTTAATTAAGGCGTTACCCCCACTTGTAGCGCAAAAAAGGCCTTTTTCATGAATTTTTTTAAAGAAAACTACAAAACTTTTTTAATCCACCAATATACCATCTTAAAGAACACATCTTGAAGAACTTTCAGTAATTTTTTTATTGAAAAATATTACATTGTTTAGTGGCAAATGGCCGTTAATGAAATAATGTTTTTATATACACGGTTTGCGGTGACCAACATTGCGGCGAAGTGAATCATCTGAAAAAAAAAATGCGGATGGATTTAGTCAAATATAAGTATAAACTAGTCTTTAATCGAAGGATTTTAAAAAATATTCATTTTTCACAAAATGGCGGACAGTCAAAGTTAATGGTTCGATTTTAACGAAAAAAAATCGAACGATTAAAGACTACATTTTTATGTACTAAATAAGCCTGCAAAATTTTAAGAAGATCGATTCATTAGTGTTCGAGTAATCTTGGTCACCGACTTCAGAAATGCCATTTTGAGAAAAACGCGTTTAAAGTTTCAATTTGCGGTCGTTTACACAACGGATTCTTCTCTTTCAACGCTCATATCTCAGTCAATTTTGTTCGGATCGACTTGAAATTTTCAGGACATATTCTCAGATACTTCACTTATACTTAAAAAAATGCAATAAAAAAAATCGATTTTTACAAAATCGCAAGTGGGGGTAACCCCTTAAGCGACAAGTCTATCTCTTTGTTTGTCTTATTACAATGATAATTTGTGTTTCTTCCATAAAAGGGCGAGAGGCTACACAATGGTGAGGTGATCGAGGCAGGAGGCAATTTTATAACGATAAAGAAAGCGACGAGACGCAACGCTGGACGTTATCAGTGTCTCGCCGATGACGGCTCCGACAAACCACCCCACGATGCCATTCAAATCGTCGTCAGACGTAAGAATTTATATATACATACAGGGTGTACTGTTGTGAAAGGATAATCCTGCAACTGTCGATAGGTCAGATCATCCCCTACTAATGCTGAAATTTCACTTTAGTAAAAGTCCCATGGTGTTCGAGATAAAAATCATCTGCTTTTGGTTTTTCGCATGCCATTTCGACAAATGATAACTTTTTGGACACGGTTAAAAAAAATACTCTTGGTTGTTTGTTTTATCTAGAAAAGTCTTCTTTTTAACCTTAAATGTTAAGGAAACTTTATGAAAAAAGATCTTATGCGGAATTTTCATACAAACCAATTCGAACATCTGACTTTGATAGCCTGTGGTGTAAAAAAAAAGTACTATGCATATCGTGCCAATTACTTTAAAAAGCTGCTCAGTTATTGTCGATTCGTGTCATTTGTAGAAATGGCATGCGAAAAATCATAAGCAGAAGATTAAAAAAAAAAAATCACAAAGCCCAAAATCTCGAAATCCGTGGGACTTTTACTAAACTGAAATTCCAGCATATAGTAGGACATGATCTGACCTATCGACAGTTGCAGGATTATCCATTCGTAACAGGACACCCTATATACGTACACGCAAGCATATGTTTATAAAGATAAGAAAAAATGAATGAAAGATGCAAGAATTTCGATGTTACGTTTATCCAATGTTTGTCTTTCAAAGATAAACCGGTGGTCGAAGTGGAGCACGAAGTAGTCCACACGGGAACTGGAATAAAGTCCGAGCTGACCTGCAACGTGCACGCTCATCCTTACGCCAAAGTAACGTGGCACAAAAACCAAAAACTTATCACCGAGAAGGCCGGCCGTAAATCATTCATCGAAAACGAAAACCGTCGTACTCTCGTTATCGAGCACACGACGCAGCACGATTTTGGACAGTATCATTGCACAGCCAAAAATCAACTGGGCGAGGCCACTGGAACGATCGAACTCACGGGTAATTAATGATTCAGTTTTTTCCTTGGCAAAATTCATTTGGCACGTATGCTGCCGTCATATGAAAGAAGGCGGCATCTACGAAAAAATCGAAAATACGTTTTTGGTAACGATGGGATCAGTACAAAATTTCCCATCGTTTGGTAATTTTTATTACATTTTTTTGGAGATGCCGTTTTTTTCCGGGGCCGGGTTGAAATTCCGAACTTTGAATGCTTGAATGTTTAAAATTCCGCAATTTAATGTTCCGAAATTCAAGATGGGGCCGGGTTGAAATTCCGAACTTTGAATGGTCAGAACGCTCAAAACTCCGAAAGGATTTTACACGAAAGACCAAAACTCCGAAAATCTTAACACCGTCAAAATAATTCGGCTATAGAAGTTTTAAAAGTGTCAAAATTTGCAATAAATCGACGAATTGTTTCAAGAATTTTTTTTTATTAAGAAGTGATTTTGCGTCAATTTTGAAATTTGTCTACACAATGTTATACGTTCCACATCATTTACAGTCAACTGTGTAGACTTTCGCTGGCATGATGAGGGCCGGGTTGAAATTCCGAACTTTGAATGCGTCGACGGCTTAAAATTCCTAATTTTAATGTTCCGAAACGACAAGGTTCGTCGAGATTATGCCAGCGAAAGTCTACACAGTTGACTGTATATGATGTAAAACGTACAACATTGTCTAGACAAATATCAAAATTGACGTAAAATCCTCTCTTAAGGGAGCTTTCCAGTGTGACAGCCCGAAAAATCGCTGTTTTTCGCGATTTTTTTTTTTAAAGAAAAAATAATCTAATCGGTCTGGTTTTTTTTGTATATTAATTGGGTATTGAAGAATACAAAATAATTTTTTAAAGATCGATTTATTTATTAATTAATATCTATAAAAATGATGAAACAATTGTTGCAGAAAATGCACTTGGATGTGGTGTCCACGTTGGGGGTCACAATTTTGATCTGAAACAAAAAACACAAAAAGATTATTGATCGGTATATAATTGGCTTTCGTGCTATGGAGGCTTTTTTTTTTTTTTGCAAAAATGACGCCGGTTTGAACAAAAAGTATCGATTTTAGCATTTTTTTTTGGCAGTTTTTTTTACAAAAGAATAGGAAGATGTAAAAAAAAAAAAAGCTTCCATAGCACGATAAACAATGACGTTAAGAATATTGTGTAAAAAATTCAACTCGATAGCTTTAAAACTCTGCCCTCCAAGTTGGACACTGTTTTGAAAAATGCTGTTTCGAGAAAAACGCGTTCAAAGTTTCAAGTGAGGAAATTTTAGGTAAATCGTTTACTTACGGTCAATCAGCGATGCCAAAGAAGCGATGGGAAGAGTGTATACTATTCGATAAAGCAAAAAAGAACAAAATCGATTTTTTGAAAATTTCACACTGGAAAGCTCCCTTAATAAAAAAAATTCTTGAAATAATTCGTCGATTTATTGAAAGATTTTGAACTTTGAAAACTTCCATAGCCGAATTATTTTAACGCGGTCCTCTAGTTTCTCGGCTGTTTTTTTACGGCTTTTTCAATAATTTTTTACGGGCAAAGCATCGAAATAATCTAGCTCATTGTTGCACAATCTTTATTAACATTTAAATAAGCTTTATAAATTTTTTGAGGTCAAAAGTGGCCGACAGGAAGACATCAAGTAAAAGAGGTGCTTGACGGTGACCAAGATTGCGGGTGTTCTGCTTATCTGAAATAAAAAAACCAAACGGCATTTTAATCTTCATATTTAAGACTAGCGATTTAACTAGAGTGAATTCTAAATTACAAAAATTGACTTTTTTATACACTTTTGAAAATTACATTCTATTTTTTACTCATTTTTTCTTAAGTTTTTCGCTCGTACAAAAAAAAAACTATCGAAGCAATCATGATAATCCTAGTTCAATCGCTGGCTTATAACATATTAAAGATGCTGTATAAATTTGAACAAGATCGGTGCAGTAGTTTCTGAAATATCGTGGTCACCGTTTCGAAAAATGGTGTTTCGAGAAAAACGCGTTTGAAAGTTCGCGCATGTGATTTATACTAAAAATTTCATCTCACCGTCAATCTGCTATGCCTGGACCATACAATAGGCCTTCCTCTTCTTCTTGGAAGTCACGCAGAGCTGCTCCGTCTTCCCTTTTCGCGATTCGGGCCTGTTTTACAATATCACTCGTGCGCCTTTCTGAACGGTCGATCCGAGAGCTATCACGCTGTTGAACATATCCTTTAGCTTGTGGGCCGATTTTCACTCCCATGGTTTCCAAGGTCTTCAGGATAGATTTGAATCCTTCGTTGAAGATTATGACAGCGAGAAACGTGGCGATTTCAACCACTTTTGGCCCAGAATGGAGGTGCTTCGGAGCAAAAGTCCAGATTAACGAATTGAGCGACTCGTTATTATTTTGAGTTTCCGCTCCCAGGCATCTGCTTAACAATTCTTCTTTGGATAAATCCTCATAAATTGGCTTTATAACTTTTTGAACTGCTTCAGAAAAAGGCGGTTTATTGTGTTTGAATTGCTCGGCTTTCGGAGCAGCCTGGCGCGCGCTCCGTATACCTGCTCCGTTCCAGGGCCGTAACTTGTGAACCACTTCGAATATCGAAAAATCCTTTGGCACACATGTTCTACACATGTTGTAGATGTGATTTGTGAAGAAAAAAAAATCGATTTTTCCGACCCGAAAAACTAGAGGACTGCCTTAACGGTGTTCAGATTTTCGGAGTTTTGGTCTTTCGGGTAAAATTCTTTCGGAGTTTTGATCATTCGAGGTAGTATTCCTTCGGAGTTTTGAGTGTTCTTATCATTCAAAGTTCGGAATTTCAACCCGGCCCCTTTTTCTCCACGTGCCTAATAATTGCTTTTCGCTTGAAAAGCCAGATTTTAACAAATTTTCAAGTGTTTAGAGCTGGATCTGATTAAAAATATTTCGGGAGCTAACAAAGGTGTGCTTGACGAACACGAAAGAAAAAAGTTGACCTAGTGTGTACACGTCCGGTTTTGCTCGCCTGCTCCTCAGACATATGAAAATGCAGAGAAAAAATAGTACAAATTATTTTCACCTTTTTCGTGTGCGTTATTTACGTATAAATCATTAGTCGTGGAAAACTTCTTTTTTTAATATTAGATTATTTATTAATAATAAATTGAATTATTCGCTACATAATCGTGGTATAATGGATTATAACGTATTTGAATTCTGATTTTTTGGCCTGGAATTGAATATTCAATACATCTGTCGATACTGCTTTTTCATCGTTTTTTTACGAACATCTTTTAGCGAATTTTCAATAGAAATTCGTTTACAATATTGAGGCACCGAATTCGTTGTATATTTTGTTTAAACATTTTTGAACGTTGTCGTTTCGGGCTTTCGAAAAAATTCAACATCTTTTTTGTCCGAGAAGAACGCGAAGACGGGCCGAGCTTTATTTCAAATGAAATTATCTTTTTGCAGGCGCACCATCTAAACCAAGATTTCACGGTGGTGAATTTGCCGAAGATGAGTCTACTTTCATTCTCAAATGGCACGTCGAAAGTTACGCGCCGATCACCGAGTACAAAGTGAGTTTCTTCTTTCGGTGCAATTTTCTCGCGATAAGTTGAATGGAGAGGCGCAATTAAAAAGGGTGGAGTGTTTCACACATAGATGTTACAAGATACTCATTTTGTTTGCACGTGGATAAAAGTTCAAATTTAAATTTCACGCGAAGATTTTCGAGAAGAGTGACATAAAATTGAGAAAGTTTAAATAGGCTCTTATGAAGAATCGCGAATGGAGGTGGAGCTTTGTTGTCAACGAGCGCAGTGAAAATGTCAGCAATTGATATTAACTGCGGCTAAATTCATGATTCTCCATGAGAAAGTATGCTAAATTGCTTCGATTTTAATGTTTTTTTTTTTCTTCTCGAAAACGATGTAGCGTAGTTTATTAAAATTTCGAGGTTAAATCTTTATTGGACATATGCGTTGTGTTTTAAGGGAGACTTTGTCCTTGGAGTGCCATATTTCAGGTGTTTACATTTTATTTTTTTAAGGGGTAAGGCCACTGTAACGGCCCAAAAAAAAGGTTTTTTCACTAATTTTTTGCTCCCGAAATTGAAGGTATTTGAAAAAAAACTTTTAATGGTGTTATCGGGCATACATTAAACTTTATTATAAAAATTTTTTACAGTAAAAAAAAAACAAAATGGCGGTTCCACAGCTATCTTCCCGGGACATGTTTTGCTTCCAGGGCTCCGCGGCACGCAGCACCACTGGTGCACTTTTGAATCTAGAAAAAAAAAAACCATTAATCTAGAGGGCTATAGCTAGAGAATGTCGATCGGATTTTAAAAAGTATCAATTTTTGTGGATTTGGCGTGCGTTTGAAAAAAAAATTGATTTTTGACGAAAAAAACGGCAAGTTTTTTGTTAATAAAAAATCAATAAATAAAGTTCTTGAAAATTCCGATCGACATTCTCAAGATAATGTAAATGTTCACATCTGGTTAAAATTTCAAGTAAAAAAAATGAAAATTGTTCGAGTTATGCTGCGTGCCATTTTGAAAAACCATGTTTCGAGAAAAACGCATTTAAAGTTTTGCGAATAGTTTGTTTGGGTTTGTTTGGGTCGCACAGGACCTTTTTTTTCTTATTCTAGAGGGTTTAAACTATTTTTTAAGCCAATAAAAAAAAATCGATTTTTCAAAAAATTTACAGTGGCCTTACCCCTTAAAGGAAACGAGTAAAGCTTTTTGAGTGCGGTTTTTTTTCTTGCTTTTATTCATGATATACAGAACGTTAAAAAAATGTTTTTTTGAAAAAAAAAAAACCAAAATTGCGGCCGTTGCAGCTCCGCGAAAACAGGTCCTCAAATCGCGGGAGGTAAACGGCTGACATCACTGCCCCCTCTTTGTTGATCTGAAACACAAATTCAAAGCATATTATCAATCAGTGACCCTTTGGTCATGGAATGACGGATGGGTTTTTCGTTTAGTACAAATTTCGGAAAATGGCGGCAATTTAAAAAAAATCGAGTTTTCGCGTTTTTTTTTCGCATAAAAAGATAAATAATAAATGCAAAAATGTATCTATCGAAAAAAACGATCCGTCATTCCGTGAAGACATATTTTCTGAGTATGCTCTTCAAATTTCAGGTCGATATGTTAATTACAGCGGTCGGGAGAATGTCAGCCATTTTTAAAAACGTGTTTTCGAGAAAAACGCGTTAAAAGTTTTGTAATGTGTTTACACAAATGTATTTATAATTACCGCTAATCGGCAATGTCTGGTCCAGCAAGACATCCCTCCTCTTCTTCTAGCTGCTCATGTTGAGCCGCTAACATCTCCCGCTGGGCACAAAGGACAAAGTCTCCTTTAAAGTTAATTTCCGCTGTTTTATATTAGATTACGTAACTAGCATTATTTTCCTACGAGTAACACTAAAACTATGCTGTGTTGACGTATTCGACATAACCTACAATATTCAGCAATCAAGAATGAATCCACTTGTGCACACTGACACTCGGATTCGGGGGGGGGGGGGGGGGAGAGGCACGTTCCAAATTGTCGGTCCAAATCGGCAATACAAAAAAAACCATGAAGTCCCAAAATAATCACATCCGCCCTCCCCTTGGACCGCATGCATATTTGTCCTCCCAGAAAAATTCTGGATCCACCTTCGTATACACTACTTTTCGAAGGTATCAAAAATATTAGAATTTGAACCGACGAAACAGCATATGCGGGGAAGCTTTGTTTTTTTACTTCAATTCATCGTAAACGGTTGCCAACAGCCATTTCAGTAACGTTTAACATATCAGACAATTCTTAAAAATTCTGACATCGATCTTCATCGAGTCTCCAATTCTTCATCTTCAAAACTTTTCGGCTGTCTTGGTCGGTTCTTTGTCTTAAAGGTCAAAATCGCCACTTTTGAATCGTCTAAAGCAATCTCTGCACGTTGCCTTAGATAGAGCATGTTCGTCATAAGCTTCTTGAAGCAAGAGCTGACATTCGGCAGCACTTTTTCTTAAATTAAAGCAAAAAGCGAAGCTTCCCAGTTCCCTGTTCCCTGAAACAGCATATGCTGTTTCGTTGGTTCAAAACCTGACACTTTCGATGCTATGAAAAAGTAGTGTGTACATGTGAATTCACTCTTGAATACGGAATATTGTAGGTTATGTCGAATACGTCAGCGCGGTATAATTTTAGTGTTAGTTCTATGAAAACAATACTAGTTACGCCATCTAATAAATATAAAACAGCGGGAATTGAGTTTAAAGCCCAATAAGTACAAAACAAAATCAGTATCTTTTTCCGGCAGTATTGTTGCATCGAGCACTGTTTTGGAGGTGATTTTTAGGATGGAATAACGTCTAAATAGTTCGAACTTTTTTCTGATATTTTTTACACATGTTTGTTGATCCTTCAAGGACATGTACAAATGAAAAGAAATCTATTACCCCATACTTTTGTACATGATGGTGACCAGTGTTGTGGACGTTGTATGGATTGAAAAAACGAAACATATTTTTTAACTTCATAAGCGTTGTGATGTTTGGTACCAGCAAAGAAACATTACAAATTGGCTGCATGCCTAGACGTGGATTATCATTTTTTCCTACGTTTCTGACCATTCTACGAGTTATAGAAAAATAAAAATAAAATATTTCGACGCAATTCTACCAACAACGTTGAAAAGCAGTCTACCGAAGGCGTAAAATTCGCCTCGATCAATTTTATATCATTGAACCGTTTTCACTGACGTATTTTGAAAGGTCTATAGAGCAAGAAAATGTAATTAAAAACAATGATTTGCTTTAATTCCCAAACGGTTCTCCGTTAACGTGTTAATCGGTGAAACCCCCAGCTTTTTAAACTTATGTCAAATGAAAATGGTCAATGTAATATTGGTGGGCGTTGTAAATTGCAGTTGGAGTATCGTCGCGAGGGCGAAACAACGTGGAAGACACTCAGTCCTCGTGTCATCAATGGGCGAGGGAATCAATTTACAGCCGAACACGCCCTCGAAAGACTTCAGCCTGGTCTGTACGAAGCTAAACTCACGGCTAAAAACGAATACGGGTGGTCGCAACACTCAAATCTCCACACATTTACAGAAGGTAAATATTTTCATGCACTGCATCATCTTTGAATAATTTTTTTTTTATAATTACAGTTATCATTCTCCAATGTGGTAGATTTTCGCTTTATTATTTTTGAAGTCTAGATTCATCATTGTAATTGTATCATTTTGCAAGATTGAATTGCTTCCGCGCTACCAATATATCTATTCTTTTTTTTCCAGAGTACAGATCGGAAACAGCGGAAAAGGGTGAGTTTTTACGATAATCGCTTTTTGGTGTTTCTAGAAAAATATTTTCGACACGTGGTCACAAGGGCGTCGCCAGGGGTGCAGGGATGCAGGGCACCCCAGAAAAAATGTAAATAAGGGTCTGAAATGTCTAAAATTCTTTTTCCCCTCAGCCTACCTCTCCCATCTTGCCCCCCTCTAGCTCATTAGCTGGCGACGCCCTTGCGTGGTCGAATTACAGACCGATCGATTTTTTGTCTCCTCATTAACGGGTATGCTTAAGTAGGGGCTGGAATGACGAGGTCGGGATTTTACACACAATTAATACATAGTCTCGCCAAGTTTCAGATTTCTTTTGAATGAAAAATATTGATAAGCAATAAAGTTATTATTATTTGAACTAAGTGCCGTCGTTGCAGGCGTTACCCCCACTTGTAGCGCAAAAAAAGGCCTTTTTCATGATTTTTTTTAAAAGAAAACTACAAAACTTTTTTAATCGATCAATATACCATCTTAAAGAACCTATTTTGAAGAACTTTCAGTAATTTTTTTATTGATAAATATTACATTGTTTAGTGGCAAATGGCCGTCAATGAAATAATGTTTTTATATACACGGTTTGCGGTGACCAACATTGCGGCGAAGTGGATCATATGAAAAAAAAATGCGGATGGATTTAGTCAAATATAAGTATAAACTAGTCTTTAATCTAAGGATTTTAAAAAATATTCATTTTTCACAAAATGGCGGACAGTCAAACTTAATGGTACGATTTTAACGAAAAAAAACGGCCGTTTTTTGGCTATAAAACGGCCATTTTTTTTTCGAAACAAAAAATCGAACGATTGAAGACTACATTTTTATGTATTAAATAAGCCTGCAAAATTTCAAGAAGATCGGTTCATTAGTGTTCGAGTAATCTTGGTCACCGACTTCAGAAATGCCATTTTGAGAAAAACGCGCTAAAAGTTTCAATTAGCCGGTCGTTTACACAACGGATTCTTCTCTTTCAACGCTCATATCTCAGTCAATTTTGTTCGGATCGACTTGAAATTTTCAGGACACATTCTCAGATACTTATACTTCAAAAAAATGCAATAAAAAAAATCGATTTTTTCAAAATCGCAAATGGAGGTAACCCCTGCAGCATGGCCAATCGGTTTAGGTGGCTCTGGCAAGTAGGATGACGTGGAATATATTTAATTTCAATTTTCGTTGAGTACGTTGACACTTTCCTATGGCCGGATACGTTCTTGAAATTTTGAAAATTACAAAAATGGAAGCTATAGAACAAAAAAAGTTCGATTTTCGTCAAAAAAGGAACTTTAACAACTTGTTATGAACAAATGAATAAATCTTTTTTTAAATCATCCTGCATTTGAGCAAAGTGTCGCCGTTGTTGCGTGACCCCTCGGTTTAGGTGGTTCTGCCAAGCAGGGTGATGTGGAATAGATTTTTACAAATATTCTTTTAGTATAATAACGAAAATTTCCTATTGTCGGATACTTTTTTTAAATATTGAAAATTACAAAAATGGGAAGCTACGTAACGAAAAAGTTGCATTTTCGTCAAAAAAGGAACTTCAATAATTTGTTATTAACAAATAGATAAACATGAAAAATCATCCGCTCTTACGGTAAAAAAATGTTATAAACGATACGCTGTCCGAATTTAAAGTAAATCGGTCGAATCGATTTCGAGATACGACTTACACTGTTTCAAAAAACATGATTTCGAGAAAAAAAAACTCAAAAGAAGAAAGAGTATACCGCAGTCGGCGATTTGACTCTCAACAAATATCGTCACAACTCGTTCAATATCGCGAAATGTTTGTGAAATATTTGTTGCAAATTGGAGTTACGATCCTAGGCAATAACTATACAATCAAAAAATCGGATTTCGTATATTTCGAGCTTATGCAGACTCGTCAATGTTCTCACGACGCTCACATAAAAATTATTACTATTCTCTATATCTATTATTATCTATTATCTATATCTATGTCTATATTATCTATTATCTATATGTACTATCTATACCTACTATTCTCTTTCCGTACCACATCAAAAAGTTTGCATTTCCTGTATTGTTTTACAGTGACGGGCGCGGCCATGACGACCCGACCACTCTTGGCACTGACTGCCTTCCTCGTGTTCTTGGTGTCGTCTTACGAGTCGAACTACCTGTAATCGTCTTATTACTTTACTTCTACATAGGTAAGCAAAGCTCAATACTCTTATTTCCACCGTTGCCCGTGAGTTATTGATTTTGATCAGACTTGCGTAGAGATCCGAGTCTAACTCTACATTCTTAAGGCGTGTTAGGCTACTGTGACGACCCGAAAATCAGGATGATAAAAAAAATTCATTTCGACGGAATAAGTAAGAGTATTGAAAAATCGTTTGGACATTTATTTATATATACATTCACAAAGTTCTGTACCAAACTGTACTCAAAAATATTAATCATTGAAGAAGCTATAAACAATCTCGTGAAGGACCTTCAAACGTGAGGGGCTTAACGTTGTACTTCATTTTGGCCACCCGGTTGATGTGCAACAAAAAAGCGCGTTTAAAAAAAATAGAACTTATTGGATAAGACCAATATTGCCTAAGACCGAGCTTTTTGTTGTTGTCATGTTTCAATCATCAAATAACGAAAAGGCTCGAATATCTTGCCGGGTTTTCAAGGAAAAATACATAATTATTGTTGATAACTAATGACAAAAAATGTTAAAAGAGAAAACCTCGGTCAAGACTAAACAACTATTATACTGAATAAGTGTACCAAATTTCAAGTTGATCCGTACATTCGATGCCGAGGAATCGCGTACACCGTTTTGAAAAACGTAGTTTCAAGGACAGCGCGTTTGAGGAGGTTGGAGCGTTAGCCACTATTCAAGATTTTCGGAGAACAAAAAAAATATGTTTTTGTCTAAACTATACAGAGTCTTTATGAATTTTTTGAATTTTTTCCACCACAAAACACCAGAGACAAACAAAATAGTTTGATGTATGTAACTTTACGTACGGCTAGATTTGCAAGACGTTTACACTACGGGTGATGTAATTTTTTCCGCTAATTAGCACCAAGATACACCATTTCTAACGACGGATTAAAGCAAACTAAACCATTGTAGACATTTGGGAAAGAAAAAGCCCATCTTGTCCATCGTAAAACATATACAGGGTGTCCTGTTATGAATGGATAATCCTGTAACTCTCGTTAGGTCAGATCATGTCCTACTATATGTTGGAATTTCAGTTTAGTAAAAGTTCCACGGTTTTCGAGATTTTGGGCTTTATGTTATTGTTTTGAAAAAATAATCTGCTCTTGGTTTATCGCATGCAATTTCTACAAATTATACGAATCGACAATAACTACGCAACTTTTTAAAGTAATTGGCACGATATGCGTAGTATATTTCTTTTACGCCGCAAGCTATCAGAGGGTCGAATTGGTTTGTATGAAAATTCTGCATAAGATCTTTTTTCATAAAGTTTCCTTAACATTTAAGGTTGAAAAAAAGACTTTTCTACATAAAACCAATAACCAAGAGTATTTTTTTAAAAACCCAGGGCTAAAAAGTTATGATTTATAGAAATGGCATGCGAAAAACCAAAAGCAGACGATTTTTATCTCGAAAAAAAAGATCACAACTCTTCGCCTGCGAACGAAGAGCATTGCTGCCAACCTCAACTCAATGTCCGAAGAGTTGCCGTATTTCAGCAACACTTAATATTAATTCATGGTAATAATAAATAACCTCGCACTTTTTTTCATGATAATCATCGTTAATGTTATACTTCTTCAAGTTCGTAATAACACAAAAGTTTTTCTTATTTACGTAATAAAAATATAAAAATGCATAAGTTCTCTCTTAAATTATATATTTTATGAAAATTTAGCATCTACAGAATAAATCTATACCTCGTATGCATTTTTACGAGGTACACTGAAAGAAAAATTCACAAACCGTCATTTGACTCAACTGGACTGCTCTAACCTCCATAAAGTTTCAGTACAAATTGTATCGTCGTAATCATAGGTTTACGTCCAATGTGTGATTCCCGCACCATATTGGGCTTAAGGCGTTACCCCCACTTGTAACGCAAAAAAGGCCTTTTTCATGAATTTTTTTAAAGAAAACTACAAAACTTTTTTAATCGATCAATATACCATCTTAAAGCACACATCTTGAAGAACTTTCAGTAATTTTTTTATTGAAAAATATTACATTGTTTAGTGGCAAATGGCCGTCAATGAAATAATGTTTTTATATACACGGTTTGCGGTGACCAACATTGCGGCGAAGTGGATCATCTGAAAAAAAAATGCGGATGGATTTAGTCAAATATAAGTATAAACTAGTCTTTAATCGAAGGATTTTAAAAAATATTCATTTTTCACAAAATGGCGAACAGTCAAAGTTAATGGTTCGATTTTAACGAAACAAAACGGCCGTTTTTTGGCTATAAAACGGCCATTTTTTTCGAAAAAAAAAAATCGAACGATTAAAGACTACATTTTTATGTATTAAATAAGCCTGCAAAATTTCAAGAAGATCGGTTCATTAGTGTTCGAGTAATCTTGGTCACCGACTTCAGAAATGCCATTTTGAGAAAAACGCGTTTAAAGTTTCAATTTCCGGTCGTTTACACAACGGATTCTTCTCTTTCAACGCTCATATCTCAGTCAATTTTGTTCGGATCGACTTGAAATTTTCAGGACATATTCTCAGATACTTGTACTTCAAAAAAATGCAATAAAAATAAATCGATTTTTTCAAAATCGCAAGTAGGGGTAACCCCTTAATATTAATATAGGCATAGGTTGGGCTTTGCTCTTGAATTTGAGTTGCCTCAAGCGACGAACGATTTTTTCACATTTTCACAATAGCCTGACCCCTCAAAAGAATTTCCTCACACCCTCAAGTAGCGTACGCACACGAGCAAGAAAAAAATGATTGGACGAGTCCAGCCTCGCCTTATTTCCATTTAAAAACGCCTCCACCCGGAGCATCGATTGCCGAATTAATAAAAACAATATTTCATCGGTTCAGGTAATTTGCTGCAGCCAAAGCGTACACCAGCAGGCATCAAGGATACGGTGGACGAGAAACGGAAGCATTGTCCTGGAACAACGATCGTGACTTTCAACAAATACGTATCCTGCATCTGTTACAAAAACGACAACAAAAAAAAACGATATCCGATACAAGCGGCGACGCTATACTCGCATTCAAAAGACTTGTTTCGAACGCGCGATACTTTCGAGAATATATATCTATATATGTATGTATTTATGTATATGCAAATTCACGTATCGCGAAAAACCACTGTATCGTGATATTCCGTCGAAAATTCGTCACAAAAGGAGATGGGATTGTCGTCGTGTAATGTTTCTTGGGTACGCCATCTTTTGTCTTTGTGTGCTTATGTGTGGGAAAGAAAAGAGTCCGCCCGACTTTCTTAAAAACGAGAAAGTGCCTAGAAATCCAATGGTGTCTTCAACGTTACAAGAGAGAAAAGAAAATTCTACGAGTACAGCGAAGGAGAACAAAAAAATACGTAGTGAATGTTCCGTAATACGTCCAGGTGCAATTCCATCGATCATTAGGTATACAGTCATATGTTAAAACAGCAACAACAACAACAAAAAAACAACAAAGAAAGGAAACAATCAGTTAACCGCCTCTACTCGATCATCGGTTGCCACAATGCTCAAAGTTTCGTTGCCCGTAAATGCAATGACGGCCTGCACACGACATTTTGAACATTTTCCATATCTCCCGTACTTCCATACACAACGCTACTAGTCTCATTTCATTTTTTTTTTTTTCTACACGAATCGTTCATCCCCAAAACCCGCGAGGGACAATACAAACGTAGAAATGCAGTTTCCAAAAAAAAAGAGCAGATTCTGTACAAAGATGAAAAAAGAATATTCGCTTATTCGGTAAATTACCACGATTTTTACAATTGTGCACTTCCGGTCAGTCAATAAATGTGAAATAACCAGAGTACCGTTCAGAGGGGAAAAAATCGATATTTTAACGAAACGAAGTCGTGACAGTGATTCTCGAATGTTTTTGATAGAAACGATTAATATATGAACCATACAAGATTTCAATAAGGTGCCTTTGCAAACGTGAGTGGGTTTCATTCATTGTTATATATATGTGAAAAGCCGATCTAATATGCCCTCTCCTAGGTGTGCCATTAATTTCATAGAGGAGTACATATTGCATGGGAAAATGAGAAGAAAAAAGGAACATTTTGAATTGTCACTTCTATTAAGATTTACATTTAAGAAGATATACCATACACATACTTTGAAGTATATTTATATATATCTATACGCATATATATATATATATATATATATATATATATATATATATATATATATATATATATATATATATATACACATACCTGTATAACATTATAGTATTCATCTGTATATGAATAAGAGATACGCGATCGTTATTATAATTTATTTTTGTATGCTTAAGAGTATGAAATATCTTGTGTATTCGCGACTCGCGTCCGATGTTTGAACGCGAGAACAGAGGTTTTTATATATATTTTTTAGAAAACCTCGCGACAAGTAACGAAAACAAGGGACAAAAAAGTAGGCACTCGTGTCCTCGCGCAGCGTTACTTCAATTTGTTGATTGCGCGAGTGTCTTCACGATTTTTCACAATCGATCGGTCACGTTATTGTCATTTGTTTTTCTTCCCTTTGGAAGTAGAAGAAAAGACGAATCTTTCGCCTATACGTGGTGGATAGGCTGTTCGGATTAGCGAATAAAAAAAGAGGAAATTGAATTTGTGTTCGTACATTTAAGCTACAGGACATTTTTCGCGGAATACGTACGAGATGGCCTTTTTCCCGATCATTCGCGGGCTGACTTTTGTAAAAATTTATTTTGCCGCTTAAAGTGTACAATCTGTAACGTGTGAATGCCCAACATGCTTGAGTGAACTATTGCGACGGTTTAATAATAGTCCAGTGTTATTGTTTCTCACGTGATTTTTTTTTCGTTCTTTTTTGCAACCGTGCGAAGGATTTTCGCGGAAAATTGATCGAAACGGAATTGGAGAGGTTGCGATATTTGATCGTCGCCGTAGTAGCCAGGGCGAGTGACACCGAACCTATTGGGGGCGACATTTTATTGTTTGCGGTTTCCAAATGTCGACACGATGGACGTTTTGCCGTTGAAAGTTTTTTTTTTCACTTCTCGTTCAAATGTTAGTCATTTGGTTGCGTGACGCTCTCCGTTGCTACCGATCGGATCGATGACGATTTGTAGAAACGATGGGATTTTAGTGCAGATTCATTCACGAGGTGGGAATTCCTCGATCAATATTTCACGCAAGCCCGCCTCGTCAAATTCGATTGTACGCCGCAGACAGAAATTTATTGTAGAGGAAAATGTTATCTGTCGAACAATTGATCATCGTCATCTTTTGCCACCTGAAGCTGCCGTCAATGATTCGCGCTTAGGTGACCGAGGGAGCAAAACTTTATTCTGTAAAGGTTTTATAAAATTCTTCTTTTTTCAATTTGGTACGAGTTTACTGGATATCTTCGATACAGCAGTGCAAAACAATTTTTTTGGTCAATATTTACTAGTGGGGCTCCGCCCTAATCGGCTCCAAAAAAAATGTTATTAAGAAAAAAAAGAAATCCGGAAAATATTCGATTTTTGAAATACGTTTTCTGAATGCTTACTCTAATTTGACTTGTTCCCAAAAAAAAAAACCCAAACAAACCCAAACCCATGTCATTGGGCCCACTTGATGTCACCAAACCCGTTTCCTCTATACCTTTAAAAAGGTAAAAAAAGCGTTTGAGGGTTGAAATTGTTTTCCCCCAGCTTAAAAACTATAAACAAAGTGCCCCGAAATACATGGACTCTTTACAAAATTTCTAAACTCCTTTTCTAGCTGGAGCCCCACTTGTAAATATTTACCATTTTTTTTACTCCGATTCCGACTCAATTTAAGATCGACGGAAAAACGAAGTTTCAAGATTGTTGTTCGCGGCGTCTACTTTCCAGAATAAGATTACGAGTTTTGCTATACTGTCGGGCACATTTTTCGTCGCAATGTCGACCCAGAGGGAAATTAATCAAAAACCATAAAAACCAAGCTACAAACGACCAGATCCACCGCCCCTCAAAACTGAAGGCGGGCAACCACTTTAGGAGACCGAAAATTAGATGATTCATTAGATTTTTTTTATTGTGAAAAAAGCGGGAATTTCCGCAACTCTGACAATGATTTATTCATATTTTCATACATCTCTGGTAATTTTGCCAAGTTATTTTATGCTTTCATTGAGGTGTAATCCGTTGTGTCCCGCGGCGTGTCCTCATCGTCGTTGTCGATTTGCGGGAATTGTGCAGCTCGCAATTCGCAGCTGAAATAGTCCAACAAATTTTTATACATTCTTGAGATGTTTTTTAAGAACATGAACCTAAATTTGGGGGAAAAAAATCGAGAAATGAATGTTGGAACGTGTTTGAAAAAAAATGATCGATTTTTAGAATTTTTCCCCAGCATTTTGCAATAATAAATATGTTTTAACCAATCTAGCCTTTACAATTTCAGGTTCATGTTTCAATAAATTATATTATGTAAACGTGTTCTAAATTTAAAAATGATCCATCAATTGGTTTTTGAGTTATGATTCCCGCAAATTGGAAAAATGTCGTTTCGAGAAAAACGCGATTGAAAGTTTCAGTACATGTAAATAGTTGCGCTACCTGTTCTCACTAAATCGTCTGTCACTTGGTCACTTTTCAATATTTTAACTTGAACGTTTTTTTCACATATTCTCGACTATGTACACTCTGAGAAAAAGTAAAATGAAAATCGTATTTTTTTACCCGTCACAGTGATTGGGAGTCGAGCGGAGAGTCTTTGTCATTTATATACATACCGTTAGAAGGAATCCGAATATCGTTTTGAAATTTTCAGGGTGTATTCTTAAGATATTTTGCGAACGATTTATGAAATAAAAGAAATTGATTTTTTTGAAACATCTAAAATGGTTGCTCGCCTTAAAGGCGTCTACAAATTATAATATTTAACGAAGGAAGGGAAAAACACTTGGTAATCTAAACTCTGCCAATAGCAGGGAGTAAAATAAATTTTTAAAACGACGATTTGACGCTGTATCGTGGAAAAAAATTGATAATCAACAAAATGAGCTCCGTCCTTAAAAGCGATTTTTTAGGTGTCGTCCCGTCGAAATCAATGCGAGTCATTAATATGTTTAAAATCGAGATACACTATATGAAAAAAAAAATAATTAATGTCACTCTCTCTCTCTCTCTCTCTCTCTCTCTCTCTCTCTCTCTCTCTCTCTCTCTCTCTCTCTCTCTCGATGACGACATTTCTGTGATGTGTGGTCTTTATATATTCATGTGCACCGTAATTGTATGTACTACGTAGAGCGATGTACCTTAAAAACAAAACAAAATCGAATTTTGATTGAGATTGATCGCCGATAGTCTTTCAGATAGCTGTCGGTCTCGCCTTACAAATTCATGTTGCCTAAATATACCGTGAGCTGCCAAGGCGCCTGTACCAGAAAAAAATCTTGTAATACACTCCGCGTTCCTTTATGCGGGAAAAGACGACGTTGAAATGAATTTAAAAATATATATATATACATATATGTAAAATATATCGATCACAAAAATACAAATCAAAAATGGAAATTTGCGTGCGTTCGATACATGAATATAATGATTATCGTTGCCCCTTCCGGAATTTTACATGTACAATTATATATAAACTACTGGTCAAAAGTTTTCGGACGCTTCGGATAATTGCAAAATTATTTTAGTATGATATAATTAATTATATAGAGCTATAGAAGTATGTGCGTAAAATAATAAATTATGTGAATCATTTTATTCTAACCTTATTTAATTGAAAGTTTTTACCAGTAGAGTGTGTATATATGTGTGTGTGTGTGTGTGTGTATACAGGGTGAGGCACTAACTGTTGCCACCTTGAATATCTCTGTAATTATCGACGTCACAAAAAAATGTTTCAAACAAAAGTTGTACCGTACGAAAGGGGTCATCAAATGCGACCATTTTTTAAATCTCAGTGGAGGCGCTGTCGCACAGTAAAGGTCACCTCCACTTTTTGAAATGGGACGGTACATTTTTTTTCAACTATCTTGTAGAGCATCGAAAACTGCATAAAAACATTTAGGGGTCAAAGTCGTTCAAGGTCATTTAAGATCAAAAAGTGACATGAACTTTATTTTCATGTGAAATTACCTTTATTCACAGTAGATGTTCAAAGTGATTGCCATTTGAATCAATGCAGTATTGCAATCTCCTCATCACGGATTGTGTAGAATTTTTTATCACTTCGGCACTTATCAAATCACAGGCTCGAAGTATTCTCTCACGCATATCATCCGGCGTAGTTGGACGTTCTTTATAAACAAGATCTTTCAAGTATCCCCACAAGAAAAAGTCCAGAGGCGTGTGGTATCGTGTTGATACCACATTCTGTTTCTTGTTTCTAAAGGTATTTTTTCCACTAACGAACCTAATGTTTCTCGAAGGAATGTGGTGTACTTCCTACCATTAAGATTCCCTTCGATGAAATAAGGCCTATGATTCTATCCCCAATAATCCCACACCATACATTACCCGACCACGGTCTTTGGTGTGCAACTTGCGCAGCCAATGTAGATTTTCAGTTGACCAGAAATGCATGTTATGCATGTTAATGTTTCCATGATTCGTAAATGTTGCCTCATCATTGAATAAAATCCGATTAATAAATGAGTCATCTCTCTGAATCTGGCATTGAGAACATCGGCAGAATTCAGTGCGATTCATAAAATCCGTACCAGTTAATTCCTGGTGGAGACTGATGTGGTAAGGATGATATTTATGACGATGTAGAACACGTACACAAGAATACTGTCGTGGTCACGTATGTCTCATAAAAAATAACGGTTACGGGACATTTCGAGCAGATATCATCGATTCGATCGACTCATTTTTGCGTTCGCTAGCCGCGTCTGCCATCTCTCTTGTTACAATATGCACATTACACATACTCTACAACACACGATTACACATACGGTAACAAACACATGCGCCACATGTATCGAAAGCACCTGAATACAGCGTTGCTACAGATATTGCCGGAATTATGAAATGGCAGCCTGTGACAACTCAAGTCAAATCTGATTGCGGTTTTACTTCACTTACCAAACTATAATACAAAAAGTTATCACATGCACTTCTCAAATAATTATTTTCTGTATCATGTTTATTATTATACCCAAATACATTATATTTTGCTTTTTTCAGATTCGATAGTGTATAGATTTTCTGTTGACCAGTCAATCCGCCAGTACTACCTTAAGGTAATACTTGTACGAACCCGAATATTTACCAATTAACTGATTTTCGTCTATAGACAAGTAAAAATACATTCCAGTATACTGGTAGAATTTCAAGCCAAGTCACTGAACTGTTAACATAAAATTACGACTTAAAAATCGTCTCATCTATACGACGCTATATGGAGACGATACGCTGGCCACATTTCTATTAATAATTTATCCACTAAATAACTCCAGATGCCTGAGATGAACTCTTCAACGCGGGTAAGAAATTCCAAAGATTCCGTAACAACAATAAAAACAGGGGGTCACCGAATGTTTAAAGAAAATATTAATGTTAAAACTTTGAAAAATATGACTAGCGAAACAATTTTCGTAGCCGCGACTTTTCGGAGAAAATTAAAAAATGTTTGAATGTACTGAATTTTTTTTATTTTAGTTTATCGTTGGGTATAATAATTTATTGTGACTGTTATCAAGCGCCACTGTGATTTACCAATGATTCTGAAGGGCCCCTACAAAATGCGGCCCTCTGTGAAAGGAATAACTTGAGTGTATACATGTGTGGTAATTGTGTAATATGTGTTGTTTGTCTCGGTCATCGTGAATGTGACGTGTGTCGTAACCCCAAGAAAACTCGCAAAGTATTGGGAGTACCAATAAGTCTCCGTTGTTGAAAAAAGTTGGCCCCATCAGGAGGTTATGGTTGAAATTGTCAAATGTAAAACGTCATATCGTAAGGTTGGACATCTGGCAAGACCATAACCTTGAAATATTAGCGATTTTGTACCAGCCACGGTCTTGTATGAGGCATTCCACGTCACTTCAGCCAGTAAAAAAAAACAATCCACAAATAATTTTGAAAAATATTCACCAAGTGTCGAAATTGTAAAAAAATTTCTAACGTTTTTTTTGTTGATTACCATTTTTTTAAATTTTTCCATTCAAATGGCTGTATCTTTGGTAGAATTTGACGTATTTACATTCGTAAAAAATGAAAATGTGCGTCTTTTTTAGACCTCCAGAAAAAAATTAATTTAGATTTCATTGAGCGAGTCGAACGTCCGTTTCGGGGCAAAATATGCAAAAATATTTTTTATTTTATTTTATTTTTTTAAATTTCCCCGAATTGTGAATAAGAAAAACGGATTTTTGGTATTTTTTATATCATGGGATTCCTAAACACCGTGAACTAACAGCTATTTTTTATTTTTTTATTTTTTTTTATTAATATTCGATTGAAGAGTGTGGAGCACTCGCTGTATGTTTACCAGGTTTTTGAAATACATATGACGTATATGTCACATGTATTGGAGCTTTGGAGTGCTCCACACTCTTCAGTCGAATATTAATAAAAAAAAAATGTTTAAATAAAAATAGCTGTTACTTCACGGTGTTTAGGAATACCATAATATAAAAAATACCAAAAATCCGTTTTCCGTATTCACAATTCGGGATAATTAAAAAAAAAAATAACGAGTGCCTTTCCTTGAGAAAAAAAATATTTTTGCATATTTTGCCCTGAAACGGACGTTCGACTTGCTCAATAAAATCTAAGTTAATTTTTTTCTGGAGGGCTAAAAAAGACGCACATTTTCATTTTTTACGAATGTAAATACGTCAAATTCTGCCAAAGATACAGCCACTTGAATGCAAAAACGCCAAAAAATGGTAATCAACCAAACAAAAAAAACGTCCGAAGTTTGGAAAAAATTTCGACACGGTGAATATTTTTCAATAAAGTAACTCGATTTTTCAAAATTATTTGTGGATTTTTTTTTCACTGGCCAAGTGACGTGGAATGCCTCATATACATGTCCTGAAACGACGATCATGTTTGATAGGCTGCGAGTGGCCTACTTAGTGTCGAAGCTTGTCTTTCTTATCACCGTCACTGTGTGTCGTTGTGATTGGGGGAACATGATGAGACTAAACTAAACCGACCATAACATAACGTACATTCGCTTTTACAGCTGTACTCAACGAAGTGCCGCTATCAGTCTTATAAAATTCTCAATTCCACTCAATCAATAAGAATCGAATCAATAACAAAAATAACATTTTTATATATAAGTCAACTATATAAATTCACTTACAAAATCCATTAAAATGACCAAATAAAAATTTGTAAGAAGTATTCAATTATAATTTGGCCATATCGAAGTTTTTATTCAAAATGCTATATTGGTAACAAGAAAGAAAAATAAAAGTATCTTGTGATTCGATCCACAACTTTCCTTTTCCGAGTGCAAGCGGAACCATTCAGCTAGACTACACTACCGTAATAAGAGCAATAAAACATGAATCACTTTTATTGTGGTCACTTGAGTTCTGCACACGGTTAATAAAGGTTTCGTTATATTTTCGAGCATGCGTGTATTTATTTGTTCATTTTCGCATGCAAATACATGCTTTTGTTTTAAACAAATTACTTTTCGTGTACTGGATTTTTCTTACGAATACAAATCAGGAACATGTGAACCGAAAAATTGCAGTCTGAAGTGCATGTGCAGTGTGCAAGGCAGATTGCTGTCGCTTTCGCAGACGATATTGCCGTCTCGCACACGATATTGCTGTCTCTTTCGCGCAGAAGACTCCCTTTCCTATACGCACCATGCGGCCGAAAATTGAAGCAAAAACTAGACGCTGAGCGAACATTCCCACACTACCATCGTTTCAAGGCCTGCATATAAGGGTGCGACCTCACGGAGACGCTCGACGCTGGTTTGTGGCGTCATATCGGGTCACGTGACAAGTAGCGACAAAGCTGAAACTATTTGAGCTTTGTCGCTGCGACAGGAGAGCGTCCAAATTTACAAACAATAAGTGACACGTGTTCTGTGAGCCATCTCTTGGCACTGATTCACCCACTTCTGATATCTGTACACAAATGACATCGCGCCGATTTCCGAAAAAAAAAAACACTTTTTATTATATTTCAACTTTTATTCGCTCGTATTTCTTTCACTTCAACACTGTCACGACCACACCAAGACTGCTACTGAAAGAGGTTAGAAAATCGATTTTCTGTAAGCAGTCATCTTGACGCTGCTGTTCGATGCGGCGACTTGTCGCTACAGTTTGGGGTCGCGGGGGAAATTCGAAATAGGGTCACGTGACCCGATATGACGCCACAAACCAGCGTCGAGCGTCTCCGTGGGGCCGCACCCTAAGACTGTGGTATCAGCACCGGTCGTATATACAGATCTGGGCACTCCCGTATATTCCGTATACCCCAAAGCGTGCCTCTATCTGACGCCTCTCTTCGCGGAACTGGCCGCAAAAGCGCGGAGCGCTGCTATCTCGGAGGCATGTGCGACAGAGCGCGATGTATGCGCGTACGCGAATTGTCTTTCCCTTCACGTGGCTGTGATGAAAAATTACTACATCCTAAATAATTAGTCGAACACAAAAACTAAAAGCATAAACCGAAAATATGAGCGATGAGCCATTAGTTAATGATACTCATCGTCTTTGACATGAATATGCCGATTTAACTATCGCTCAATCCAATTACATTTTTTTTCGTTTACGGAAAAGAAGAACATTCGAAATTTACGTGTAGCACGCATTCCTTTCATTAGTAGTAGTAGTAGAAAAGTAGTAGAAAATATCAGTAGTCATCATTGGGAATTTTAAATAATGAGACGTGCTCCGGGTTACTTATGTATCCACTTCTGCATCCCGGAATCGTGCACCGCTTCGGCATCGCAATATATAGACACTTCATCTTTTGTTATTCCGTATGGGATAAAAATCGTGGCTACGATACACTCGAAATCACCCAGCCAAAACGAGGTTAGGCCACAGGTACGTACGACCGTCACCACACAACGTGCATGCCATGCCCCGTAAACGCGGTATAAACAAAAGTGCCTCCCCTTCACTAGCGCCGCGGTGGAATGCGCAAATAGAGGCGTCACTTAGAGTCGCGCATTTTTGAACGGAGTGCCCAGACCTGTATATACGACCGTGGTATCAGCATCACAACATTTTTTTCGTGTGATAATGTCGAGTTTTGAGTACGCGCCACTTGCGGGAACTTTATAACTCTTCTTTACTTCTGAGCATTGAGCACGGCACTGAGATGAACTGTGCCGGTCTTCCTCAATTTCTTGGAAAATCTCTTCGACTTTTTCACCGATTGGTCGACCCGAGCGCGACGCATCTGTAAGATCGGGATTTTCAGAGCGGAAACGAGCAAACCGCTCGCATGCTGCTGATTTTGATAAAACATCTTCACCATAAACACCACGGATTTTTTCACAAGACTCCGAAGCGTTATCGCCTTGGTCGAAGTGATATTGCAAAATATAGCGATTTTTTTTCAGAATTTTGGCTCTTTTTTAAAACGCAATTACTTTCAACTGAATTACCAAATGTCACAAAGTTTTTTTTTTCAAATAATCTATGGACTGCCACCTTTCAAACGCCCTCTGGTATAGCTTGATAGGGTTAGTATTACCAAAGTTATGCGACTCTAAGGCCATCTATTGGGAAAAAACGACACGAACTTTTCCCGCGCCCAATATTTCGCCGTCAATTTCGAAATTAATGGCTTTACATGGTGAAAACGTCGTCAATAATTTCTGTCCAGAGTTGAGGAACAAACGAGAGAATGACAATGGAGAAATCGAAGCAACTCCGAGCGGTAGAATCATCCCGACGAAATACTTTATTGACCGTGCAACGTAACATCTATGCACGGTGGTGTTGGCACGTTGATAAGATTTATCGGTCCGATGTTCGACTTGTCAGACGTCTCCTGAGCGATCAGAATCCTCCGGTCGTCCTGAACTTCCGATGGCTTGAAAAATTTGCAACAAAATACGTACCAAAAGCTTTGAACGATGCTGTTGACCAAACCTGAGGATATTGGGACGAAGTTTATGTCAAGTTATTGAAAGAATCATTTTGGAGTGTTACGAGCTGCTACGCCAGAAAGTACGCGTTGTAACGAAAAATGTTTTAATCGCAAATTGTTCGGTTCTGAGGGGACAAAAAGGTGCTTAATTCAATCTTGAATATAATTGCCAAGTTCGTGTAAAGGTAGGCTCCGATATTTTCAATACGCTTTATTTTTTCATCGTATACTCTTACAGCCCACCCTGGGGCTATTGAAAACAGGATGGATGATGAATTTTTCATCAAGTACTTTTCGAACTGAGCTTTCACGCGGAAGCTGCGCCAGTGGTATTGTAACTTTCAAGCTTCGCAGCTCGGAGTACTTGTTGAAAATATCATTCTTCACAGTACTGCGGAAACCGCCCCGACAAGCCACGAAAATATACAATAAAAAATGTGAGTTCTTATTTAATTATTCGAATTTGACCTTGAAATGACCTTAGGGGCGAGGCCAAGGTCACACTAGCCATTCTATCTTTTCCCCACCTCTCAACCAAACAACTGTTATTATAAATATTTTTATCGCAATGCGTACGTTCTAAGATGGCAGCTTATGGACACTTTACACCACGTCAGGCGATAACTATTGGCGGTAGAAATATTTTCTAACCTATCAGACTTGGGAGAAAACTATTCCTACAGAAGTTACATTGTTGAAAGGGAATCATCGAGTGGTGGCTACGGGCTTTATCCAGGTGCAAGGGCTTTGGAGATATCCAGGTCACCTCCATTTTTTTTCAAATGGAATCACTTTTTTCAGAATTATGTCAGGGAACTGAACATAACTTCGCACGCGGAATTTCAAAATGACCGATCAAGAAATCTTGATCGATCATTTTGATTCATAAAAAATAGTGAAAAAAAAGAAATTTCAATGTTTTTAGCCTAAAATCGATTAAAAAGCGGCGCATACTCTCACTCCTAAAAAAGGTGCTTGGAGTGATGGCTACCACTTTCAAGGCAGGATATACATTTACATCGATAAAAAATCGATTGCCCGGCGTCTTTTCTTCAAACGATGAAACTATACAGGGTGTCCCTCTTGTCTCTGCCACCCAAAATGACTCGGTAATTATCGACGTCACAAAAAAATGTTCCAGACAAAAGTTGTACGGTGTGAAGAGGACCATCAAATGCGACCAATTTTTTTTTTATCTCGGCGAAGGCTCTGACGCACAGTGAAGGTCACCTTCAGTTTTTTAAATGAAATGGTACATTTTTGTTCAACCATCTTGTCGAGTACCTTGAGCCGCATAAAAAACATTGGGGGTCAAAGTCGTTCAGGGTCATTTAAGGTCATTTATCAAAATGAAATGGGGCCGTCCATATATTACGTCATTCTAAATTTGGGGGGGGGGAGGTTCGTCTGCGGATGACGGTAAATGATGGATGAGGGGAAGGGGGGGGGGGGGCGTTTCGAAATTGACGTCATTCTTGTGATACCAGTTACTTCAAAATGTACAATAGTATACTGTACAACTAGAGTGGTTCCCCGCATGAGTGATGAAAAATATTTTGCAAGTACCTAATGGTATTAATTATTGAACTCATTATTTATTTATTTATTACATAAGGTTTGTCTACATTATATTCGAGAACTTCAAATAACAGCGTACCTATGAAAATAGTTCGATCGAGCCAAAATGAATATGGGGAGGATACGGAGATATTACCCGTGATCCAGGATTTGCAAGAATGGGTGAAAACTCCGTGGGAGCTATCCAAAGAAAACTAAAGAATAGGGAAGAATAATATTATTATATTAATGAAAATTGCCAAAGTACAAAATAATAAAAGATGATTCTATAACAAAATGTGGGAGCTATCCAAAGAAAACTAAAGAATAGGGAAGAATAATATTATTATATTAATAAACATTGCCAAAGTACAAAATAATAAAAGATGATTCTATAACAAAATGTTTTAATGTTACCCAATTTTTCTCAAATCCGCAAATGTTTTAATTTTGCCAAACTGGTGATGACGTCAATTTTGCGAGAGGGGGGGGGTCATTAGGAAACGACGATAGGGTGATTGTACGGGGGGGGGTCGAAAATCAGCAAAAATCGATGACTTAATATATGGACGCCCCAATACAAATCTATATATCTCGCATCACTACCAAATATTTGATAGTGATCCGAGATATTTAGAAAATTTTCGCGACGTCGATAATTACCGAGTTATTTCGGGTGGCAGAGATTCTACATATACAGGACACCCTGTATATGTATATGTAGAATATTTTCGCAAAGTTTCAAAGCGAAATTCGAAAAACTTCAAAAGTTACGGCCCGTCAACGCTGTGCCTCACCACTCGGATTTGCAGCGCGCGCCGCAGTTAGAGGCGGAAAAACGACATTTTTAAACCAAATTTTACAGAAATTTTGCGTGAAATGTTGATTATTTTTTTGCGAGCGCGTGCCATTCTCGTAAATTCGCATTTTCTCCATTTCAATTACTGTCAAATGGGAAGTATAGATGTCCTTACTGAAAAAAAAAATGTTTAATTTCGCAAATCAAAGTTTATGGGAAGCTACACTGCACGCCGATTCGTAACTCCGGCGACAATCTTGCTGTAACACTCTGCCACGCCATTTTGATGATAAATGAATTTTGAAAAATCGTTTTGTATATTTCAATATACTATTGAAGTATACCTACAGTTTGATAAATGTAGAATGATTATTTCTAACTTCAGAAAATCACTCAACATTTAGACGGGAAATAAATAAGCAATATTGATGGATTTTTTAAACTAGAAAATAATTATTCTACCATTATCAAACTTTAGGTATACTTTAATGGTATATTTAAGTATACCGTTTTTTAATTTGTTAAATTTTTAAGTATACAAATTAAAATATAAAAATTAAAAAATAAAAATATTTTTATTATAAAAATTTTTGAGTATAAAAAATGTTTGAGGATAAAAAAAATAATTTAATTTTTTACGTTTACAGTTTTTTAAATGTAATTCATCATGAAAATGACGGAGTTGTGGCAGAGTGACAAGATCGCCGCGGGAGTTGCGAATCGGCGTACAGTCTGGATTCCCGTAGACTTTGATTTGCAAAAAAGTTCAAACATTTTTCCATATAGAACATGTATAGTTTCTATGTGACGGTATGCAAATTTAAGAAAATGGCACGCATGTACAAAAAAAATCAACATTTCACGCAACATTTCTGTAAAATGTGGATTCAATAAGTAGTTTTTTTTTTCAATTTTTCAAAAAAAAAAAAAAAATTTCGTCAAGTAGAAGGTACCAATATTATTAATATTTCTACCGGGTTTCAGGTCAATCCGCTTAATAGTCTGAGTAATCCTGCACGCCAATTTCGATAATGCAATTTAAAAAAAACGCGTTTGAAGTTCACGCCCGCTCCGAATTTGAGCGGTGAGGCACAGCGTTGACGGGCTGTAACGTTTGAAGTTTTTTGAATTTCGCTTTGAAACTTTAGGAAAATATTCTACATACATAGTTCTATGGTTTAGAGAAAAAAAAGAAATCGATACTTTGATCGTTGTAAATGTATATCCCGCCTTAATGCACGCATGCGATCTAGTTCGTACTGATCGTATTGTCACATTAATCACATGAGTCTGTATCAACGAACGGGCTCTAATAGAGGTTTCAATATTTTAGCACCAAGCAAAATCCAGATAAATCGTACGACTTTGTTTATATTCTTCGTAACTGAGAATCTTGTTTTGGAAAGCAGTGAGAAGTTTGTGATGTCCATAATAATGTGTGTTCTCTTCAATGGGAAGTACTACCGCAGAATTTCCTTCTGTCAGTACGGAATTAAATTTTCCGCAAAATGCGAATCAGATTGGAAGCGTCAATTAAACGTGGTGGCTATCACTTTGAATATCTTTTATAAGAGTAAGTGTTTTCACTGTTTTTTTTTCAATATATTATAGGCTAAATAATTGAAATCCCGTTTTTATCGATTTCATTCGAAATCTTGATCGATCGTCTTGAAATTTGGCGTGTGAGCTTATTTCAGTTCCTTGATAAAATTCCGAAGGAAATAATAGTGGTCCCATTAAAAAAAAAACGGAGGCGACCTTCAAATATCCGTAGCATCTCCACGTGGATGAACCTCGTAGCCACCGCTCGACGATTCCCTTCGAACCATGCAACTTTTGTAGGAAAAGGTTTCTCCTCAGCCCGATAGGTTAGAAAATATTTATACTGCCAGCAGTTGTTGCCCCACCCGGTATGTATGTGCGTGCGTAAGGGTGCGACATTGAAACTTCTTTACCGCTTGTTACGAAAACTCCACCGATGATGGCGCACAGTTTTACCAAGAATTTCACCAGTGTGTCTCTTTGCTGATTAACTTTGACTTTCAAAGCGCAGGTATCGTATTTGAAGAAAATCCCGGGAATACCGTGAGATCCTTTGTGATGATCGATGGGCCTCTGGTGATCCTTTACACTGTACTGATAAGACTTGGATGTGTGCAACAGCGTATAAATTTCCGTCGGTACGACTTCGATGAAATATTGGTACAGCATCATACCTGTGGAAAGTGCGATATCAAAATGTTATCGCGGATCCGGTTACTTACGAGTTATGCATTCAGCCAAAAGAGAAAGGGAAATTCGAAGAGAAAAAAATGGTATCGTTAATATGGCGGTTTGACCTTAAGGCGTTAGGTCACAGTAACGGGTATAAAATCATGGGCGGATTCAACAATTCTTCTTCGCATGAAAAAGTGATTCACTCATAAAATTGATTGCACATCTATTTAGTATGAATATCAAGCTGTTCGAAAATGTATATTTTTTTTCGATATACAAAATGGCCGACTACTAATACATTCTTTTGTTATTTTTTTTAGGCGCTCCGCGGCGTGAAATTTAGTATCCACAATTTTTTACCTACAACAATAAACAAAAATTCTCGTCAATCTACATTAGAATACCTAGAGAAGTACGTACGGAATTTAAAAAATATTGTTTTATTCAAAAGTTGTAGGTATTTCAACTTAAGAAATGAATTTTCAGTGAAAAATTTCGTTATAACTGCTTATAAATTGCTCATAAAATGAAAAGTTTTCGATTAATCAGAAATTCCGTACGTACTTCTCTGCGAAATGCAATTAGGAAGATAACTTTCAAATTTGACGTAAGTCGAGTGAAAATTGTTGAAGTTATTTGTCACGCCAATTGGAAAAAAGCTGTTTCGAGAAGTTTCGAGTAGTCAGCCATTTTGTGCATCGAAAAAAAAATTCTAACAGCTTGATATTCATACTAAATAGATGTGTAATTCATTTTACGAGTGAATCACTTTTTCATAGGAAAACAAATTGTTAAATTCGCACATGATTTTATACCCGTTACTGTGGACTAACTGCTTAGAATAAATAAAGACGGAATGGTATTGAGAAGGAATATGTTTAAAGATAGTCTTATGACAGAACATTCGATAGATATGTTTATCGAACATTCAGAGTTTTTGCCTGATGTGGGACCGACTTTCTTAAGATACTTTTAGGCGAGGAAGAAATTTGCTGATTTTCATGATTATTTTACTACTTTTAACTATGACATGATATTTTTTATTTGTATTAAGGGATAACACCACTCTAGGATTTTGGAAGAATCGATTTTTTTTTGCTTACAAAATACTTTGGTGTCATACAAACAATATGCAATCGGTCCTGTAGCGATTTTTTTAAGGCTCAATTATCGATTTTGCCGCAGCGCCTCGGACTCCTTTCAGGCGCCTCGTACAACTTTACACGCGTTTTTTTTTAAAGCACTTTTTTCAAACTGGAAGGACGGATTACTCGAGCACCTTTGCATGGATAGATTTGAAATTTTGATAGTAGCTTCTCAATTACATTCTCTATGGGAGTACGTAGCCGTTTTTAAATATTAAATGTAAACTTTTTTTTATAAACAATTTACTGCTTATTTTTTGGGAAAAAATCGATTTATATCTTTCAACGTGCGTCATTTTTTCAAAGTTTCATAAAAACAATCCCTACGTAGTTCCGTAGCTAATAATGTATAGTTTATAATTTTTTTTGGCTTTTGTTCCAGGTCTTATACCCTACGAGAAAACCGTCCTTCCGTGAAGCTATTTGTAACAAACACGTTTTTCAAGATGGGCTCTGGTTGCCGCCATTTTGTATGGAAATTATAATTTTTTTTTTTTTAATACCTTAATATGTGTTGAATAAACTCTTTCAAAAGAAATCCTATTCATTTTTTCATACTCTCAAAATAAATTGTCAAAGTCAGGCCTTATTTTCTGCCGCTGGAGAGGTGTTATCCCTTAATCTTTAAAAATGGCGGAGGTATGGCACGGTCTTCTAAACTGCATTTTCAAAATTGGCGCGACGTATAGCAAAAAAAGGAATTGACCGATTCTAATGGAATGTGGTATAAATCATTCTAACCTTATTGCCTAAAACATGACCCGACATTTTTTTGAAAATAAAATAAAAAGTATGTCTTCTTATCGCAACATGCAGTCATTTTGTTTCGGAAAATTCAATATTTTTGGTTTCAAAGTGTAGCATTTCATCGATTTTTAACATTTCTCACTTTTTCTTGGTTCATATTCTACGTACGAGTGCTAATAAAAGAAAAATCTTTATCGGTTTTCTTTCAGATCAATCCCGCTGACGTCAGGTGTCACGCCGTGTGACAACATCCGCCGCAACCCGTTTAGAAGGCGGTGCCATACCTACGCCATTTTCAAAGATTAATACAATCCAAAAAAATTAATGTAACAGCCAAAACTCGCGATAAAACATACGCTAAGACTAAAAAATAATAAACAATGCTTTGCTTAAGAAAAAATCATGAAAATCCGCAAATTGTTCCTCGCCTAAAGGTATCGCCCACTTAAACATACACTTTTCGTTTCCATCTTCACATCATTGTTCAAATGTAATGTAATTGGTGTCGTAAAAGCGTAAGGTAGGCCAATTTATTTCGCGATATCGCAGCATCTCGGCGAAAATTTAAAAAAATCGCAAATTACTGAACTGAACGGCAAAAAGAACAAATTTCTGAATTCTTTCTGTACGTCAAGTACTAACTTTCGTTGGCTATTTTTTCATCGCCGTGAAGAGGGTGGATGATTCCGGGGCTGGATCCACCGAAGGAGAACCTATTGATTCTGTGGGTAAAATTGTAATCCTGGTACGTCATAAATGCCGAAATATGTACATGTCCAGACGGGAGGGACAAAGATTTGCCGGCTGTTATGTGAAAGTTTCCGGCCACTTTGTTCACGTCCAAACTACCGTAAATACGGCAAGCGTCGGGGGGGTGAGTCGCTGCGACAGTTCTGAAACAAATTTGCCGTAAACGGCTGCTTCACGCGAAACAAGTACATTCCTGAATTGTAACTACATCCACCTTACAAAATTTTTGTTCACAGTATTCATAAAAAATAAGCGTTCAAGTTAAAAATTTCACAGGACCCTTGCTCATCTTTTTACTTTAATCATGAAGATTTTCCTTAAATCTTTTACGGGAGGCTTTGTCCTTGAAGATGTCCTGGGAGATGTTAGCGGCTTGACATGAGCAGCTAGAAGAAGAGGAGGGATGCCTCTATGGACCAGGCATTGCCGATTAGCGGTAATTATAAACACATTTGTGTAAACACATTACAAAACTTTAAACGCGTTTTCAAAATCGTCTATGACAAGATTATAGTATCTAATTTAACAATCTTTTTGGTTTTTTTTTCAGACGATTTTTTTAGAAACGGCAGTGGGTACCGTATACGCAGATTTTTTTACGACGCTCCAAGGATCACACAACATTCTTGTATATTTTTGATATTTTTAAATAAAGAAAATTAAACATATTTTTCAATGTATATACTTTTAGATAATTAAAACCCCAATTCAAAATTTCAAACAGTCTTCCTTGAAAAAATGCACAAAAATGACCTTTTTTCCGGCTCCTAGGTGTATATCTCCCCTTAAGGATAGTCATTTCCGAGTCACTGGAGCAGCGGTGCCCTTCAAGACTTCTCGTAATACAGGAAACACAGCATAATCGACGAATCTCTCGTAATAAATATAACAAAGTTGTACCGATCTCTCATCCGATGGAAGCATTTCATTTGGAAAAATACGGAGAATATTCGTACCTCGGCGGCATCTCGCTGAAGAACGAATTGTGCTGCGACTTCCACAACAATTCGTGTATCGCGTGATATTCCTCTCTGAGATAAGAGTTCATGTGTTTGACGGCGTCGAAGTGTGATCTCTGCTGGGGCGTCAATTCCCACCAAGTGTCCTCCTCCGAGAGAGGTTCGAAGCCGTGAAGATTTTGGTTGGTGGCGTCCAATATGTCGGCGCCTACTTGACTGCACGGCATCGCCACTGTTATATCTATGTTGAGCGTCAATTTGGCATCTATGTCGGTGTCCGGCTTGTATTCGAACTCGAGTCTCGTGTCGAGAAAGTAACGTGTCTCCGAGTATATCAAAAAGAGGATCAGACAGAAAGTTACTAGCGAAACTGTGCAAAAACGAAAAAGACTGATAGAAACCTTCATTTGACTTCGTGAGAACAATGTACGACGAGAAAAGATGCAAAACACTCACACGTTCCTCCAACGGCCGATTTATCTGTACAAGTTTCGTCCACTTTTGGAAACGCATCGAGCTCCTTCACATTCTTCATATTGACATTTCTACGACGCAACATTTCGGTGGCCGGTTATAATTTCATGTAAATACTGGAAAAAAAAGCCTAATCAATGTGATCAGTGCGGTTCGTTAACCTCGCGAACTATGAAACAAATATACGAATACGTTGAATTCTTTCGCTCGCACACGGCCTTAAATTATCTCGAGCATAATTCAGCCGCAATGACGACAAATTTTTATCGCATATCAATTCGTGTTATTTCAAATGTCCAATCGTGCTTCCGCACGACGCTTTGCTGACGAGGCATGTCATTATTTACTTGCCAACAAACGCCTCGGGCGTTTTTTTCTTCTTCTTTCGAATACATCGACCGCCGATGGTACAGTTTTTCGCCGTGTGCGTGCGGAAAGAAACCGCTAGAAAGAGCCACTTGTGACTACCAAAATGTGCGCGGGAAAATACGAATTCATACGGACTATTTTACTATTCGTAATTTATTTGAAACATATATACTTTATATTTATTATAAAGTAATTTATTTAATACATAGTATGTTTATGTAATTTATTAATTAATTTGAAACATAATATGTTTACGTACATTATTTATATGCTATTGCAGACTCGGGGATGTGTATATTTCGAGCCTTTCTTCGCGAAAGCAAAGTACCAAGGTAAAAAGTAGAGTAGAAAAATAGAAATTACAAAGTAGCAATATGGTGCAAAATGGAAGGCTTTTCTCGAAAGGGCCTTGCAATTAAGGGGTTAGGCTACTGGGAAAATGACGAACCCTCGTTCGTTGCTTGAGGCAACTCAAATTGAATAGAGAGGCCCAATATATGGTGTGATATTGCAGATTGAAGGTAAATCATGATTACAACGACAGGACTGCTATCATTGTAATGATAAGTTATAAAATATACAAAAAAAATAGCAAGCAACCGAGAAATAAACGATTTTGTGAAAGGGTTAGGCTATTGCGAAAAAAAAATCATTTGTAGCTTGAGGCAACTCAAATTGAAGAGGAAGGTCCAACATACGGTACAGGAATCCCATATTGAAGGTAAACTTATAATTACAGTAAAATTTAAACGCGTTTTATTCGAAACTATGTTTTTCAAAACGGTGTACACGATTTCTCGACATTTGATTAACGGATTGATTAGACATTTAGTACACTTACTAGTGTAAAAGCAGTTTAGTTGGGACCGACGTTTTTCTTCTTAACATTTTTTATTCAGTTATTGGCAATAATAATGTCAATATACCTGGGAAAATCGAAAAAAAATCAATGTTTGGTTTGTTAATTGAAACACGATAACGAAAAAAAGCTCGGTCAAGTCAATATTATCTATATTGACTTATATAATATTATGTATATTGACTTATTATCTATATTGACTATATCCAATATTACCTATTTTGAGAAAAAAAAAAAACTTTTTTTTATTCACATCAACCGGGTGTTCAAAATCAAGTACACAGAAAAAAATAATCGGAATTTGGCTATTTTTTGGGCCTCTAGGTAGATGTTAACGAGATTGTTCATAAATTCGTTAATTATTAATATTTTTTAATAATATTTGGTAAATCACTTTGTTGAGGGTCTACCAATCTATCTAGAGGCCCGAAAAAATGGCCAAATTCCGATTATCTTTTAAAATGGGAAACGGTTGGTGAAAAAGAAACGCATTTTTTTAAACACAAAGGTACATATATTGAGAGCCTTTTAAAAAATCATCAAAAAACAACAAAAACATGGCCACCAGCAGATAATGACATTTTTTTGGCAACATTGGGCGGTGGACACTCTCCAGCTCAAACGGTCCATTCGAAATCTAAAAACCAAACAGGTTATTCAAGTTAACAATAAATACCAGTCGCTGACGATCGTCGATTTTTTAAATCATTTTTTAAAATAACCTGGCGACCAATTGAAACACGAACATACGAAATCTATGCAAAAAGGTTGTCATATTTACGTAACTATTAAAAAATAGAGATCGATTTTTTAAAAGTGGGATCGTCAGCGACCTTCAAATGTTTCTCGTCGTATCTCTTCTAAATTTGGAAACAATCCATCAAGTGGTTCTTGAGATATCATGTCCACCAACTTTGAAAACAGTGTTTCGAAAAAAACGCGTTTAAGGCGAGAAACCAGTTTACGTACGTACGTTTTTTAGTGAATTTCATGATTTTTTTTACAGGGAATGAATAAATAGAGTTTATTCAAACATTGGAAATATTTTATACATGCTTTCAAAGAAATATTTTAATTTTTGAAGCATTTCCTCTGAAAATATAGAATATATAACCTGCCGCCCATCGAAGGTTGCTATCAGACTTTGCTGTTTGCGTACACTCTGGAGGCCACAGTTTTCACCGTAGATCAATGCAGTTTGAAGTTTACTTTGAGAACATGTTTTCCTTCCATATGTACCTAACCATGACCAAAAAATTGAAAATTGCATTCTTAGGGGTGTTTTAACAAATGTTTGCCATTATTTTATAACCTTTTTTGTTATCAAAAATATATTTCAAACAATGATATTACCCCAAATGTAGGTTCATATACAACGCGATTATATAAAGCAACTATCACTTTATAAAATTATAGGTTAGAAACATTTAACGCTAGAGTGTACACAAATTAAAAAAAAGTCGCTTCGAGAAAGACGCGTTTGAAAAACAATTACCGAAAACAAAAAATTGACGGCAGTAATGAATTATTTATATTGCTTACCGGTTAATCATCCATTAGTTTTACTAACAATTTATAGTACAATAGTACAATTTATAAACATTGAAGTATGGTGCCGCTACCGCTCGCCCGGCTGTTGGAAGCTCTGGCTCAATAAATTTCAGGAATATTTTACTGACATTTTCAGGTAATATAGCAAAAAAATGAAACTACCGAATAAAAATATTTTTGCAACAAAGCCACTTTTCGACCCACCTAGATGTAGCCCGCTAATGTCCAAACGATTTTATAATCATCTTACTGATTCCTCCCAAATAAATTCGTCGCACTAACCCTGATTTTCGGATCTTCACAGTAGCCTAACCCCTCAATTCGATGGCCTCTGTCGCACGGTGAGCGTATCGACGCTCAGAGCATCCAAAAAACGACCGCGATTGTCGTAATACGAATTTTCAACGTTTCGTCAATTCGAAACTCCCGCGTCGGTCGTAAACAGTCGGCATCTGCATTACCGCTGCACGGAAACGGCAGCCAGTCGATAAACACCCGTATAATATATGTATATATACACATCGACGACATTGGTCCATCTAGCGGGTAAGTTGAGAAGCTCCTGCGCCGCCGAGGCTCGGCGATCGTACCAACGCGGGTCAGTGGGTGGATGCGATGCGCGAGGCGAAGGTTCCATTTTGACGGGCTCTCTCTCTCTCCTCGCCACCATTTTCGCATCATTCGTGCGGAATCCGGGACGTCAGGTTGCCCGCCGCCATCTTTAAGTAAACTCAAGACTCCTTTTTTTCTCCACCCAGAAAACGAATAACGAAACGAGCACTCGTTTAAAGGAGAGTCCCTGCTGCCTCGCTCGCGTTTACAACGCGCGTTATAACACGGTGCAATAATAATTATAAATAAGTTTCGCGTCCGAAGTACGTGTCACGCTCGTACGTGTGTGTGTTGTGTACATCGCCTTACTACCGAGGCTTTTCGGTATCCGGGCAAAGGAGTGTGAGAGAGATAGAGAGAGAGGGAAATCAACCGTGCGAGTGCACACACACACACAGGCGCGCGTGCTTCTTCCTGTCGTCTGCAAAGTGAACAGTGAGTCGACGTCCTCGGTGTGGAGCGCTCGCGGTGCAGGGATAGAAAATTTACCGACAAATTGCCAGATAGTGTTTTCAACGTGCTTGGATTACTGTGTTTGTTTTTGCGTTCATTGAACATCGCGTGTGGAACAAAAAAGGTCAGGAGGTCTCGAATAAAAGTGGACATAGGCAAAAGGGCGATGGTTGTTAAGTCTTGGAAGGCAAAATAAGCCATTGGACGATCGAAATCGCGATAGTGCGACGAGCGTCAAGCCCGAAAGTAAGAGAAGGAAATTTCGCGCGTACTTCGCTGTGTGCGTGCGCGCGCGTGTATTTACACACTTGGATCGAGCGTCGCGCGAGTGAGGCGCAGAGAGTAGGGGGAGGCTCCCCGCCGTCGCTGCCCTCGAACCGTTAATTGACAGGAAAGATGGCGCAAGGTGCGGACGAGGAGTGTTGACCCATTTTGTTGACCCCGAGTAGGTTTTTCGTGAGAAATCGAGCGGTTTGCGCTCACCTACACGCCGCCCCACTGCGCTGTCCAATTAACGCGAAATTCACGTTAAAAGGCGACGATAAAATTCCTCCTAGCAGGGAGGCGCGCGTTGAAACAGAGACGAAAAGAGACAGCCGAGTCGAGGCAAGTTCCGCGCTACGTCAAAGGCGATAGGCGCGGGCGAGAGGGGAAAAAAGACGCGCGCGAGTTTTCCGACCAAAATCCACATTGCGTGCGGGTGTTTAATTGTTGTTTTTCTTCGCGAAAGTGTACGAAAAAAGGCGCAGAAATTCTGAAAAAATTTGACATCCGTGGAGCCTTGCCAGGCTCGAGCACGGGCGGAAAAATGGGTAACAATGCCGCGACAGCGAACAAAAAGGTCGACGCAGCCGAGAGCGTTAAGGAATTTCTCGACCACGCCAAGGAGGAGTTCGAGGAGAAATGGAAGAAGAATCCGACGAATACAGCGGGCCTCGACGATTTCGAGCGTATAAAGACCCTCGGCACGGGCTCGTTCGGCCGCGTCATGATAGTCCAGCACAAGCCGACCAAAGAATATTACGCGATGAAGATACTCGACAAGCAAAAAGTCGTCAAGCTCAAGCAGGTCGAGCACACCCTCAACGAAAAAAGAATACTTCAAGCCATTAGTTTTCCATTTCTCGTCTCGTTGCGCTTTCACTTCAAGGACAATTCGAATTTGTACATGGTACTCGAGTACGTGCCAGGTGGCGAGATGTTCAGTCATTTGCGCAAAGTCGGACGTTTCTCCGAGCCCCATTCGCGATTTTACGCAGCCCAGATAGTACTCGCATTCGAGTATCTTCATTATCTCGATCTCATTTATCGGGACTTGAAGCCCGAAAATTTGCTCGTCGACTCCCAAGGCTATCTCAAGGTGACGGATTTTGGCTTCGCCAAGAGGGTCAAGGGCAGAACGTGGACCCTTTGCGGTACACCCGAGTATCTCGCGCCCGAGATAATACTCAGCAAGGGCTACAACAAAGCGGTCGATTGGTGGGCACTCGGTGTTTTGGTTTACGAAATGGCCGCCGGTTATCCCCCCTTTTTCGCCGATCAACCGATACAAATATACGAAAAAATCGTCAGCGGCAAAGTTCGCTTCCCCTCCCACTTCGGCTCCGATCTCAAGGATCTATTGCGCAATCTGCTGCAGGTCGATCTCACCAAGAGATACGGCAATCTCAAGGCCGGCGTTAATGACATTAAACTGCACAAATGGTTCTCCAGCACCGACTGGATTGCCGTTTTTCAAAAGAGAATCGAGGCACCGTTCATACCGAAGTGCCGGGGACCCGGGGATACGAGCAACTTCGACGACTACGAGGAGGAAGCACTCAGAATCTCATCTACGGAAAAGTGCGCCAAAGAGTTCGCCGAGTTTTGAATCATCGGCGAACACGTGATTTTATCGCTCTGTCTCCCCTCCCCCTCTCTCTCTCGCTGGAGATTGTACGCGGAGTAAGATGGAGAATGCGAAAGAGGAACACGTTGGAGCACCCGAGTCGTGGAAACGGAAGATACGAGACCGGAAGAAGTCGAGAAAGAGGAGAATGAGGATAAGAACGAAACTCCGATCGCGCTGACGAGGGAGAACGAGGTCTCGCGGTGAGACGCGGGATGGCGCTCCTCACCGAATTTTTCCTCCGCCCTTTCTTCCGCAACCACCCTTGAAAGAAATCGGATTCGTCGCGGGACGATAGGAAACGCTCACCCGCAACGCGTCACGCCACGAACATTTATTCCCCTTTGTTGTAACGTCGAGTGATAAACCGCTAAAAGGGACTCTCCGAACCATAGAACGGAAGAGAGATAGGGAGAGAAAAATAAGTTGTCCATCGCGAGATGGCGCTACAGCTGTTACGGTTACTTGCAAGTTTTCAAGGTGGCGCTCGCGAGCCGCCAAACGCGGATGAAAATCGACGAAATTTACGCGTTATTAGTCGCCGTAATTATTGCATCAATGATTATTATGGTAATGAGGGGGTGAAAGGGAAACCAGAATATCACTGGCTCATTGAAATATTCCAAAATTTATATATATATATATATATATATATATATATATGTATAAATGGCGGAATAAATGAATTACGAACCAAAAGTTCGTTTCATATTGCCGATCTCGCTGTGCACCCTCATCCCTTATCGTGTCAACGTTTCTCGAACGTTTTCCACACACAGACACAAAACACACACAACACACAAGTGCATCGAAACGACAAAATGGAACAAAGTAAGGAAACAATCAACTAGTCGTCATCGTCTTTTGGAGAAAAACAAAAACGTATTCTTCATCGAGCACGAAGAGTCCCGCCGCCATCTTGTTTCGTTATTTTCCCTTGCTCTGTCGCACACACGCGCCTGTGAGAAAACTATACGCGTGTACGAGGAGGCTGCGAAAAAACAGGGACAGTCGGAACATTTGTGTGAATTCGATTTTGACATTGGGCGATGTTCGCGAAGGTTTTTGGTTCTCGTTTCGTTCGATTCGAAGGTTCTTTCGGAAACGAGTGATGCAAGGTGCGCGGGTTTCGCGTTGAAGAAGACGAAGAGGAAGCGAAAAAAGGAGAATTCAACGGAAGAAAGAAGCGCTGAGGTTTTCGCGTGTTTAGTTTCTTTGACACGATAAGTGCAATATTGGAGAGAGGAGAAAGATTTTTTACTCATTCGCGGGAGTGTTGGTCGCGAACGGGGACGAAAGTTATGCCAAAATGTGAGGACGGGAAGCTCAGGCGTCATCGCCATTTTCTTCAGTGCTTCACACCGGAACATCGGTGAGGACGCTTCCACCAGGCAGCGCCACCGTCCACCACGGGAGGGAGCTAGAGAGAGAGAGAGAGAGACAAGAAATAGACGTTTCAAATTTTCCCTTCACGGCTCGAGGTGAAGTTTGGAATGTTTGATAAAATGAAACTTATCGATCCAACATGTCGACAGTGACGGGAAGCTAGGAAGTAGAAGAGAAAAACAAAACCCAAAATGTCGCTCATTTTTCGTCTTCGATTGTTTAACTCCTGTGTTTTCCACTTCGTTCTCACGTCCTCGTTGCAATCTCGTTGGATCGCGTGACGTTTCGTTGCAACTTTGGCGTGATCCGGCGTACGCGGAGACCGCGTCGTCGCTGATCGAAAATGAAGATTAAAGAATTAATATAAATTACCAAAACAAAGAAGAAAATAAAACGTAATATATATATATATATATATATATATATATATATATATATATATATGAATATAAAAATGAAAAAAAGTTTAGTGAATGCTATTTTTCTCGGCTTTTTCAGTGAGGTCAGTTCGGATAAGTGCAAAAGTATTTTAAACAAAGAGAAAGATAAATCAATGAATATAAAAAGAGATTAATTAAACAAAGTAAGCAGGCAAAGGTGAAAGCTGTGGAATTTAATCGACGGAGGAAAAAAAATGGTTTCTCAGTTAAAATTAAAAATGTGAATGTAATGAAAAATCTACGATATCCAGGAGGAGCGTATGGTCACCTGGGGCAAGAACGGCGAGTTCTACCCGCCCGCGACCCTGGAAACAGCCACGAGAAAAGGAAATGGAAGAACTAAAACAGATAACATCGCAGTCTCCAAAGTCTCGACGTGATTGTCATGCGATGTGAATGAGTATGATAATAATAATAACGATTAGCATAATTAACGATATGTTTTAATTTAGTTGAACGATCGATGCGGTGGTTTTAGTACATTCGTGTATGTGTGTGTGTGAGTGTGTGTTTTGCGGATGTCGAGCGAGAGTCAGGGACGAAAGAAAAACTTCCGAGTGTTTCGCGTGTGATAGAGTAGCCGTGAAGTATCTCGATTAGATTTTACGTATATAATTAGGATAATTTTCCTCCCTACCTCAAGAACGCGTTGGAAAAAAAAATGGAACGTCATCGTCCGTTTGTCGTTATTGAAGATGAACGAGCAAAGAGAGCGAGAGAGAGAAAATAGACACGAGCGTTATATACAGTTATGTCAGGAATTGAGAGACTCTTGGCAGAGTAATAACTTTGCGCAAAAGAGAAGATTAACTTTTCGAATCTCTGTCCTTCGCCCCCCCCCCCCTGTCCCTCCGACACCGCATATCTCTCTATCAGCGTCGCGAAAACGAGATCTTGGCACCCATTGTACATACAATCCAGAAATACTGATTTCCATTCGGCGTTATTTTTGGACCTGAGCTCGTGAAGACCCCGTTTTGAAAGAAACAAACGACAAAGAAAATCAACATGGCCGAATGCGGGTCTAAAGAGGCGAAAAATGTATTCAGCGCGGGACTAAATGCATGGCGTTGAAGTGTGCAACGTTCGAATGCAACGAAAGTTCGTCTTTTTCCTTTCATTCTTTTCGTTTTAGTATAATGAATAATTTTTTCACCCATTAAGGTCGTGGATCTCTAATGTGGACAAGAAAAACCGTTTTAGTGAGATATTTAAGTTTTTAGTTGAAGGATTAGATTAGAAGATATAGGTTTTCGGTTCAGTCGAAAAATTCAAATTTAAGTTGATTTAAATCGCCTATTTAAGTCACTAAGAAGTGACTTGAATAGGCGAAAAAGGATTTGAGCGGTTGAAGACAAATGAACTTTCGTTGCAATGCAACGATGCAAACTTCAACGTCGTAGAAATGCTTGGGCTAGGCTTTGGAGCTGAAAGGGCAAGTTGCATATTCCGTTCTTTCTTTTCGAACTGGATGGAAAATCGATACCGGAATTTGCAAACCACCGATCACTTTAAAGATCATTGCAGTGACGCAACTTTATACAGTGCTTCGTTAAGAAATTTAGAAAATCTGAATCTTTTGAGATACGCAATATGATGGACGTATACAGGTGGAGATGGAATTAGTTTTTTCTTCCATATCAATTGGAATATCTGTTTACTCGAGCAGGAAGGGAATATCCAAATATGTGTATCTTGTAATTAAGCGATACAGGGAAAATCGGGCAAATTGTATATTTGATTCCGTTTATTGGCGTGGAGCTTAACGTTTTAGGCAATCGCACGGAAATTATTGGAAGGCGCACGGCTGCGTTTCATCCACATCCATGCAATTTTTTAAAATTACCAAATTAATTCGCTGCTATTGATAACGACTCTAATTGAAAATTCGTATTTATTGAAAATCAAATTAAAAAGTTGCTTTTGAAAATCAGATAGTTTTATTCCGTAGAAAAATGAATCAAATTGTGATTTTATTTTGGGAGCTAGAAGATTTTATTTTGGAAGAATCAACCAAATTTCCAGACTGTCATGCAGTCTAATATATATATATATATATATATATATATATATATATATATTGAAATGCTATTTTTTTTCGATCGCATGACTACTAAAAATTATGTCGATTGTACGTCGAAAAAGATCGCGACATTCTCTTTAAATTGCGTTTAAATGGCTTCTAAAATCAAATCATAATTTTCTTAATTTTTTTCCAACGGAACCAACGTTTAAATTCGAATTTCAGAGTAAATATTGAAATCAGATTTTCAATGAGCATGAATTACATTTTCACCTTGAGTCATTATTAGTAGCAGAAAATAGATCTTTTGGTTATTTAAAAAATATATATACAATCCTTATCGTCAAATCGTGCATTTTATGGAAAATAACTGTCACTTGTTTTTCGTTACGTTGAATATTAACTGGCGACGAATTTCAGCGTCGTATTGAATCTCTGCGCCGACGTAAAATCGTCCAAGAGGAGGTTCATTTTCTAAAAATCTCTTAAGAATGTTAAAAATGGGATTTTCATCCCTAAGTTATTCCGAACTGTTTTCTCACTAGATAAGCTTGAGTCGGTGATGATTTTAGTATTTTTTTTTAAGGTTGATCTCGCTTTCAATACGTATCTCGAATTTGGATCATTGCAGAGATGGAAATGTCGGGAGGTACTTTTTTTTATTAACGTTGACTAAAGAAACGGCGTTCGCGGGCTCGTCTAAAAATATCGAAATATGAACTGAGGTCGGGATAAAGAGGAATAAATAGATCGCGCGATTTCTCGCGAAAAGTTTATTTTTTATGCTCAGTGAACTCAGCAGAAAATAAGCAAAACGGAAGAGAAAAAAAGGAGAGCGAAGAGAAAAGAGTTCATCAACTTGGCTACAGTCGAAAAGCTCCACGTCAGGCATGCGTCAGATCCAACCGGGCTGGAGGGGGTGGAAAAAGGAAGGAAGAGTAACGGAGGGTAGGAAAGAGACAAAACCTAGCCCACTTTGGCCCGCATATGTTTTGCGAATGCACATATAAATTGGGTCCAAAAATAGCGCGAAGGGGAATATGAAAATCGCGGGAAGGCCAAGTCGCGTGAATTCTATTACGCGTTGAACAAAACAAAATTTAAAAAAATAGTCATTTTGTCGATACTTTTCTCCCACCCGAATCCACATTGTCGAATCTCACTAACAAATGTTATCGCCGTATGGTGTTGAAGTTTGCCTCGTTGGAACGCAACGAAAAATTTTCTTGATTTTTTTTTTTCATTCCTTTATTTTTACTATTCTCCGAAATCTTTTTTTTTTGCTACTATTGGTTATAAGTTTTAAGGACCAAAAATGTTCCAGCGAATTTCGTAGCCTTAACGCGCTTAAAAAAATACGGGAATACGAAAGAAATGAATTTTCGTTGTACTCCAACGATGCAAACTTCAGTGCCGTATCGCAATTCTGTATAGAAGGAAGGGGAAAACAAGAAAAATCGTTCGAACCTTATACTAGATCGATAAGAATACGATAAATATGGCGCGAAGTGTCTGTCGATCGGCAGAAAGCATATTTTTTCCTTCACTTGCAGAAAAAATGTGTTTTTCCACCCAAATTCGCTCGTCCGAGCTTTCCAGCAGTACAAAAAACCCAATTAAACAAAAAGTACACAATTTTCCAAGTTATTCGACACGCGAGGATCCGACTTTCTGAATTGGAAAAACTTCTCAATTTCTTCCGAGCATATTATCGTACACTTATCGTTGGAGCTTCTCGTTTTATGACGAAGAATTTGCAATGAGTAAAAAAAAACCAAGGAGAACTTTGCTATCATTCGATTTGAATGAATTCGTTTGTTCTAAGATACCAGGTACAAAAGCTTCGAACGATATATCCTTTCCACCCCGCACCCCCCCCCCCCCCTCAGCCGTTTCTTCAATTAAATCAAGCCAGTGCCGTATTGGCGCCCTATATGCCTACACGTTTGTCCCGAGCGACACTCGAATCCCCGATCTGATTGTTACGATAGCGAATCACTATAAAAATCCAAGAAAATTCTGTGGCTCGAAAAAAAAACGAGGAAATTTAAGTAAAGTCAGGCAAACAAAGAAACAACAAATGCTACACTTCGCAATAATGATAACCATGGAAAGTAAAGTAGATTTCCCTTTCGCTTATTGCGAATAAATAATATTCTAGCGAGGCATCCAGAAAGTTACAGATCTGCCGTACAATTGTAATTGAAAGCGCGAGACAGAGAGAAAGAAGGAGAGTGCGTGTGTGATTGCGAAAAAGCGACAGAGCCGGAGAGACATACAGTAAAAGATTAACGAACGAACAAAAAATGAAAAGAATTATTTAAAAAAAGAAAACACTAAGATTTGCATGTCTTGTAATCGATATACGTGTTGCCATGGTTATCTCTAGATACCTGCCTTGGTGTTAAAGAATAGGTCCCGATCTTGGAAAAATAAAAGAGAACAAAAGAAAACAAGATTAAACGAATCTACGTTTTTTCTTTGTTTGTAAATATCAGGGGAAGTGTAACGTTATAATATAGCAATGTCAAAGTATCACTCTTGAACGATGTATTTTTTAACGATTCGTTCGTCATCTCGTTCGTAGCTCGAAGATAATGAGGAAAGCAGGGAAAATGGAGGGAAGCGTGATAACGGGTTGTATATTTAATTTTTCATTATCTCGCTCGAAGACGATACGATATATAGTACTTTAAACAGAGACCAAACGCAATTGTACATTGATTATGTGTTTTATACATGCGCACGTATGAAGAGAAGGATAAAACAAAACATGTGTACACTTAGATTAACGCCATAATACCTTCAGAAAAAGCTCTGCATGTGTATGTGTGTACATATATATATATGTATGTATTTGTATATGTATATGTATATATATATGTATCCACATACAAAAATACGGATCACTTCACGTCATGCAGCTTTTTATCAATTTTAATGCCATCGTCGTCATTAGTCGCAAGAAAGGTGTGATTTGTCTCGAATTTTCGTCACTTTCGCAAGACGATGAATTCAAGCTTTATACAATAAGTCACGAGATGTTTGAATATATGTATATATATATATTCAATCATGTAACGTGGAATGATCTGTACGTCAGTGTTGTTGTTGTTGTTGTTTTTTTTCGTTGCTATTTATAAGCAGAAAGCAACCGAATGAATGACATTTATTCATTCAATAGCGAAACCTACGGGTATTGAATTATTATTATTATTATTGTTATTACTATTATCATTATTATTGCATCATATCACCGTTGGGACACGCGTGGTCCTCAATAGCGTTCTTCTATTCATAATTTATGTAGATAATTGAAATATATTTCATCCCTACGAGCGCTCGGAAAAGTATCTCGTTAATGGTGCCGAGACATTTTTTAAAATCACTCGATGTATGCCCACGCAGATACACACGTGTATACATGTATACATAGTGTTGCGTATGGATAATACCGTATTTGCATGAATGGATCGCGATGTCACGAGAAACATGAAAAATGTCGGGAAAACGGGCTATATACGTGTGGGTGGTCGATTTGGTATACATCATGAAGTAAAACCACGATCGGAACTACGCGCTCACATGTCTGTCAATTTTTCGTTTCAAACTGTCGGTGAAGAGAGTCGACACGCTTACATGACAGTCGTTTATAAATTTGAGACCATCCGAAGGGGGAACGCAGCCTCGGGGAGTGTGACGTTGACATTTGCATCGTTGGAATGTAACGAAAATTGTTGAATATATTTTTATTGTCTCTTCTTTTTTTATTATTTAACACAAATTTTTTTTGCAGTTTTATATTGTAGGGCTATGAATAAGCGGTTTAAAAAATGATTGAGGGCAGTTCGTAGTGAAATTGAGTGTGAATTGAAAAATTTTAAATTCAAAAAATAAAAATTCACTAACTCGTAATGAAATGCGAGTTATTGAAAAATAATCATTCTCGTTGCATTCCAAGGATGCAAACTTCAACCTCATATTTGTTTCTATTGCTCACATTTTGTTTTTTCCTGATTTAGGGTACGAAAATAACAAAGCGTTTTATTCATTCTCGTGAGAGATCCACGATCTTGATTTGTGAGGAAAAATTCTAGATTGTGATAAAAATAAATGAAAAGAATTTTCGTTGCATTCCGACGATGCAAACTTCAACGCCGACGTGCGGATTACCGCGATATCGTAATAAAATGTTGAAGTTGGAATGCAACGATATTTTTTTTCTTCATTTTTTATTTATTTTTGTTGTTACGCGAAGCCTTTTTTTTGCAAATTGGAGTTGTAAATTGCTAATAAGAATACGTAGAAACGTTTGAGCGATTTTCACAGCCTACGGCGTGCAAAAAAATTGTATAATTAATAATTCATTTTCGTTGCATTTCAATAACGCAAAATACAACGTCGTGTAATAAATAGAAAATCGCTCGAATCGGTTTGCAAATCATACGTAACAAGCGAAAGCTCGGGGGTACATAAAATCCGTTTTATTGGAAATATTTCGAGATGGCGGTGAAAGTGTTGACGTTATGGAGTGTCAATAAATCTCGCTGTACTAAAAAGGATCGTCAAATTCGAGCCAGTTTGATCTTTGCGAACATCATATCGAAGAGACGCGGCGAGGAGGGTTAATAATTGGGACAGAGGGGTGGCATGGGTTGCCGGGAGTTTACGCAATTCATTTCAGTTTGATTGATCGAAGTCGTTATCGCCCGTACGCGTATTGATTATGAACCGGCAATCAAATGTGAAGTTTTATCAAGCATTGATTACTACAAAATTGAGAGGATTTAGCGATTGCAATTGGTATTTAGATTCAATGTAATGCGTTTCGAAAATTTATCCGCGTTTGACTGTTCGTTAACAGGATAATAAAAACCACTTTTTTCTTTGGGCGTTTTTGGTATAATCGTATAGATTGATGTTTGCATCGCTGGAATGCAACGAAAATGAATTCTTTTTCACTGATGACATGTCTTTTTGGTCGATTTAAGCTATGAAAATCATTCGAACGTTTTTTACGTATTTTTATCGCACATTTACGACATCAAGTTTCCACATAGAGGTTTCGAATGTCAATTGAAAAAGAAGGAATAAAAAAAATGGTTGCATTCCAACGATGCAAAATTCAACGTCATTTCGGGGTCGGGTTGATATTCCAAATTTTGAATGATAAGAGGGCTCAAAACGCCGAAAAAATACTACCCCGAAAGATCAAAACGTCGAAAGAATTTTACCCGCAAAACAGAAGCTCCGAAAATCTGAACACCGTCAAAATAATTCGGCTATGGAAGTTTTAAAAGATTCAAAATTTTCAATAAATCGACGAATTATTTCAAGAATTTTTTTTTATCAAGAAGTGATTTTACGTCAATTTTGAAATTTGTCTAGACAATGCTATACCTTCTGCATCATTTACAGTCAACTGTGTAGACTTTCGCTGGCATGATCTTGACGAAACTTGTAATTTCGCAACATTAAAATTAGGAGTTTAACCGTCGGAGTAGTCAAAGTTGGGCGTTTCAACCCGGCCCCGTCAGTTCCCGGGTTAATAATATCGGCTCCCCAAAGTAATTAGGTCAAATTCGATACTACCATGATTTAAATCGAATGGATAAAGATTTTGGGAAATCCCAGGAACATCTCTTCTTTTTGACGCTTCCCTCTATTGATCATACCTAAAAAGGTCAAAATCAAAACCGGATTAACAAAACGGCGTTCAAATAAACTAAGGAAGAAAATAAATTAACTAATCGGCTAATATGAAATTGTGAAAACGTTTTTTTTTTTTTTTTTTTTTCAATGGGACGTCCGGTATACTTGACGAGCCACAGTGTTTTACAACTCCTGTATTTATTTCAACTTAATCTCAGCGCTTTTTGCGATATCGTGGTAAAACCGTATTTGACGTAGTACAGGGGCAATGAGTCGAAGCGCCCATATTATCGACCCAGAAACGAACGTCAATAAACTCTCTTATTTTCTATTCCCATATTAAGTATCGCAAACAAAAAAAATTATTCCTAGCCTATTTATAAACAATTGTACGCACGGAAATTTTTCAAATTTCAATCCTCCCTAGTCCCCTCAATGAATTTTTTGCCGTTACAATTATTGATGCTGATTCCAACCGGAGTATTTCCCGATAGAATCCTTTCGAGAGTGAAAGACATTTTTTTATTACGAGGTAGAGCATAAATGTGCCAAAGGATATTTATCGCTGCTGAGATATACAGGGTGTCCTGTTATGGATAATCCTGCGACTGTCCATAGAGCAGATCATGTCCTACTATATGCTGGAATATCACTTTAGTAAAAGTCCTACCGTTTTCGGGATAAAAATCATCTGCTTTTGATTTTTCTCATGCCATTTCTACAAATGGTAACTTTTTTTTACCCGTTTTTTTTTTCTTCAAATTCTCTTGGTTATCTGTTTTATCTATAAAAGTCTTCTTTTCAATCTTAAATGTTAAAGAAACTTTATGAAAAAAGATCTTATGCAGAATTTTCATACAAACCAATTCGGACATAGTAGAACACGATCTGACCTATCGAAAGTTGCAGGATTATTCATTCATAGCAGAACACCCTGTATAGCGCTTCGGTCGATGTTTTCGCTATGTTCTTTCGATCTATATATATATATATATATATATATATATATATATATATATATATATATATATGTCCATCGCACATACAGATCGGCTTTTCTCGCGCGATTTTAATTGGATGAGCGAACGCCGCGCGCACGCGGTCAATGAAGTGAGATAGAAGACGAATGTGAACCGCGGAGGGTTGGCGGGGTGGAGGGGCGGGGGTTATGGATAAAGGGTATAAAGACGCAGCGTTATGCAAGTATTTCTGGAACGCCTTTCCCCGACGAAGCGCTCAGTGGAGGGGCACATGACGTTCGGAAACTTCCATTGGATTTTTCTCCTCTTTTTATTTTTCCAAATGAGATTATCGATTTCACAATCACCCATCAACTGTAGAAATTTGAGTCTCTTTCAAAGTTTCCATTTTAATAAAAGTTGTGACGAATCGCGACAAATAGCAAAAAGTATCTGTTGAAACAAAAAAAAAAAAAACAGAAGGAATCAGCAAATTTGCTGAAATCTCAGTATATTCATTTTACCGGAGTACCAAAAATAGAGAATTTTCGAAATCTTTTTTTCAATCGAACCCAAACAAAGTCACTATAAAAATGACGTTGAAGTTTTCATCGTTGGAATGCAACGAAATGTTTTGTTTTACTTCTCAAACTTCCCTTTTTAGCGGTCTAGAAGAAATCTGCAAAATATGATTGAGGATAATAAAGAAAATAAGAAATTGAAAAGAATTTTCAATTTTTCGACTGCCCTTTTTGTGTTTTATTATTGAAATCTTTTATTTGCCATTACACGCGCTACGAGTGAACGGCAAAATGTGCGCGCAAATGGGAAGCTCGAACTGCGCGTTAATACTGTACGTTCAATTTGGGAAATGTCGCGTTGAAGCGTTCGCTGGTTTAATTATACGAGGTGTGCGTGTACGTGTAGACACATGCAGATCCAACGCACGTTGATCCCCCATTGCAGACGACAACATCGCGCGAAATGTTCTCGTAATAAATTCATTCAATTTTCCGGTTCGCTTAATGGGTTTTCCAATCTCGTACATACACGCCGGAATTACAGGGCCGAGAAATACACGAATAGTGGACGAAGGAAAAACGCTGTCAAGGTGACGCGAAAATCCGATGTATTTGAGTAGCAGTTGGTCCCCTCTTTTTTGCCATTCAGACGAGACCCAGAGAAAAGGGGACAAAAAAAAGATACTTGCCGCTCGATGCGTGAAGATTTTTTCCCCCCCAAAACGATCACATCCGAGTATACTGACGGTGCTTGAACAGCTGCATTGAAAGAATATTTCTTCTTTTACGGCAGAGCATCTAAACGACTGAATGAGTCGACGATGGAATAAGGGCATTGCAGGTGTATAAATCTAGTGCTTGTTAACAATAATTCGATAGCATCTGTTGGTGCACAACCACGATCGAGAGTTTCTATTCGCATTAATCTTGCATTGACGCACGCCAAAGATCTTCACAAACGCTTATGTACTGTCCTGTTTTGAATGGATAATCCTGCAACTGTCGATAGATCAAATCATGTCCGACTATATGCTGGAATTTCAGTTCAGTAAAAGTCCGATGGTTTTCGAGATAAAAATCATCTGCTTTTGGTTTTTCGCATGCCATTTCTATAAATGACAACTTTTTTGACCCCGCTCAAAAAAATACTCTTGCTTATTTGTTTTATCTAGAAAAATCTTCTGTTTAACCTTAGATGTTAAGGAAACTTTATGAATTTATAAAGCTGCTTAGTTATTGTCGATTCAAATCATTTGTAGAAATGGCATGCGAAAAACCAAAACATAATCTTTTTTGGACAATAACAAATCAAAGTTAAAATTTCGTTGATTGCTGACACATATTCGAAAACGTCATCTTGCTGGCAATTTGTTTACTGTAAAACTGCATTATTTCCTATCTTAATGGCGAATCTAACCGATAATGTATCTCGTTAAAGCCAAAGTTTTCATCCCTACGAGACTTGTCATTTCAAATCGTCACGGTCATGTCGAACGATCAATTTTTTCTGCAGCCCTTGTGGAATCATCGCGGTACTGATACGCATCGATCATCTTCACTCCGTCACTTTGGAAATCAAACATTTATGTGACACTTCAATTCGATGTTCATAGCGCGTTTCATTTAACGTTTGTATTCGATGTGGAGTATTTTACGTTCTCGAATTCGCGCAAGCAGGGTCCCGAACTTGATTTTTTTCCACCGGCACGGTGATGTAGACTTCATAATTCGTACGGGTGGGGATCCAAATATCGAAGGACCAAATATAGATCGACAAATATTTCGAAACGACAGAATTATGAACTCTCAAAATAACGAAGGTTTAATTATTCGAAATGTTATGTTTCGATCGAAGAAAAAATCGAATGACTATAAAGCAAAGCATCATTTATTCGAGAGCTCATTTATCTGAAAACATATATTCAGATCGTCTGCAATTTGAGACATACAAATATAGATTGGAACAATCTATAACATCCATATCTCCGAAACAGAAAAAAGCGAGTATCCAATATTCGTAATACCGCCTATAGCGAAAAGCAATATATCGAGACGCAAAATATCGATGGTCCGAAATGGCGAATGCCAAAATGGCGAACATGGTATGGATGCCGTCCCGGCTGACCGCTAACGCTATCTGCCTCGATCACAAGTTTTCGCCATCCGAGCCGCTCGACATTTTGACCCTTCGCTATTTTAACCACTCGACTTTTTGTCCGTTCGCTTTAATGCTTTCTGTTTTTTGAACCGTCGCTATATTTACAATTCGAAGATTCGTCTTCTCGAATTATTTGGTGTTATTTATATAAGCAATTCGATATTATGCCTCTCAATATTTTTTAAATCGGTTTTTGCTTTTCGCTATATTTCAACTTCGAGATATTCGTATTCGGAATTTTTATTTACGACTATATAAACCCTCCGAGCATTGATCTATCTATATTCAAACATTCGACATTTTTTAATTCGATATTTCCGCCCATCCGAATATTGATCCATCGATATTTCGACTTCCACCCGTTAATTTCAATCAAAAACATAACATCTGTGAAAATGGAATGCGCGAAGTTTTCTCCGCGTAAAAAAACTACCGAAAGAAAATATAAATGTGCTGTGAAAGATTGCGAAAGCACTTCGAGGTTGGAAGTCCATTTCCACAAGTTTGCCATTGCAGGGAAACGCTTTGTATACGTGAAAGACTATTTCGGAAATGCACAAAAACCTATCAATGAGAGGCTTGAATGAGCGTCTTAAAAATTAATGAAGTCAAATCAGGCATAAAAGGGCGATTGTATACTACCGGGTACGTAACCTCAAAAAAGCTAGAGGAGTAAAAACTGTTTCATTCACTTAAAAAACCAACATTATGCGCCAATTTCGTCTTTTATTCTATATATTTTTTTTACCGATAACCGCGAAAAAACGATACTTGAAAATTATCGCTGTGCCATTTTGCAGTGTACCAAATTCTGGAAATGCGTAGACTCGTGCAGCTCGAATGAAGCGAGTCACTTTTGTCTGATGGTGTCCTGCTGCCGTGTACATGAAGTTTGCATCGTTGCTATCCAGCGGTTTTATTTTTTCAATTTTTTAATTTCCTATAATTTATTGCACAATTCGCCTCTAGTTGCTAAAAAAATATGGTTAAATGAATTAAAAACAATTTCGACCACCGGAACCAAGCCCTATAGGGGGGGGGGGGGGGGGGGGTGAAACTTGAAAAACTTCTCTCCCGCGCGTTTGATATAATCGTTTTTTTATTGGCGTCGACCTGCGGCTGGCAAGAGTTCTCTCGTTTCTAACCTGGAACGAAAAATTCGAAATATTTTGATTTCTAAACAAGCTTTGCCTTCGAAGTATGGGGGAAAATCGAAAAATATCCATTTTTGATCAAATGGTGCATGGTAGAAAAAAAATATTGTTTTCGGTATAAAGACCCTCCGAAAATAATATTTTTCGGAAAATGTTATCAACGTATGAAAAATCCCCTACGTGCTTGTACGTAAAATGTTACAAGGTTGCGGAAAAAAATGCCAAGCTATCGGTGAAGAATTGGCGATGTCATTTTGCCGGACGCAGGACACTATCAAAAAACATCACTCGCTTAATTCAAATGCAACACCGCAATTTTGTTACAAAGTCTTGTGAAAAAATCTATAAAGACACTTGAAGATCTGTGGGATAAAGGACACTGAACGAAGTTTTCAGTCTATCAACTGGGTAACCATGAAAAATGGTCAAAATTGACTTTGAATGGAACAATCGCTTGTTTTTGGCTAAACCGTAAAAATTAATCGGACTATTTATTTTTCCGGTGCTACTTCAGGCTGGCGAATGAAAAAGACAGTTTCCTTTTTTAGTGATTTTTGTTTAGGGCAGGCGAAGAGGGCGCGACGCTACTGTACGTGTCTATCACTCGAAAGATACAGGAAAAATGTGACAGCAATAGCAATGCTATATTTTTATTCCCTGTAGTTCCTTCTATGATCTTTTTATCGTCAAGTTCTGCTGATAAATAATCTTTTTCTTTGCCTCGGTCAGTTTTGTCGAATTCCGAATGTCGTAAAGGCGCGGACACCGCGAAATAACGAAAAATATCTCTATATCATCGAAAACCACGTCGAAAAAGTGATTGGCAATGAATTGAACTCGACTCGACAATTCGCGGATATTCAGGCCCACAAATGCGAGTCTCAATCAAGCAGCATGTGCTCTTCAAGCACTAAATCTACTCAGGGCTTATATATAACATGCAGCCAATTATCTTAATTTATTATGCACTATTATTCCTATAAACTGTCAACCGCGTACGTCATTTAAAAATAATAGTCTCTCATTGGCAACAAAATGGGTGCATTCCCGAAGACAAATTGATGTGTCTTCTGTGATCGTGGAGTTGTGTAAAACATCCAGCATGTCATACTTTCGAGGATTTTTCAACGAACGAATTGTCTTGTCGAAAAAAGACCCTGTGCCTCGGGGTACGTTGTGAAATGATCGATCACGATAAGCGAAACGAATTTATGAAATGAGTTATGTTGATGTTTGCGTCTTCGAGGTGCAACGAAAATTCATCTTTTTTTTCGAATTGTCAAATGTTGTTGTGGCGGCCAACATTTCAACTATAATCAGTCGCATCCAAGTATTCCTTACATCTGCTATTTTTTTAATGACGAGATTCAGGCCAAGAGAATTACGCAAACGTTTATTAACGTAGTATCTGCACAGTGGGCAGTCAAAAGAATGTTTTACTATGGAAACGGTAAAAAAAATCCCTACTTCAATATGGAAAATATGACATGAAACAGCATAAATCCACATGTGCAGAAATCTCTTGATTTCACGCTTTACGATCTGCCAAATATTGCGACAGAATCAGTTTTCACTCACGTTGCTTGAGAGGGAGAAAAATCCAATGTGAGACGTGAACGTAATATGTAAGATGTATTCAAATATAGACATTTTATTGCTGCAATTTCACGGTCAACTATAAATTTTCAAATGATTTATTCTCGAACGAATTTCCCTGTGTTTTCCGGCTGCTGTTTTCACATGACCAATAAATCAGTGCTCCCGAACTCATAGCGTCGCTATCTTGGTTGAGTCCTATGTTTGCAGACTAATCTCTGCCGTTGACTGCGGAACTCTCATGGGAAGACTCGGGTTGTGCTTTCCATTTCTATTTTCATCCAATTGCGAAATACGAATAAATCTCAACACGAGAACGCGGCCGTGACGCTTTTCTATAAGACACTACAATGTTGAAACTTGCATCTTTGGAATGCATCAAAATTCATTTTAATGTTTTGCATTTCCCAATTGCTTTTATCATCGTAGATCTTCTAGCAGATTTTTGTTCTAGATAATCAATGAGGACTTTTGAAAAAAAAAAACTCGATAAACTTTCTTAGCTGCTACAGACGAGAATTGGGTATTTGAAAAGTATAATTCGTTCCAACGATGCAAACTTCAATATCATAAAACACCACAGTGCCGAAATTGGGTTGATTTACTTTTCCTCAATAGCTGGTACTCGTGCTTAAGTTTTTGCACTCACCCCACGAGGTGGAAGTTTGCATCGTTGGAATGCAATGAAAGTCAATATTTCTGCATCCCTTTAGTTTCTTCTGGAAGATTTTTCCTACAAAAATCCTTCAACCATTTTTAAAAAGTATTTATTTCGCGATCTACAATATAAATCTATAAAAAAGGTCTTTTATAATAACAAAAATATGGAAAATAAAATGTAAAAAAGAACTTTCGTTGTGTTCCAACGAAGCAAACTTGAACACCATAATCACGTCTGCGTGCATTAGCTGTAGCATACAAAATGGTACCTTGAGGTCCTTCCATCACACACCTGCAACCTCAATTTGCTAATAAAGCGATTTTCGACAATAACATAAACGAATGAATCGAGGTAATTGGAAAGAACTTTTGTTGCATTCCTCAACGATGCAAAACATCATAATGCATATGTATGTTAATTCGAGGCTTTCTCCAAGCAGTCCCCTCGCAAAGTCACCAATAAATGTCTCGTATTTAATTCTAAGCTTTGACCAATCATCATATTTTTTTTACAAGTCACATCGTAATTCACCTAAATGCGATGCTTCTCGTATTCTTGGGCGCGGCTTTGTGGATTACGAGGGAGGAACTAATCGCAACGCGAGTTTCGAGACGAATAAAACTGGACAAAAGTGCAGAACTTGAGATTGTTTTTTGTTTGGCACTGTGCAGTTGGGTCAGTCGAATTGCATTTTCGCTTCAAACACGGGCGGGGCTCGTAAAAAGTTGGCCAATGGCATGCGCGCGAACATTGCGTTTTCTTTCTCTGTCTTTTTTTTTCTCTTTCACCCTGCCCCCCCCCTCTCGTTCACCAGCCATCAGCGACAAAATTGTAATGCGCCCGTTGGTACTTTCCGGTGCAGCAGTACAGATGCCGCAGTGCCGGAAACACGCGCCAACTTTTTTCCCCTCTTTTTTTTAGTTTCACATTGAATAACATGTAGGTGTAACCTCACAACTGCGGACATTTCAACTGCACATGTATAGTAGCATCGGAACCCCCCCCCCCTTCCACTTGCTCTAAACCAAAATCACTAAAAATGCGGAGTCTTTTTATTCGCCGGTCCTACGCGTGAAGAGAACCGGGGGAATAAATTACGTTGAAGTTGGCAGAGTTGAAATACAACGGAGGTTTTATTCTATTTTTTTATTTATTTTATTTTTATGATGTTGAAGCTTACATAGTTGCAGTGCAACGATTCTTTTTCTTCATTTTTTAAATTTTCAACGTTATCCAGTCTTTTTTTTGCGAACTGCTGCTATGAATCTCCAATGAGATGCAAACGTTTAAATAATTTTCACAGCCTGAATTGGCTGAACAAAAATTCAACACTTGAAATGAATGAATTTTCGTTGCATTCCAATGATGCAAACTTCAACGTTATTTACTTTTATTATAATTCAATTTTTTTTTCACTGATGGGGGTTGTAGAACTCTCTTGAAGATGAGAAAAATCACTCGAGTGATTTTCGTTCCCCAAGTCGCTAAAAATGTGAGCAATTGAAGAATATATAACTTGGTTGCATTCCAATGATGCAAACTTCAACATCGTAATAGATAGTACAGTTAATTTTTACGGTGTTGAAAAAAAACAACATGAGTTTTTGAATTAGATTTGAGACTTCCATTTGAAAATATGGAAATTATACAGTTGATATGAAAAACGTTTTTGAGTTTTAAATTCTGGACGAATTATTTTGTATGTAACGGGAAGGGAAATTCGATCATGTTTTTCGGGTTATGTTCGGTGTGCTCATTTCGATTTTTCGTCGATTTCCCTTTGACATATTTTTCGGGTTTTATTCTTCACGAATGAATAAAAGTCTTTTGGTTCGGGCTGTACTTGGTACAGTACTTGTACCAATCTGTACAAGTACAGTAATCTGTACTTGGTACAATGATCCTCAGTCTCCATAAACACTTTGCTGTTACGGCTAACTTCCTCGCAGTAACGTTTATCGGGTTTATAAACTTACGTATACACTGGCGAGATGCGTGCGCAGCTGTTCGCCACTCAGCTCATGAAATAACTTTTTCCATAAGCTGGCGCGACCTTTCCTTCACGGGCTTGACCAATGCGCGCAATATTTCCATTTATTCGAAAGCACCGAGGTTCATTCGGACCATAGAATTTTTCTTTCGCGTAGATCCAACTTCCTAGCGAATTAACCCTCCGTGGTCACCCGGGGTCAAAATGACCCCAAGGGCAACTTTAAGCCAAAATTACTATTATAAGTTGTAGGCGGCCAAGGCCTGCCTTTCTAACGGTGCTTTGGTGTACCCTCTGTAAGTACAGACTAGGATCGGACGTGGAGCAATTTCTTTGCTTAAACTATTTCCCACTATGGAGCTATTTTTTCCCCTTAAACTATCATACCTCCAGATAGTATCACCCTAACAGTTTTATGAGTAAAAAATTGAAAATTGCAAGAGTGGTGATTTTTTTTTAGTAAAAAAGGGCTTTTTTACGCATTGCCCCTCGCTGATTTTTTCCCGCCATTTTAAAATTCGATAAAAATATAATACCGATAATGCCACATTCTAGAATGTTCGAACTAATATCCTGAATTTTTATGAGTCGTTCGGAACGATAAGGTCAACGCTGCAATCGTTTGAAACATGGCTGGGGTCAATGCGACCCCCTGTGGCCAGGGTGTTAAAGCCAGAACGTGTGACTGCGAAGGGTTAATGGGCGTTTCTCGATTGGTCATTTTCTTTCCTTCAAAATCTAACTGGGCAGCCTTGAGGTAGAATGAATTTGCTACATAAAAACGTTTCTGCAATCTTTACACAAAATGTGCAAAGCTTTCGAGATCGTCGGCGCCGAAAAAGCGCTTCGGGGCAATTTGGTCCATCTTTAAAATCGTCTACAAGGGTGTGCTCTTAAAGAGTTGAACGTAATTGGCGTAGAAGCCTGAAAAATAATTGGTTAACATTGATAGCTTGGCGTTTTTTCATCGTAATTGTTCCTTGTATTTATTAATTCCGATCCTCGGCGATTTTCATTTGAAAAGCACACACAATTGTGAAGTTTGAAGATATTGAAGTTTGCGTTGGAATGCAAAGAAAATTCTTTTCAATTTTTTTTATTTTCTCATTCTCCCCATCTTCCAAAATCTTTTCGTACACATTTAGGCTGAATATCTCCGATAAATATTGTTAAAAACGTTAGAGTGATTCGGTAGGCCTAGATTAAAAATAAAAAAATTGGTCTAGGAAACTTTCGTTGCGTGCGAAGGATGCAAACTTCAGTATCATAATTTCACACAGTTCGAAGTACGAGTGTACTCCAAAGAAAAATAAAGTAATTTGTAGCATGGGCGAATTTTGCACTGACTGATGGTTGGATAAGAATAAATAATATTTTCCCACTGGCCTCCGATTGCAGGCACGTGAGCGTAAAATTCGATGGGGTTGAAGTTTGCATCGTTGGAATGCAACGAAACTTCTTTTCGATTTCTCATTTCCATGATCTAAAATCATATTCTGCAAATTTGTTGTGGATCGTTAGATGATAAATCTGAAAAAAAATTTGCGTGATTTTCGTACCTCAAATCTGCCCAAGGAAATTCGAGGAATCGAAAGAAAATCATTTTCGTTGCATGCCAACCATGCAAACTTCGATGCCATAAAATTCGATGAGATCGAAGTTTGCATCGTTGCATCGAATGCAACGAAAGTTCTTTGGCAAATATTTGTTACAACAAACCCACGATCATTTTTTAAATTGCTTATTTAGAGACCTAGAATATTAATCTGCACAAAAACGAGATTTCGTAAAATAATAAAAATAAGAAAATCAAAATATAAAGAAGTCTTTTCGTTGCATTCGAACGATGCAAGCTTCACGACCATAAAAATCGCCGATAAAACAAATTTTATTTTCTCTTTCGACTCAGTACGTTAGTCGGTTCGTCTACGACATTCTTGTTACCATCTATACCTATCGCTTTATCACCGATCAATTTCCTCACCCGACCACCGTAGCCTTCGCACAGACGTCGACAATTTTCGCAAACTCTCCGATACACGGACCGTACACCCTTCCACCAGCAATGATCCATTACGCAATTAATAGTTACGAACTTCCGGTTAGCGCGGTGATCGAGCGAGCGGAGGAGCACATGCACACGCGTATTTACGTATGCACGTGTGTAGTGCTGTCTACGATGCACTCCGCGCTGAACTTTAGAGCGTCGCGACGCGAGCATACCTCGTCGATTTTCAACGCTCATTTTCCATGGTGTCGAAGTTTGCATCGTCGAAATGCAACAAAAGTTCCGCTTAACATTCGATTTACCATATTTTGATTACTATAGGCGATTTTTCAAATAGATTTAAAATTCAGATAGGTAAATAAATATCTTGAAAAATGGTTAAAGGACTTTTAATTTGTAACAAGCAATTCAATAAAGAAATTTAATTCGTTGCAGTCCAACGATGCAAACTTCAACGTCGTAATTTTCGTTCCAATTCAATTTGTCGATGTGAAAAGACGCGACTGAGCGCGGCCGAACGAAGGATGAAAAGGTCAAATTATTCAAAAGCCCGTAACTGACATTTGCGTAGGCAAAAAAAAATTGTCGCGCCCTCGTTACATCCGTCCTGTTCAATGGTCTTGAAGTTCGCGTCGTTGGAAGGCAACGGAAATGAACTCTTTTTCACTGATAACATTTCTTTCCGGCCGATTCAGGCTATGGAAATCATTCGAACGTTTTTACGTATTTTTATGACAGGTCGAATGGTGTTGAAGTTTGCATCGTTGGAACGCAACGAAAGTTCTTTTTCACATTTTATTTCCTCTATTTTTATTACTAAAGAAATTTTGGTGAATATTCACAAGTGGGGATCCAGCTAGAAAAGGGGTTTAGAAATTTTGTACCGAGTCGATGTATTTCAGGGCACTTTGTTTACAATATTTAAGTTGGGGGAAGACAATTTTAACCCTTATTTCAACCCCCAAACGCTTTTTTTTAAACTTTTTTAAAGGTATGGAGGAAACGGGTTTGGTGACATCAAGTGGATCAAATGACATGGGGTTGACCCAAACAAACCCAAACAAATTAGAGTAAGCATACAGAAAATGTATTTCAAAAATCGAATATTTGCCGGAAATATAATTTTTTTCTTCATAAAATACCCCTCCCCCATAATAAAAAAACATATTTTCATACTGCAGAATAGCCCCAACGCGTGAAAAAAATTTGGAGCCGATTAGGGTGGAGCCCCAGTTGTAAATATGTACCGAATTTTTTTAAATATCTTTATATGGTTGCAGGATTTTTGTAGCCGAAATTTACCAAAAGAAATAAAAGGAAGTTAGAAATATTAATTTCCGTTGCGTTCCAATGATGGAAACTTCAACCTCATTAGATCTACGACATCAAGTTGCAACAAAAAGGTTTCAAATTTTAATTTAAAAAAAGAAGGAATATAAAACAATTGTTGCAGTCCAACGATGCAAACTTCATCCTCTTCGACTATTCGACGGCGATGCCATTTTCTCCGAGCATTTTTTACTCCTCGAGGCCTCCCTTTTTCCGTTCGAATTTTCCGCAAGATGACGTTTCGACGTGACATTCACAGGACCACGTCAAGCCATTGTTCTTTTTCTTACCCTTTAAACGGAAACGTTTTTTTTTCTGAATTAAACAAAATTCATTATGATCGACCGCCATCCGATCATGGCCTCGCGAAAATGATTGTTTCCTTTCGTCGCCACACGTATGCACGTACATCGTCACGCAATTTCCATGCAAACGACGATAAGGCTCGCCATTAACGTTTGAACGAATCCTACGCGAGAACTGTGTCACCGAGTGCATGAACGAGAGTTTGATAGCGATCATTGTACCGCCCGAACTCTCGTTCACCTTTCATTATTCGAATGCGCCGTAAAAGAAAGAACAAAAATAAATAAAAGTAAAAAAAAGTGCCCGCGATACGAGAAGATATTTTTTTTCTCTCAGCACGTAATGCAGGCATTTAATTGATCGGCGCAAAAGAGAGAGAGAGAGAGAGAGAGAGAGAGAGAGAGAGAGAGAGAGAGAAATGGAAAAACTGAACATATATGTCTGTATGTTTGACACGAATTTGTAATCCACTTAGAATCTCTGCGGCGCGACGAGCTGGGAGTCGAGAACGAAAAAATAAAAATGTCACGCGGTCGAGATGATTGGAGAATCCATACTATTATCGATTATTGTATCGTAACGATTAAGAAAGTGCGAGGTGGGCGCGTCAGGCACCGCATATACGCGTCGTTTGAATCTCGAGCGTTTTAAACAAGGGCTCTGATAGAAAATTTTATTATATATAGTCGTTTATCGAAGCTAATTGTCAGGGAATTCGTGCGAGCGGGCAGTTAGAGGCTGGCGAGAATCGAAGGATAAATAAAATACACGAGAAAAATTGAATTATACGTTTTACCCGAAAAGCCAATAACAACAATGAAGAAAAAGAAAATACTGTCCAACGATGTGAGTCATCGTATTACGAGTATACATAATTATATTGAATGAATCTGAGGCGAAAATAAAACGGGGAAGAACAAATTGTAAAGAATATGAAACCGAAAAGTAAAAAACAATAACGAGTCCGAATGCGTCGCAAAACAAACACAAGAGACAAATGGACAGAGACAGGAACGTACGTTTTTTTTAAATTGAAGAAAACAAAAAAAAACATACATAAATATACGTAAGGATGGTGTTCGTTTCAACGACGTCACATCCAATTGGCGTCGATTATCGTTTCGCCAATAAAACGACGAGAAAGACAGAAAGAGGGAGGGGAGAGAAAACGTACATATGAAACAGACATTCGCGACACACACACGCACACACACACACACACACACACACATACACATACAAGACGAAAACAAAAAATTGTAAATTCGGGCGCGTCGATATAACTCTTACTTATATCCCTCCGCCCTGTGATTACGTTTATTAAATTTTAGAAATATAATATATATGTATATATACATATGTGTGTGGGTGTGTGTGTGTGTGTGTGTGTGTGTGTGTGTGTGTGTGTGTGTGTGTGTGTGTGTGTGTGTGCGCGCGCGCGCGCGTGTGTATGTGAGTATGTGTGTACGGGCGCGCGTGCGTCCGTATGTGTCTGTATGTATGTATACATATATATAAATATATACATATATATATGTATATTCGCTATTAAAATGTCATAGCTATTAACGAAGGAAAAGAAATGTATTATTTGATCTAGTACGAATTATGGTTTATAAAAGATATGTATATATACATATATACGAATATATGTATATATATAATAATAAAATGGACAAGAAGAAAAACGATAGTGAGAGTGAAGGAGAGAGAGAGGGGGAGAGAGAGAGAGAGAGAGAGAGAGAGAGAGAGAGAGAGAGAGAGAGAGAGAGAGAGAGAGAGAGAGAGAAAGCGAGAAATGTAAAACAAGCAAGCAACCACCAACTAAACTTACCAATCTCATTTTTTGTAAATATTAATTTAAATAAATCCTATTGTAAAGATTTTAATGTTTCACATGTTTCGTCAGATATGCATATATAGTGTATCATTGGCTTACAATGTCATTACACAATTCTCTTGGCTACACCTTTTGATTTTCCTTCTACGATTCCTAATAATTGACAACACCCAATGGACCAACGCGCTAAACCCGAATTGCAGGTATTTCGATAAGTGACAAAGGATATCAAGTTTGAAGACTTACGAAGGAGCGGTGAGTAAAAAATGCAAACACTTTATTACGAAAGATTTAGGTGAGTGAGAGAGTCGGTGAGTGAAAAATTTCTGACAAGGAACATCACTTTGGTGATCTCCGATTTTGTTGAAACTTTTTCGTTTGGAAGAGTATCAAAAACTAAGAGACACGTATTTTTTTTTATCGGCGGAAAAACGGTTTTACAGGGAAACACACCCTCGAAAAAAGGGGTGTTTTTCGTTTTTCGTCGATAACGATATCGTTCTCATCTCCGATGTACAGTACAGAAAAAATAAACATTGTTGCAGTTTTGAATTTTTTAATATCTCGTACAAAAGACATCCCCATTTTTTAGGGTGCGTTTCACCCCTTAACAATGTTTTTCCGGCGATTAAAAAAAAGACGTGTCTCTTAGTTTTTGATAGATTTACACATAAAAAAGTTTCAGCAAAATTGGAGGAAATCAAAGTGTTACTTGTGAGTAAGATGTTACGTTTTAATTTTTGGTAACGATGGATCGCTTAAACTTTGGAAAATCCTCAAGTTTCTCAGGGATCGTTTGAACGGAGATTTATGGCTTACAACGGAGAGAAATAATAAACGCGGTTCAAAATGGCAGGTTTTACATAATTTTGAAATGTTATAGTTTGCTCGATTCCATTCTCATTGATGGGTCTGCAAAAGCTTGGGGCCCAAAGGACAGAGCGATTTTTTATATTTTCTTCCTGATGAGCATATTGGTATGGCGAGGTCGCAATTTTACACACAATCAATCCGTAGTCTTGGGAAGTTTGGATTTTTTTTCAATTGAAAAATATTGATAATCAATGTAGTTATTATCACTGAAACAAAGTGGCGCTGTTGCTGCATGGCCGATCCGTGTAGGTTCTGGCAGATAAGGTCATATAATTAAAAAATAAAAAAATTATATTTTTAGTACAATAATAGAATTTTAGTATAATTTTTATAAATTCGGAAAATTATGATAATAGCAAGCTGTAGGAAAAGAAGTTTGATTTTCGACGAAAAAAAAAACAATTTCAATCATTTCTCATTAACAAATGGATCAATATATTTTTAAAAAATAGCCCGTCATACTTCCGACAATATTATACACTATGCTCTGTTCGAATTTAAAGTGAATCAGACGAATAGATTTTGAGGTACGACTTACACCGTTAAAACTTAGTTTTGAGAAGAAAAAAAACGGAAAAGTAAACGGTTCGTTGTAGCGCACTGGACGATCTGAGCCTTCACAAAAATTGTCATAATTCGGTCAATTTTTGGAATTTTCACAAATTCTTTGTTTCAAATTAAAGCTAAGAAATAATTGCGAGTTATACTATATAGTCCCATAAATAGGTGGATTCCTCACGACGCCAGGGTCTCAATTCACAGGACCAATGCACAAGGTAAGATAGTTCGTAGTGTGATTGTTAAATTTCTCGGACCGAGCAACGAAATCGTCGAAGCTCGTAATAGAATATACTTTTAAAAACTTTAAAAAGTTCAAAATGTACGCTAAGTAATAAAAAGTCGCTTCGAAAACGTTGTTTAACATTATAAGAAATTATGGTTGATTTGCAAAATAATTACCATTTGTTTTAATTCAAACAATCGTTTTATTATATTTGCTTCTATTAATCAATTGTCGAAAAAAATAAAAAAGGTCCGGATATATACGGAGTGTCCCTCTTATCTCTGCCACCCGAAATAATTCGGTAATTATCGACGTTTCAAAAAAATGTTCCAGACAAAAATTGTACGGTGTGAAGGGGGCCATTAAACGCGACCAATTTTTTTTTACTTCGTTGGAGGCGCTGACGCACAGTGAAGGTCACCTCCACTTTTTAAAATGGAATGGTACTTTTTTTTCAACCATATTGTGGAGCACCTCAAGCCGCATAAAAAACATTAGGGGGTCAAAGTCGTTCAAGGTAATTCGAATCCACCTATTAAAATTAAATACAAAGATTTGTATCATCGATACTGACCTTGAATGACCTTAAACGACTTTGACCCTCTAATGTTTTTTATTCGGTTTGAGGTGCTCCACAAGATGGTTGAAAAAATGTACCATTCCATTAAAAAAAGTGGAGGTGACCTTCACTGTGCTTAAGCGCCTCCACTGGAAAAAAAATTGGTCGCATTTGATGGCCCTCTTCACACCGTACAACTTTTGTCTGGAACATTTTTTTGTGACGTCGATAATTACCGAGTTACTTCGGGTGCCAGAGATAAGAGGGACACCCTGTATAAGTATATTTTTCACATCTCGGAATTTGGCTAACGCCCTGACCTTGTTAAGGCGTTAGACCACAGTAACGGATATAAAATCATGTGCGAATTTAACAATTTTTTTTCGTATGAAAAAGCGATTTACCCAAAAAAGTAATTACACATCTATTTAGTATGAATATCAAGCTGTTAGAAAATATGTATTTTTTTTTTCGATGTACAAAATGGCTGACTACTCGAAACTTCTAGAAACAGCTTTTTTCCAATTGGCGTGACAAATAACTTCAACAATTTTCACTCGATTTACTTCAAATTTAAAAGTTATGTTCCTAATCACATTTCGCAGAGAAGTACGTACGGAATTTTGTATTAATCAAAAACTTTTCATTTTATGAGCAGTTATACAAAAAATATCATTGAAAACTCATTTCTTAAGTTCAAATACGTACTACTTTTAAATAAAACAATATTTTTTTCAATCCGTACGTACTTCTCTAGGTATTCTAATGTAGATTGACGAGAATCGTTTTTTGTTCTAGATAAAAAATTGTGGATGCTAAATGTCACGGCGCGGAGCGCCGAAAAAAAGATAACAAAAGAAAGTATTAGTAGTCGGCTATTTTGTACATCGAAAAAAAAATATATATATATTTTCCCACAGCCTGATATTCATACTAAATAGATGTGTAATTAATTTTTTGAGTAAATCACTTTTTCATACGAAAAAAAATTGTTAAGTTCGCACATGATATCCCCGTTACTGTGGCGTAACGCCTTAAATTAATTAAATGCACTTTTCACTTGAAATGAGTTAAAAGGGCCGTTTGTTTTACGTTTTCACCTATAAACGCCCTAATTATGTTTAGAGGTTAGAGCTGTCAAAGCCACTCACTCTGTAACACATTATATGTGCATATGGAGCAGGGAAGACAACCGTCAGCTGTTGAGAAGTGCGAGGAAGATCACGTATGTCTGGTTACGTCATGAGGCTGCGAGGCTAAACGCGTTGCTTTTCGCTCTGTTAACCAAAATGTTGGTCAACCGTCAAAAGGCCGTATGTACGATATCGACGAAATGAATTTATTCCATTCAACTAACCCGAGTGTGAAATAATTTCTCATTATTTCTAATTATCCCACGAGTGTTTTCTCATTCTACGAGTAATTTTTAATTATTCCACGAGTGTGGAATAATTTCTAAGGTCATAAAATCGCTCGGAAATGTGGCCAGTAGTTTCAAGATCTCGAAATTGAGTAGGCAGATCGAAAAATAACTTCAACGAAAATGATGGGAAAGAACCACATTACACCGGTAGAGTGTCATCAGATTTTCGATACGGAGACGCGGTTTTTGCGTTACGTTGATCCGAAGTTCGAAAACTACGAGCAGAAGGTCAACTCGCTGTATAAAGAGTACGCGGCGTGTTCGTCAGTGGCGTCGAAAGCTTTTTTTTTACTGATTGGCGTCAAGATTTGATTTGATTTAATCCGCAGGACTCGTGTTCCGCCCGTACGCATCATAACTATGCAAATTGACTGTCAATTGGCTGTCTCATCATTCAGTTCGAAATAAGAAACTATTGATCGAACTAATGAATTTTTGGATCACTAAGAACTTCGAGTGCCCTATCCTTGGTTCCCAAATTCGACATCCTCGTAAATAGCTCAAATAACGAAAAATTGGAAGAATACTCGCAAATGATCGTTCTCGTTAAATACTTTACGTCAGATTGTGACGGTTGAAGGGGATGATAAGAAGCGGAATAGTAAAAGCAAATGAAGTGCCTAAATGTCAAAAGTCACATCATCAGCAATAATACTGGTATTATTCTCGATGGCTACACCGAGAGTAGAATTTGGTAGAATCAACTTGATGCGGTACATTTGACGTTGTTCGATGCAGCAATATTGGCGTACAGTAGAACCTCGATTATCCGAACCCTCAATTATCCGAACGATGACTTAGTTTATCCGAACGCTCAATTATCCGAACGTTGGCGCGAAAGATGCATTGTCGCTCGCTACCACCGCCGTGAGCAACAATAACCAACCCAACGCAACTTCTCCTTCTCAAACGGCTGCGAGACTTAGCCGCTCGAAACGCGTTACAGCCGTTCGTCAATTAAAAACGGACGATTTTATCAAAAAAAAAAAATTAAAAAAAGCATTCGACTTTTTTCAGGTGTTCAAAGTACACACACACGCATGTATATATATATTAGGTGTACAAATAAGTTTTAGGACATTTCGATTTTGTATCATAACAGCTATTCTAAATTAAATGAAAGGTCCCGCTCACTTATCATAGATGGCGCTTGATATGTAGTATCGAAACGTAAAGGAGTCATAAACATAACCTATAAATTCTGTAAATTAAACATGCAGACCGATAAGCTATTTATTAGACACTGCATTCGCTATGAATTCCATCAAGGAAAAAGTGTTAGGAAAGCGTGTGAATCGATATGTTCTGTTCTTGGAGACAACATTGTATCTAAAAGTACATGTGAGTATTGGTATAAGCGATTCAAAGAAGGTGATTTCGACGTTAGTGATCGTGAACGCACGGGGCCTCCTGTAAAGGTGGACGATCAGGAACTGCAAGCGTTGCTGGATGAAAACTCTTGTCAGACGGAGAAACAACTTTCGGAACAGCTTGGAGTAACTCAACAAACTGTTTCTTATCGTTTAAAAGCAATGGGTAAGATTCGAAAAGGAACAAAGTGGGTACCACACTTTCTGACTCAAGAAAATAAAAACAGCCGTCTTAACATTTGTGTGAGTCTTTACAACAAGCAACATAGAAAGTCTTTCTTGTGGAAAATTGTGACCGGCGCTGAAAAGTGGATTTATTTTGATAATCCGAAACGCAAATATCATTGGGTTGACCCCGGCGAGCCGACAACATCCGCGCCAAAGCGCAATGTTCATTGTAACAAAGTCATGCTGTGCATATGGTGGGATATGAAAAGCGTACTGTATTATGAACTTCTCAAACCTGGTCAAACAGTTACTACCGATCGCAATTGTCATCAATTGATGCAAGTGAATCAAGAAATTGAGAAGAAACGTCCATTTTCTGGTAAAGGAAAACGTCCAGTAAAACTGCTCCATGACAACGCGCGGCCTCATGTGGGTAAACCGGTCAAGGATACGTTACTAGCGCTTGGATGGGAAGCTGTACCACACCCGGCGTATTCACCAGACTTAGCCCCATCCGATTATCATTTATTCCGGAAAATGCAGAACGATTTGTCTGACGTGCGATTCAAAACATTTGAAGAAGTGGAAAAATGGGTCGCTAAATTTCTCACCTCGCAAGACAAAAGTTTCTTTGCGAAAGGCATCCGCGAGTTACCTGAGAGATGGCTGAAGGTCATTCAGTGCGATGGAGATTACTTCGATGAATAACGGTGTTTTACTTCTTTTTTAATAAATCTTGAATTTTTTGAAAACTGTCCTAAAACTTATTTGTACACCTAATATGTGTGCGTGTGTGTGTGCGCGCGCGCGCGCGCGCGCGTGTGTGTGGGTGTGTGTATATTAACGTTAATATGTATGTACTGTTTGTATGTAAAAAGGTGTTGTTTATGATCTCGTCCCAAAAAAACCCACGTTTCGATTATCCGAACTTTTGATTATCCGAACTAGTCTCGGTCCCAATTGGTTCGGATAATCGAGGTTCTACTGTATGCTCTTATCGAAGTATTTACTGGATTTAGAGAAATGCTTGTTATTGATGTGTACCAGTAATTTCGATTATATTTTTCATTGAGTGTTAAGGCGAGATGTACATTTACAGCGATCAAAAAGTCGATTTCTTTTTTTCTTTAAACGATAGAATTATACATGTAGAATATTTTCCCAAAGTTTCGAAGCGAAATTCGAATAACTTCAAACGTTACAGCCCGTCAACGATGTGCCTCACCGCTCGGATTCGGAGCGGGCGTGAACTTCAAACGCGTTTTTCGCAAAACTGGATTATTGAAATTGGCGTGCTGGCTTATTCAAAAACTATTAAGCCGATTGAGTTAAAACTTGGTAGAAATATTGATAATATTGATACCCTCTACTGGAGGAGAATTCTTTTTGAAAAATTGGAAAAAAACTACTTTTTTAATTCACATTTTACAGAAATGTTGGGTGAAAGGTTGATGTTTTTTGTAAATGCGTGCCATTTTCTTAAATTTGCATTTTCTTTACTTTAATTACCGTCGCATAGAAACTATACATGTTCTAACTGAAAAAAGGTTTGAACTTTTTTGCAAATCAAAGTCTACGGGAAGCTGGACTGCACGCCGATTCGCAGCTCCCGCGGTGACCTTGCTGTAACACTCTGCCACAGCTTCGTCAATTTGATGATGAATGAATTTTAAAAAATTGGTTTGCCTACTTAAATATACTATTAAAGTAAAGTTTGATAATTGTAGAATAATTATTTCTTAGTTTAAAAAATCCGTCGTCATTGCTTATTTTTTTCCAGTCTAAATGTATATTTACCTTAACTTCGAATAAATAATTTATTCAAGGCACATGAATGTTCTGGTAGAATAGGTATTTGATGCAGCGCGAGATTCATCAGATTAAAATAAATGTTGAATAGGCCAAATAAGGGTGTGCTATGTGCGTCACATTTCTATCTAGAACGTAATATGTAGTTACCATATTACGAGTAACCTGAAAATGTTGATCACCATAATTTTTTTACATAAAAATACATATATCGGTTTGAATTTCAAGTTATTGTTTCAGGTCCGCCATTCTATCGTGTTAATGTCCAAATCAGAACGAAAAATGTTTGTGGACAAAATAAATAAGACTGTCAGAGCTGAATAATACGTATATTATATGAGTTTAAAATTTAGGTTTTCATCGGGAGCAGTGGCCTCATAAGAGCAAATAAAATATTTTCTCGATCTAAATATATAATTGTATTGCAGGGAATAACAAAAGTTCAGTTAACTTGAAAGCATTTTTTATTAGACGCAAATAAATGGTGTGAGTCACTTTGGAACACTTACGCAAAGTAAATATATAATTTCATGGAATAGCAAACAAAAGTTTAGTTCCCCCGAAGTCAAATGGAACTTCATTTGATTCAAACGAGTGAGAGCGGAGAAGTTCACAAAAAGAAATTTCGGAAACAGAACGTCTTAATAGATGTCGAACTTCTTTCAGGGTAACTCAATTGGTCGTCCAAATTTGCCCAAATTCCTTCTTAAGCAATGCAGTCTCAAAGCAAATACGAGGGAGTATCTGAGGGATACTCCAGACTGCCAGTCTGGAGTGCAGAAAAGGGGGTGAGTTTCGACATTTTTTTATGGATACCCTATTGACAAAATGAAAGCTCCGTTGAGTGGCCTTTATTCTCCATATCTCTAAGTATCTTAAAAAAAAAAAATTCACCAGATTTTGTAACAAAGTGGCGGCGCTGAAGCTGGATGAATCGAGTCGCGTTTGTCTGATCATGGCGTGCGGCCGGCAAGAGTACGTAGGGAAATAAAAATATCGACTTTGGATAGATTAGTGCAAGTTTGGAAAAAAATGGTCCCGATAAAAAAATCGCCGAAAATTTCTTTTCACCGCGAAAAGTTATCAACATATACAGATTTCGCTACAGGACCAATTGCACATGGTTTTGATGACCCCAAAGTATTTTTGAAGCAAAAAAAAAAACGATTTTTCCAAAATCCTAGAATGGTGTTATCCCTTAACCCTTCGCGCTCTGGCTAGACACGCTGGTCACAGGGGGGTCACAATGACCCCAGCCATGTTTAAACGATTGTTGCGTTGATCGTGTCATTCCGAATGACTCATAAAAATTCAGGATTTCAGTTTGAACATTCTAGAATGTGACATTCTGGGTATTATATTTCAACCGAATTTCAAAATGGCGGGAAAAAATCAGCAAGGGGTGAATGCGTAAGAAAGTCCCGTTCTACTTAAAAAAATCATAACTCTTGCAAATTGCAATTCTGTTAAATAAACTTTTAAGATCATACTCTTCAGATTTGATAGTTTAAGAAAAAAATAGCTCCTTGGTGGGTGTTTCAAAAAAGGTATTTATTAACGATTCTTCCGACTGTAGTAAAATCTTACAAAGGACACCCCTAAGCACTGTTAGAAGGCGCAGGCCAGTCGCTTTAGCCGCTACAATTATAGTAATTTTCGCTTAAGAGGTTACCCCCACTTGCGATTTTGAAAAAATCGATTTTTTTGAAGTATGAGTATCTGAGAATATGTCCTGAAAATTTCAAGTCGATCCAAACAAAATTGACTGAGATATGAGCGTTGAAAGAGAAGAATCCGTTGTGTAAACGACCGGAAATTGAAACTTTAAACGCGTTTTTCTCAAAATGGCATTTCTGAAGTCGGTGACCAAGATTACTCGAACACTAATGAACCGATCTTCTTGAAATTTTGCAGGCTTATTTAATACATAAAAATGTAGTCTTTAATCGTTCGATTTTTTTTCGAAAAAAATAGCCGTTTTATAGCCAAAAAACGGCCGTTTTTTTTCGTTAAAATCGAACCATTAACTTTGACTGTCCGCCATTTTGTGAAAAATGAATATTTTTTAAAATCCTTCGATTAAAGACTAGTTTATACTTATATTTGACTAAATCCATCCCCATTTTTTTTCAGATGATCCACTTCGCCGCAATGTTGGTCACCGCAAACCGTGTATATAAAAACATTATTTCATTGACGGCCATTTGCCACTAAACAATGTAATATTTTTCAATAAAAAAATTACTGAAAGTTCTTCAAGATGTGTTCTTTAAGATGGTATATTGATCGATTAAAAAAGTTTTGTAGTTTTCTTTAAAAAAATTCATGAAAAAGGCCTTTTTTTGCGCTACACGTGGGGGTAACGCCTTAAAGTTGTGCTTGGGGTCATTTTGACCCCGGGTGACCCCGGAGGGTTAAGACGACCCGAGTAATAGTTGCAAGAGTTTCTCTCCCTTGGTCCTGTAACTCGTACACTGAAACACACACGAACACGAACACGAATGCATACACACACACACACACGCACCTTAATATCCGAGTTACAAAAACGGAAACGAATTTATCGAGCGACGGAAACTCTCATCTTGGAGACTACTCCCCCACGTCGTCGCGTCCGTTTTCATCTTCGTCGGGCTTCAATTAAGCCGGTTCATTCGTACCGTGGCGGAGTGCTCGGTCGGAGCGCATCTCTACCGCAGCCGCACCGTATCAACGTGAGACCGCGTATACGCGGCAAATGCATCAGTGGTCCAGAGGCACGGAGATGGAAACTATATCTGAGAGACAGCATCAGGTGCTCGTGCGAACCGTAGCCCAGTAGAGCCATTTATATATGCCTGTGGCTGTGCGTGTGCATCATCGTGCATGCGTGCGTGCATGCGTGTGCGGTCGTGCGTGTGTATGGCACACGTGTAGGCACTTGCGTATATCATCTGTCAGCACTCGGAAATCCTTGGACTATGAAATTTCAACGGGAACGAACGCGCTTGAATATCCACGCATAGCCACGAATAAATCATGTAACCAAGTATCCGATCTCTTCCGTGCATTACATATACACGATAAGTCGATTAAGGTAGGAGTCTCGCTACAGTCGTTATTAGATAAATTCTTGATTTTCAAAATATATATGAGTTTATGTGGAAAACTTTTGTATAGTGAAAATATTTTATTCCTCGCCGAAAATTCCAACAAGTAATGTTAGGTTGAAAATGGAATAATTAACCCGTCGTTTTATGGGAAACCCGGTTTCGTCAGCATTGTAATTACCGAATTCATCCCCCTATCGATTTGTTAGTATTGATATTAACGTTGCTAGTTGTAAATTAAAATCTGAAGATTCCAACGTGATTGTAAAAATATAGGTTCACCAAATTATTCGAAGAGAACCTTTCAGATAATCTCGATAAAAACTTTATTAAATAACAGAAGAGCGACCGCCGCGAAGTCGTTGGGTACGATTGGCAATATCGCACGTGAGCGTGTACCCGGTATACCTTTCGGGAGCTCTAGGCATTATATATATATATATATATATATATATATATATATATATATATATATATATATATATATATATATATATATATATATATATATATATATATATATATATATATATATATGAGGTATTCCACGTGAATTCGGTGGACTTTTTCCCTCACCCCCGCCAATTCGATTAATTTTTTTAATCTAATTCCAATGGCTTTAAAAGACACTCTGATTTTTTTTACATTTTTCGAAACATCCCTTAGCAAAAAAAAAACGCCCCGATTTAAAAATCTGAAAAAAATCCCAAAAATGCACGATTATATGTAAAAATTTTCAAGCTACCACCCTTAGTAGAAGTATGATTTTTTCGGTGCTTTCCGAGCAATAAACGTTAAAAAAATCCGAAAATTCAAGAACCGCTTACCTCGGGGCGATACTTAAATATTTGCATAGCCACAATGAATTTTTTTGACCATTTTTGCATAACCAAATCACAATCATGGACCTTGAACAGTTAACAGTCAATTGTTCGGATTTTTTAAAATGTTAATCGCTCAGAAAGCACAGAAAAAATCATGCTCCCACTGCGGGTGATAGCTTGAAATTTTTTACATATAATCACGCATTTTTGGGATTTTTTTTTCAGATTTTTAAATCGGGGCGTTGTTTTACGGAGAAAATAAAATTATACATATACAGGGTGACCCTCTTATCTCTGCCACCTGAAATAACTCGGTAATTATCGACGCCACAAAAAATGTTGCAGACAAAATTTGTACGGTGTGAAGGGGGCCATCAAATGCGACCAATTTTTTTTTTATTTCGTTGCAGGCGCTGACGCACAGTGAAGGTCACCTCCACTTTTTTAAATGGAATGGTACATTTTTTTTCAACCCTCTTGTGGAGCACCTCAAGCCGCATACAAAATATTGGGGGTCAAAGTCGTTCAAAGTCATTCGAGGTCAGTATCGATTATACAAATCTAAATATCTCGGATCACTGACAAATATTTGGTAGTGATCCGAGATATTTAGATTTGTATTTCATTTCAATAGGTGACCTTGCATGACCTTAAACGACTTTGACCGCCTAATGGTTTTTTAAGCAGCTTAAGGTTCTCCACACGATGGTTGAAAAAATGTACCATTCCATTTAAAAAATTGGAGGTGACCTTCTCTATGCGTCAGCGGCTCCACCGAAATAAAAAAAATTGGTCGCATTTGATGGTTCCCTCACACCGTACAACTTTAGTTCAGAACATTTTTTTGTGACGTCGATAATTACCGAGTTATTTCGAGTGGCAGGGATAAGAAGGACACCCGGTATATTACCGAGAATGCCCGAAGCAGATTATACGTTTATCTCGATCTGATCAACTATATACATATTTTTGTTTCTTTTTAATTATTATTCTGCAGATATTAATTTTGTTTATTATGTGAATGAAGCAAAAATGACTCTCGAAGTACAATTCAAAATACGAGTTATTTCATTGCATATATTTCATTTATAAAACATAATAATTTGTGCATAGCATAAAAAAAAATTATAAAACATAGTATGCACCAAAATTCTTCCGCGAGGTACCCTAATTCAATTACTCCACGACCTGAGAAAATGTACTATTCCGTCGTATCCAAGACTTTTTTTTTTCGATACGAGAATATTTTCTCGCCACTGATTTCTTTTTCGAGAAATAAACTGCCCTTTGTCAATGCCGGGTTCGCACCGAATATTGTGTAGCTCCATTCGCAGATAACCGTCGTAAAGTCATGCACCAACAACAATACACCCAGCGAGTACAGAGAGGTTAGAGTTGCCATTCGGTGGCGACGAATATACAAATATACAATATTGAAAAATGCAATACTTGCATTTTTTGCAAAAATGAAACTTGCATATATATAGCTGTTTACAGCTGATCGTAACAGAATCAAATCAGCGATTATAAATTATTTCTAATAATAAATTACGAAATATAATTCAGGTTGAGTTTGTATGCGTGAAGTTTTCATCGCTCGAAGACTTTAGCGATGCAGAACACTTTTCTCGCATTTTGTTTTGTTTCAACGATTCATACACCTTCATTTGACTAGCACGTAGCGAGACTCCTACCTCAAGGCGGGATATACATTTAGACAGGAAAAAAATAAGCAATATTGAGGGATTTTTTAAACTAAGAAATAATTATTCTACAGTTATCAAACTGTAGGTATACTTTAATAGTATATTTAAGTATATAAAACAATTTTTAAAAATGAATTCAGCATCAAAGTGGCGGAGCTGTGGCAGTCACAGCAAGGTCGCCGCGGGAGTTGTGAATCGGCGTGTAATCTAGCTTCCCGTAGACCTTGATTTGTAAAAAAATTCAAACATTTTTTCAGTCAGAACATGTATAGTTTCCATGTGACGGTAATTAAAATGAACAAAATTCAAATTTACGAAAATGGCACGAGTTTACAAAAAAATTAACATCTCACGCAACATTTCTGTAAAATGTGGATTAAAAGAGTAGTTTTTTTTTTCAATTTTTCAAAAACAATTCTCGTTAAGTAGAAGGTACCAATATTATCAATATTTCCACCAAGTTTCAACTCAATCGGCTCAATAGTTTTTGAGTAATCCTGCACGCCAATTTCGATAATGCAGTTTTGAGAAAAACGCGTTTGAAGTTCACGTCCGCTCCGAATCCAAGCGGTGAGGTACAGCGTTGACGGGCTATAACGTTTGAAGTTTTTCGAATTTCGCTTTGAAACTTTGGGAAAATATTTTACATATATAGTTCTATGATTTAAAGAAAAATATAAAATTAATCGATTTTGTGATCGTTGTAAATGTGTATCCCGCCTTAAGGTAGTACGAGCGCGCAATCTTGGTTTCGATAGATTTTGTTTAAATTTTAACCAGACATTGTTCATATCATTATGCATGTTTGAGGAAAATTTCAGAACAGTCGACTATTCAGATCGGGAGATAATGGGTTTTAAAATTGCAACTTTTAACACTGCAGGGTCTGCATTGAAATTTAGACAGAATAATTTTCCGTAAAAAATTTTTGTCCCCTTTAATAAGAAGACACATGGCAAACCGCATCATTCCATGTATCCAATGACGTGAGTTTGCGCGGCATATTTAAAATAATACTGCAACACACATTTTTATTTGGAAGTAATTTTTAATCGAACAAAGTTTTCAATTAGTTCTGAATGAACCAACACTTTTATTTGTTAATGGAGATAACATTTTTATTTGGAAGTAATTTTCAATCGAACAAAGTTTTTAATTAGTTATGAATGAACCAACACTTTTATTTGTTAATGAAGATAGCATAAACAATATAAAATATTGATATTTAGAATGCAAATATTTTTTATGACAAAATTTTTAACTTTAGGAACATGATAATCATTTTTTTCTCAAAATACTGAACAATACTGTTCTGCGGCTGTTGCCATATGTCTTCTTATTACAGGGGACAAATATTTTCTACGGAATATTATTCTGCCTAAATTTCAATGCAGACCCTGCACTGTTAAAAGTTGCAATTTAAAAAATGAAATTTCACTGGCATGCGTAATGATATGAAAAACGTCAGGTTCAAATTTGAACAAAATCTATAGAAATCAGGTTTCCGCGCTCGTACGACCTTAAAGAAGAGGCACTGAAAGTGCTATGGGAGAACAATATGTATATATCCAATTTAACGATCGAAAGAAAATCATAGAATATAAATTATCGCGAAGATTACGCATACGCGCGCGAATATGTGTGTGCGTGTGTAATCTTCATGATTTTTTCTTTCCTACGATTTGTGTTCAATCGTAAAATTGGACGGTTACGCTTTATAGGCGGCCATGGAATTATTGCCAAGAAAAATTAGCCAGGTAAATATCGCGGCCTTTAAAAAAATGTCTATTGAACGGAAAGAAAATATATCGAGTTGAAGGAAAATCATTTGGTAATACTTTGTGAATGAAGTGTAAATATAGAAACGTGAAATTTCAATGCGATATTCGTAGGAGAATTCTCTTCTAATTCTATTATTGATTGGCCTGAATGGCACGACGAAAAGTCAACTTCCGCAATTACTCATTCAAAGATACGTATCTGTTTGATTCATATTAAAATTTCTGACTAATCGATACCGCTGTTCGATCCTATTCGAAACGTTTATCGAAAATAGCACGCAATATTCCGGTTCGTCTGGCATGCTGGGATTTTCGAAACGCATAATCCTATATTAATTCTCACAGCCGTAACCAGGCAGGTCAAACGCGATGCTGAATAATGTTGAATTCTTGTTTGATGAGGACGAAGTTACATATTTATGCGGTGAAGAGTTTTATCATTTCCAACATATAAATCTAGGCTACGAGAAGTTTTGAGCAGCCGAGACCTTTTCATGATGAACGGCCTTCGACGCTTTGGCATTAGCTCTTTTGTATTTCGATGAAACAAAAAACCGACATCTTCGGATTTTCGTAAATATATACTACCGGCGAAAAGTTTCCGGACGAAAATGCAAAAGAGTTCCGGAACGATTTTTCATACCATTTTACCGATAGTTGACATAAATGAATTTAATAAACGGCATTTTTAAGGGGAGAAATTCACCTTCATTCCATTTCTTTGAATTTTACTTTTCTTTTCTACGACTAGTAGCCTTTTTCGAAAATGACAATTTTCGCATTTTTTTTGTTGCTTTTATGGTGAAGCCCGTTTTAGGCATTTTTTTAATGCATTTCTTCGACAGGAATCATAAAGCGGGAAGCTCAAGCTTCAATTTTGTTTTTTTTTAAAGCTTACGATTTTTATTCTAAAGATAGTTTGATTTTAAAAATCAAAGAGAGAATTTGAAAAATAACGTATCGCGAAAACGACAAGAATTCAAGGAAAACGTCAACATAGTAAAAAGTTAAATAGGTTTTCGTTGGGTTTGCCAGACAGTTTTCACATTTTTTTCGTAATTTTTTTTTTACCTATTTTCGGTAAAAATCAGATTATTTAATTACCGTAACTCGAGAACTAAGGGGTTTGTGGTAAAATTTCAAGAGAGGACAAAATTGTATTTTTCTTTTTTCAACGGAATAGAATCGGTTTAAATCAATCAATTAACGTGACTAGAAAACTATACGATTTTAACGAGGAAAAAAAGTTGAAAAAATCTGAAATAATTCTATTGCGTTGAAAATAGCAAAACTACAATTTTTTCCTCTCCTGAAATTTCACCACAAACCCCTTAGTTCTCCTACGAGCCAGCGTACGTTGGTGAGCGATACGTGCGTAAAGCGGTGGCTGGCGGAAGCACCAATTGGCCCCCCTTTAAAAATTAATAACAATTCAGGGGTTGATCTGAGACCCATACATACTTATATCAATCGACTTAGAATTTCACCCCCAATCCCCCATTTCAGTTCTGGGATATCCTGTACACGGAGAAAACAGGGTCCTCGAAGTTTAGAATTAATACTATGCTTCTCAAAAACATATCATTAAATATCAAAAAGTATTGAGTGGAAGATAAAAATTGTAATTATGGTATAGTAATAATGAAGAAATTTAAATTTTGACCTACGACATGGCACGTAAACTGATACAAATAATACATTTTATTTGGCATATTGTGATTTTTTGTAGTATTCAAAAAATATTTTGCCCACGTGATTGGAACAATTACTTTCCAGTATTCTACAAAAAGTACGGTATAAAGAGTCACATTTTACTAATAACTTCGTAATATTTTTCGCTATACACCGAAGATTTGTGCTATGCGTATAGTGAAATCTATACATACACGAAGATTCATGCTATACGTATAGTAAAATCCATATGAAAATATAGCATATAGGACTCAGCATACAGGACTCGCGCCTATGCGAGAATATTTTAAAATGTAATATGCACTCATCATTTTTACTATACGGTGTGAGAATCATTTTTACACTTCTAAAACAACAAGTCTTAGAATTCCGAACTGGCAGTAAACTGCTATACTTTTCTAGCACTGAATATTAGAATTTTGGCAACCAGTGTTAGAATATGAGGCCGTATTTTTCTCCGTGTATAAATACACGTTTGACCTCTCCCAAACATCGAATGCTTATTTTATTTCTTTGATTCTGCATAGTAGTCTACGGTCGAGTGTCTTAATTTCTCTTCATATGGGAGATCGTGATTTTTCCAATATCATAAAGGCGTACTGGAGCTGCGCTAGTTCCGTTCTTACCTAGCTTCGAAAGAATTACCAGTTTTTGATTCAACGTAAGAACATTACATTCACGCTTATAAATTCTATTGTTATGAACTAATCTCGTCTATTTGATTTTGCTTTATTTGAGTTAACTAGATTTTTCGTGGAATAAAATGTTTCCTGTTGCATTCCATTATCGAAATTGTTTACTTTAAGGCGTTACCCCCACTTGTAGCGCAAAAAAGGCCTTTTTCATGAATTTTTTTAAAGAAAACTACAAAACTTTTTTAATCGATAAATATACCATCTTAAAGAACACATCTTGAAGAACTTTCAGTAATTTTTTTATTGAAAAATATTACATTGTTTAGTGGCAAATGGCCGTCAATGAAATAATGTTTTTATATACGCGGTTTGCGGTGACCAACAATGCGGCGAAGTGGATCATCTGAAAAAAAAGGCGGATGGCTTTAGTCAAATATAAGTATAAACTAGTCTTTAATCGAAGGATTTTAAAAAATATTCATTTTTCACAAAATGGCGGACAGTCAAAGTTAATGGTTCGATTTCAACGAAAAAAACGGCCGATTTTTGGCTATAAAACGGCCATTTAAAAAAAAAATCGAACGATTAAAGACTACATTTTTATGTATTAAATAAGCCTGCAAAAGTTCAAGAAAATCGGTTCATTAGTGTTCGAGTAATCTTGGTCACCGACTTCAGAAATGACATTTTGAGAAAAACGCGTTTAAAGTTTCATTTTCCGGTCGTTTACACAACGGATTCTTCTCTTTCAACGCGCATATCTCAGTCAATTTTGTTCGGATCGACTTGAAATTTTCAGGACATATTCTCAGATACTTATACTTCAAAAAAATGCAATAAAAAAAATCGATTTTTTCAAAATCCCAAGTGGGGGTAACCCCTTAAATATATTTATTTATTCAAATCGAAATATATTCAATAACGTCCAATAACTAAATATTTTATCTAATCCTGATATATCTGTGATTCGGTTTCATCTGCTCAAAAAACAATTTAGTTGAATCCATTAAATGGATATTAGATTTTTTGAAATTTAAATTAAATAGAATTTTTCTAGAGTCAACCTATTTTCTATTTGATTCAATGGTCTGTTTTTATTGCAACCCACATATCGAAGAGGTGTGGGGGTAGAGAGGGTGGAGAGAGCGGAATTTATATATATATATATGGTATGTTAGAAAAATATATAGCATGTTATTCGATAAAACTCGCTAATTATCACAATGATATTAACCAATTGATCTAGTTTATGTGATACAGCAAATAATTATAGGAATTAATTTGGTCTCTCAGCCATATCTGCGACTAAAATGATACAAGCACTGGTAGCATAGGGGGAGCGTGCGTAGCTATGAGTAGGTAGATTCTAGGTTCGATTCGATATCGTCTCATATGGCCAGGGAGTGACGAGTTACGATACAAAATCGTTGTCGTACAACTCTCAATTAAGCATTTCATATTATTTTGGATTTATGAAATATTTTGTGTATATAGTATACTTAGATTTACAGTGTACATTGTAAGCAAATAGATATTTAGTTGAATGGAATCTTTATTTATTCAATTCGGATATATTCAATATTTAAAAAGAATAATTGAAACAAATAAAAAAGTATTTTTTAAACAAATAAGATCGTAGGAGGCCGTGAGCTAAGGAAAAAACTTATTTGATTCGAATAGATCCTATTTAAATTAAATGTTTTTTTTTTGGCAGTGTATAGGAATCAAAGGACTTGGACTTGAAGTCTTGACACATACGAACTACGCGAAATAAACGGGATGTCAACAATTTGCAATAATTCACATTCATCTGTGCGCGCTGCAAAGAATAAATCATAATTGCCGGTAGAAGGCATTCTGGAATCGGACCAACACTGAAAGACGAAAAACGCGTTAGACAGCGCGCAGCTCTTGCAAGACTACAGCGCATATTCCGAGCGGTATATTGCGCAACACGATGTATATTTGGCGCCAACGTTCGGATAATTGACCGTTCGGATTAACCATATTGTGATTCGAATGATTGAGGTTCGGATAACCAAGGTTTTACTGTAATGTCTCACGCTGTCTCACAACTCCTGTATAAATTTGCAGTTAAAATCTCCAGCGAGGTGGTGGTATCGTCGTAAAATCGGATTCGAGATAGATCGCCTCGTTACGTTGTGATGCCGTCATTACTGACCCGGAAATACTCGTCGAGAAATGTTCAATTTTATAATGTTATACTAAATAATTCTAAGAAAAAAAACTTTTATAATTATCCACGGTCTTGTTATAAACAATTAAACGCAAAACAATTTTCGGAATTTCAATCCTCCTTAGTCCTCTTAAGAGGTTACCCCCACTTGCGATTTTGAAAAAATCGATTTTTTTTATTACATTTTTTTGAAGTATAAGTATCTGAGAATATGTCCTGAAAATTTCAAGTCGATCCGAACAAAATTGACTGAGATATGAGCATTGAAAGAGAAGAATCCGTTGTGTAAACGACCGGCTAATTGAAATTTTAAACGCGTTTTTCTCAAAACGGCATTTCTGAAGACGGTGACCAAGATTACTCGAACACTAATGAACCGATCTTCTTGAAATTTTGCAGGCTTATTTAATACATAAAAATGTAGTCTTTAATCGTTCGATTTTTTTTTCGAAAAAATGGCCGTTTTATAGCCAAAAAACGGCCGTTTTTTTTCGTTAAAATCGAACCATTAACTTTGACTGTCCGCCATTTTGTGAAAAATGAATATTTTTTAAAATCCTTCGATTAAAGACTAGTTTATACTTATATTTGACTAAATCCATCCGCATTTTTTTTTTCAGATGATCCACTTCGCCGCAATGTTGGTCACCGCAAGCCGTGTATATAAAAACATTATTTCATTGACGGCCATTTGCCACTAAAAAATGTAATATTTTTCAATAAAAAAATTACTGAAAGTTTTTCAAGATGTGTTCTTTAAGATGGTATATTGATCGATTAAAAAAGTTTTGTAGTTTTCTTTAAAAAAATTCATGAAAAAGGCCTTTTTTTGCGCTACAAGTGGGGGTAACTCCTTAAGAGGATTCGATGCAAATTTTTGAACATGCCATTCTGCAGCATGTATGGTAACTACTTTTTTATGATGATGATGCTCTTATCATAATTACCCCTTTTATCAACGTATCCCTTTGCGGTCTTCCGTAAAGATTTTCAATCTCAGATCGAATTCTGTTCTTTTTATAAATATTATTATAGATTTTGGTAAATTAGCAAAAATCTCAACCATATTTTGACAATATTTTATATTTCCCAGAGGGGACAGTAATATTTTATAGCCATAGTTACTGTCAAAAGTATCGTACTGCTTATTGATATTTTAGCAGTGCCGTGAATTATGCATGTATGTCAACCGCAACTACCAATCTCACAAACATACATACAGGGTGCGCCAGAGAAACTTACTTATTTGAAAGGTCAATAAAAACAAAAGTACTTCAATTATTGTTTTAATTTTTTTTTTATTTGAGAATACAATATCCCAATTTTTTTTTCATGCAGTCTTGAAAATGACATCGGATAAATGGCGACCCCCATTGCGCATACACTGATGAAGTCGATTTTTGAAATTCGTATCCACTCTTTGCAGCATATCAATCGGTATGTTGGCAATGGCGTCGCGAATGTTGTTCTTGAGGTGTGCTATGGTCCGTGGTCGATCGACATAAACCAGAGATTTCAAATAACCCCATAAAAAGAAATCGCATGGAGTCAAATCTGGAGAGCGTGCCGGTCATTGGAGATCGCCTCTGAGAGAGATGAGGCGGTCGGGTAAATGTTGTCGCAACAAATTCATTGAGTCTCGTGCTGTGTGTGCTGTGGCTCCATCTTGCTGAAACCACACGTTCCTAACGTTTATTTCTTCGAGTCTTGGAAGAAAAAATTCCTCGATCATGTTCCTGTAACGAGCACCATTCACGGTAACTGCGCGTTCGTTTTCTTCAAAAAAATAAGGACCAATTATTCCCATTACTGACATCGCACACCAGACAGTAACTCGCTCACAATTAAGTGGCTTCTGGTGAAGCTCACGTGGATTTACACCACATCAATAACGCATGTTTTGCTTGTTGACGCAGCCGGAAATGTGGAAGTGAGCCTCGTCACTGAAAAAAACGACCGCGTCTTCAGGCAGGTTGTCAACCAGCATTTCACATGCATTTTGACGGGCAACAAAATCGCGTTCAGTTAATTCTTGCACAACACCCAATTTATAGGGATGAAATTGAAGGTCTTCATGGAGAATTCGTCGAACAGTGGTGTCAGAAATTCCCATAGCAGCTGCGTGTTTGCGAGCCGAACGCCGGGGAGAACGCACAACTGACTGCCTCACTCTTTCGACATTTTCCGGAGTTCTGATGGTCCGTTGAAGTCCATTTCTGGGTTTAGCGACACTTCCACACTCCCGAAATGAGTTAACCCACGACGGAATCGAATTACGGCCAGGAACGAGTCTGTGAAGAGGAATTTCAAAGCGCGCGCGGAAGGCACGTTGCGTAGCAACAAGTGAGCGACCGTTAGAAAAGAAGTAGGGATGGGCGATGTTTTTCGATTAATTGAAAGTGTCGATATTTTCGGTGAAATAATCGATTATATTTTGTCGATTTTTTTGGCGATCGATTAATCGATTCTCGATTTTGATAAAGTAACATCGAAATACATATATGTAATGCCTTCTCTCAGGACGTGACGCCTGGATTGGTATATAACAGCCAATCATAAATCATCTTGTCCTCGCATCTTTTTCAACACAAACCTAAAGTGAATTCTGATTGTTGGACTTGGCACACTGTACGCGATACCGGATGAGTAATGCGCGAGATCCAATGAGAAATCCAAAAATTCTATACAGAAGCGGAACTTTCATTGGATATCGCTTATCGTCAATACAGTGACAGCGTCAATCGTCACCCGCGTAACACATTCACCACTGGTAAAGAATACAAGAGAGCCCAAAAACGCGTGAACCGTAATAAGTGCCGAAAATCCGATCTACATTTTGCGGACATATTTGGATCAGGATTCGAATTGCGAGAACGAAGTGACGCTCTAACCTGATCGCTGGTTCTCACGTCCATTTTCGCTTTCATTTAATCAACACCTTCATGAACATTTATATTTTGAGTCAAAGAACAGAATTATAGAGAGAAAAAAATGTTTTCGCGAAGTCGGATTTTACATTCGTTTCCAGAACACATGGGTCGTTTGCGTCCTCGACAGATTTTTACGGCTTGCCAGCTGGAGCTGAATTAACCGATTCTGGCGGACCCGGGGCAATGAAATAGCGCTACCCCAAACTTTTTTTACATAAGAATATGAACGCCACGGGTAAACACACCTTCACGGGATACCCCATTGATGAAATGCCGAGGATGCGAACGACCCATGGATCTCTTAAAATATTGAAAGAAGGTGTATGCCGAATTTCAGATCGGAATTAAATTTCCGCTTTTCGGAAGTTTATCCGATTGTATTTATGAAATTTATGTTTTAATAATGGCAATCTTTTTCCAAATATGGCATCTGTGGATACAACTGCGCACATTTCTAGGTATGGATAGAACTGACTAGTAAATGATTAAAAGAATCGGGTTTGTACGACGAAGACATTCAATAATATAAGAATCCCGTTCATGGTTCACCAATATTTGTTTATACTCGATTAATCGAATCGTCGATTGTTTAGAGGGAAAAATCGATTTTCCGTAACGATACTTCGAAAAAATATCGATTTCTTAATAATCGATTATATTTCGAACATCGCCCATCCCTAAAAAGAAGCTCTCGACTGCGAAGGCCCGCTGCTCTCTAGACCAGAGCATGATGGCAACTGACTGGAGGGAGAAACAAACTTGGGAACTTCCCCCTCCAGATGCGCCCCCTCTCGCCCCGCTACTCGCCCAACTCACCGCGCGGGAATTTTTTCAAATAAGTAAGTTTCTCTGGCGCACCCTGTATATTGTACAATGCTATATAATATAGGAGGTTTTCATAAAATGGATATTCCCTGATACTACCAAAAATTGACTTCCTCAGGTTTCCAATAGTGGACAGGACTGAAATATATATACATTGATTAAAAATGTTGCTTGTAATTGAGGACGATACTTATAGTGATTTATACCATATTATATGATACGACCGTCTAAATGCATAGTAATGCGTATCCTATAAAAGTGTTAAACTGATATCCTATTTTTGCATTGCAACAAACATAATACGTAACATTTTGTGGGACATGCGTAGTAGGGTGACACATATTTGAGCTCTACTTTTTTCCCATTTTTCTCACCATCCAATTATCTTCGTGGAAGAAAAAAAAAAATTGTCGCCGAAGCTGCGAGCAGTCAACAAATATTTAGAGATCGCTCAAGCCTCCTAAAAATTCAAATTTTCATTAAAAATTCGATTTTTTTTCTCGTCCACTTCTCACCCATGAATTTTACACTTCATAATTTTTAAATTAACTTCGCGAAAGCTCTAGCCGGCCAATGAATATTTAGTGGTCGCTCAAGGTTTTCGAAATTTACAATTTCCGCCAAAAAATAAATTTCGCATGCATTATAATACCTTGTGGCACAAAAACAAAATAAACAGCGAAGTGTTATATTTTCTGAATAATTTATTACAATAATTTTTAAGAAACACCAATTGGAAGATATGTATTATTGTGTATTATTGTATGGCGTTGCTCGTCACAGAGTACGGCTACGATTGATCCGCAGTTTGACCAACGAGACCAACTGTGGGACGCATTGCGATGCGCGAAAAACAGCTGCCATTTCAGTTTTACGAATAAAACGGCCTGTAATTTTGTTTATGGACAAGAGCTTTAAAGAATTATTTTATGAGAACCACAATTGAAATTATCGGGTTAGAGGTGTGAGGTAAATTTGAAAAATCTGTTTCCAAAAAAAAGTAATTAATTGTTTCGCAAATTTTACAAAGTGTCAAATTTATGAGTGAGAAGAGCAAAAAAGTCGACGAGAATTGGAAATTTCGAAGCTTTTGAGTGACCACTAAATATTCATTGGGCGGCTTCAGCTTCCGCGAGGTTAATTTAAAAATTATAAAGCTTAAAATTCATGGGTGAGGAGTGGACGAAAAAAAAAATCGATCTTTTAATGAAAATTTGAATTTTTGGGAGGCTTGAGCGAACTCTAAATATTTTTTGACCGCTCGCAGCTTTCGCGACAATTTTTTTTTCTTTAAAGAAGCTAGTTGGATGGCGAGAGTAAGGAAAAAAATAGAACTCAAATTTGTGCCACCCGAATGCGCAGTTCTTAAGGGCGAGGTAAGGTTAATTCGGTGAAAAAAAAAACATACTTTCAAGAATTTTTTTAGACGATAAAGGTAATACTGTTTTATTTAATTAATTTCCATATAATAATACAACATGTGAACTATATTTTCCAAAAATTTTATTACGAAATATTGATATATAAGCCGTTGACAGCAAATCTCCGCAGGCGCTTCGAAAAAAAAGGAGTTTCGCAGTGTACGCATAACTCGTCACTGGATCATCTGAAACAAAAAAATCACAGTGCGTTTATTAGGTGAGATGTTGCTCGAGGTAACGCTACCAAGTTTTTCTTTTAATCGACTTTTTCATTTTCGGTAGCACTTAGAAGTCAAAAACGCGATTCTTGCTAAAAAAAATCGGCAAATTTGTTATCGAAAGATAAAAAATAATCATTGAAAAAAACTCGGCAGCGTTACTTGATGATTTATGTGTAGAAATAGTGTACGAAATTTCACAATAATCGGTGCATTAGATTTTGAGTTACAGCGTATACCGACTTAAAAAATTACAATTTTCAGAAAAACGCTTTAAAGTTTTGCACACGAAAAAATCCAAAATAAAACTCGACAATTCTATTATTCTATATATAATATCTATATAATAGATATATAATTATCTATCACAGAGTCGTCGATGCCAGGTTCAAGGATAAAAAGGTAAAACTATTAAGGCCTTAGGCCACTCTAGAGGCCGAAAAAAACGCTTTTTGGGGATTTTTTTTCCAGAAAAACAACAAAATAAATCGCGAGTACAAAAAAGGGTGTTTATCATACATATCAGTGACTGTATACAATAACTTTTTTGAAGCGATTAATTTCAAAATGACGGCTGTGCAGCGTTTATCTCACAACTGCCTTTTTTAATTTGGCCGAAAACATGACTCAGACAATTTTCAACCAATTCACTTGAAATGTTGAATATATCTTGAAAAATATATTGTCTATGGAAGTACGTAGGTCTTTTTTTTATATTCCATAGTTCATTTGTTATTAACAATTATCTGACGATGTTTCGGCAAATTTTTCACTTTCCAAAAATTTGCCTATAAAATCGTCAGACAATTGTTAATAACAAATGTTTTTGGCGTACAAACAGTATTTGTCCGCCAATTTAGGTGTAGCACTGAATTTACTATGTCTATATTGTCAAGCCTTTTGCAATCGTGAATCATCATTTCGGGGATAATAGATAGTCAAACACGCCACCCAAATAGCACGATTGGGTATACTTTTCGCTTATAGTCATGTTAGCCATATTATCATTGCGGTATTAATAAACTACGAATTTTGCTATCCCCTCTTTTACCATGGGCGTTGGTTGCAAACACCATGGAGTTTTCTGTCATTGCGTAATTAGCGTGGATCAGCGAGAAATAACGAGAGTTTAGGATGAGCTGTATCACAATTGCACGAGGGCACAGGGAAGCTGTTGAAATCCCGCCCAAGACGGTGTTCACTTGTTGGCGCGTTCACGGAGGATAATTCTTTCACGACTGACATCTTACAGGTAAGGTGGCCCACGTTTGTCCATATCTTCCAACGAAATCCCAGAGCTTTATTGAGTGACCTTTTTTTGGGATCAAGAGACCCTTCTTCACCCGGCACGTTTTCCAATTTGATTATGTCCATATGTATCAGTGAGGTTTATAGGGCTTGGAGAAAATTGCACACTGTCCAAACACAAACGGTCCCCTGGCCCGTTACGAAGAGGCCTAATCAACTAATGAAAAAAAAGTCGTTGGCATTACCTGTGTCGAGCGATCTCCTCGTGCATGTACACACACGATGACACCTTGTTGATTTGTGCAAAAGGTTGGCCATCCTAGCGTACGAGATCGGTGGATATGTTCTACTACATACATGGAAGTCACTCGCCGCTGCCTTCTAGTCCAGTAAAAGAGACGAAAACCCAGCTCTTTTTAGCGTATAATGTGAATCTTTCACCGAAGGTAAATGGTTGCATACTGAAAGTAACCCCCATACAATGTTGCTCCTCAACTCGCCCCAACCCTAAGAAATAGGGGGTTGGAAACTTAAAAATCGCCCTATCTCGGTAATTAATAGCCCGATCGAAAAAGGTTTCAAACAAAAGTTGTTTGGAATAATAAAATTCGTATAAAGTTATCCGACGTCCAACCCCCTGTCTTTGAAAATAGCGGCACAAAAACGATTCGAAAATCCGTTCAGTGGTGTTCTCGAGTTTATCTGCCGCTTTTTTCAAAGATAGGGGATTGGACGCCAGATAACTTTATACGTATTTTATTATTTCAAACAGCTTTTGTTCGAATGATTTTTTGATCGGGTTGTTGATTATCGAGATACGGCGATTTTTAAGTTTTCAACCCCTTCTTCTTAGGGTTGGAGCGAGCTGAGGGGCAACATTTCTTTGGGGTTACTTTCAGTATGCAACCATCTACCTTCAGTAAAAAATTCATATTCTACGCTAGAAAGTGCTGGGTTTTCGTCTTTTTTAGCGGTCATCGAAGCCAATGGATCTCTTTCCCTCTGTCTCGAACATGATGGAATGACACATACACCCTATGTGTATGGTTACGGCTATGTACTACAGTGGAAAAAAAAACGTACGGGCACACAGAAAAGCTTCGCGAAGCTAGCCGAGTGAATACACTCTATCGTCATTTCTAATTTTAGCACAAAGGGTGTGGTATCTCTTTCTCTTCGGCCTCTTTCCCTCATCTGCGTCTCTCTTTGCCTCTTGTATGCGCTTGAAGGGATAGCGAGCAGCGTTAACGCCAGAGAACTACTAGCGGCAGCTTCGCGGTCCTTCGTGTCCGGTCCAGCATCGTCCAAGAGGGGTGACTTCTTTCTTTTTGGTTTTACATCAGCTGGTGAAATCCCACCTGCCTGGTGCAATGCTATCGCCGTTTATCAAGACAAAATCATGCCACCGTGTACATTACGGTCGCACGAATTTAAGCTCTATTTTTTTCTCCTTTCTCTCACCATGCATTTATCTTCTTTTAAGAAAAAAAAAAATGATGCACGGAAGCTGCGAGCGGTCAAAAAAGATTTAGAGGTCGCTCAAGTCTCCCAAAAATTTAAGTATTCGTTAAAAAATAGATTTTATGTTCGTCCACTTCTCACCCATGAATTTTACGCTTTATAATTTTAAGGTTAACCTCGCGAAAGCTCTAGCCGGTCAATGAATATTCGTGGTCGCTCACACTCAGAAAAAATATTTATTGTGTTCTAATAAATTGGCACATTAGAACGTAATTTATTAGAAATTAATAAATGTTTACTCATATGGAGATAGTTTTTGTGTGATTCTAACTACAGCATTTATTCGGTGTCGCTAAATATGTTTTTTTACGTGCCGATTTATCACATCAATTGAAAGCCATATTTAAAATAGAAAATTTGAATAAATATTGCCTCAAATCAAATAAATACTACTTTCCAATCACGAAAACCTCTTATTTCGCGAATATGATACTAATGCGCGCATGCGCGCATTAGTATCATTTCCAATTGTCCGAAGTTCCAAATTTCCAATTGTCGCGTATTTTATTTCTCTTCTCACTCATAAATTGAACATTTTGTAAAATGTTCAAAACAATTAATGCTTTTTTTTCTCTAGAAACGGTTTCTTTTAAATTTACCTCACACTTCTAACCCGATATAACGATGGACCTATAATTTTGTTTACGGACAAGAGCTTGCAAGAATTATTTTATGAGAACAACGATTATAATTCTTGGGTTAGTTGTGTGAGGTAAGTTTAAAAAATCTGTTTCTAAAGGAAAACGATTAGTTTTTTTGAAAATTTTACAAAGCGTCAAATTTATGAGTGAGATGAGTAAAAAAAGTGGCTGAAAATTGGAAATTTCGAAGCTCTTGATCGAGCACTAAATATTCATTGACCGGCTAGAGCTTTCGCGAGGTTAATTTAAAAATTATTAAGCGTAAAATTCGAGGGTAAGAAGTAAACGAAAAAAGAAATCGATTTTTTAATGAAAATTTGAATTTTCGGGAGGCTTGAGCGATTTTTAAAAATGTTGTGACCGCTCGCAGCTTTCGCGACATTTTTTTTCCTTTGAAGAAGATGGTGAGGAAAAGAGGATGGTAAGGATAGAGGATGGTGAGGAAAAGAGGAAGAAAATAGACCTCAAATTTTGGCTACCTTAGTGTACATATATACACCTGTCCAGGGCCACTCGCGGATAATCCAATGAACCCTTCTCATTCGATTGTACGTAGATGACGTGACCAGGGCTCGTTGGGGACATGCCTGGAGGCTTTCCTCATTAGATGATTCGTAAATGGGACGATTGCGCGCTTACTCTTTTCCTGGCATTTTGCCAGTGAATTACGTTATCCGGTGGAATTGCGCACCAAAAGAAAGAGGCGACGGAAATACTTAAGGGGTATTCTCCCTTTAGACGCTAAAAAAGGCTATTTTCATGAATTTTTTGATAGGTTCATATGATAGATGTTGATATAGAAGTTGTTACACTTAATAAATACACTTTCGAAATATATTAACAAAAAAAAAACTTTTTATGTATTTATGTAACCCAAACAAATTTTAAGGGGTTACCCCCACTTGCGATTTTGAAAAAATCGATTTTTCTTATTGCATTTTTTTGAAGTATAAGTATCTGAGAATATGTTCTGAAAATTTCAAGTCGATCCGAACAAAATTGACTGAGATATGAGCGTTGAAAGAGAAGAATCCGTTTTTTGTGTAAGCTGAAATTGAAACTTTAAACGCGTTTTTCTCAAAATGGCATTTCTGAAGTCGGTGATCAAGATTACTCGAACACTAATGAACCGATCTTCTTGAAATTTTGCAGGCTTATTTAATACATAAAAATGTAGTCTTTAATCGTTGGATTTTTTTTTTCGAAAAAAAAAAAATGGCCGTTTTATAGCCAAAAAACGGCCGTTTTTTTCGTTAAAATCGAACCATTAACTTTGACTGTCCGCCATTTTGTGAAAAATGAATATTTTTTAAAATCCTTCGATTAAAGACTAGTTTATACTTATATTTGACTAAATCCATCCGCATTTTTTTTTCAGATGATCCACTTCGCCGCAATGTTGGTCACCGCAAACCGTGTATATAAAAACATTATTTCATTGACGGCCACTTTGCCACTAAACAATGTAATATTTTTCAATAAAAAAATTACTGAAAGTTCTTCAAGATGTGTTCTTTAAGATGGTATATTGATCGATTAAAAAAGTTTTGTAGTTTTCTTCTAAAAAATTAATGGAAAAGGCCTTTTTTTGCGCTACAAGTGGGGGTAAGGCCTTAAGCGCGTTTTTCTCGAAACAACGTTTTTCGACGGCTTGTTGAAAAAATCTTCGAAACTACTGAACCGATCCTTATGAAATTTTAACCACGTATTCTTTACAACTATAGCTATAGTGCATATCAAGGTTTTTTTAAATTTTGATATTTACTTTTTTTCGCCCAAAATGGTGAAAAAAACGTTTTTTTGTGTTTTCGAAAAATGTTCGTCATTTTGTTATTTTTGCATATATCAAAAATCGTATAATACGTGCTATAATCATTAACATACTGAATCTAAAACCGTTTGATTTTTTTGCTCCAGATGATCCATCTCCGAGATTTTATCAACAGCGCAGACCTCCATTTATTTAGGACATTTTCATCTATAAATATTGCCTTAAATAGATAACATTTATTTCGAAAGTGTAGCTACTTTTATATCAATATCCATAATATAAACCTATCAAAAAATTCATGAAAATAGCCTTTTTTAGCGTCCAAAGTGAGAAGACCCCTTAAGGTATTCCTTTCGCGGAGGGCGGTATTTTGTGGGGATATAAGGAGGGCCATTGTGAATAATTGGTAAACCTTATGGCGCTTCTCAAAAATAAGTCACTATCAATTATAATACCCAACGATGAATTTTTTCGTAAGAAAATCTTTCAGTGTTCGTGGTGTTGCAGTTGGCGTTGCAGTCCTCCAGCGGCGAGACCCGAAACGGCGGGATCTCGACAAGGCTTAAATGTAATCTGAAACGAAAAGAAATTTTTTTTTCTTCAAATATATCCAACTGCCTGTGGGTTGATGATCCACTTTTCGAAGTTTCGAAAAATACGAAAAATGACAACTTCTCCAAAGAAAACTTCATTTTTCCCTCGAAAAACAGCATGCTGAAGTCATTGTTATTAACAAATGATTCATCGAATTAAAAAATGCGATCGTGAACCAAAAATGACTACTGTATGAACGCTAACTGTCCAAATTCAAGTCAATAGTTTGAAAGTTACTCAAGATATCAATCCCGCCGTGTCAAGATGTGCAGTTTTCGAGATAATCGCGTTCAAACTCGACGGATCGCGGTAAACCCGACGCACACTGTTCGACTAAAATAGGTGTAACATCGTCAATTTTTAGAATTTCAGGGTCCGGTTGGTCTTAAAATGTTGAAGAAAGTTCACACTGCAACAATATGCAAAACACACTGAGAGAAATGTATGGTAACTTCAATGGTAATGGTTACTGCCTGAAATATAGTACTGCTTATGATATTTTAGCAGTTGTGTTAACTATGCTCATATGTTAACCGCAACCAACGATCTTACAAGCATACGTTGATTGTTCAATGCTGCATAATATAGTAGGTTTTCATAAAATGGATATTTCCTTACACTATCAAAAAATAGTGATTTTTACCATATTGAATGGTATGTCTACTAAATGTATATAATATTTGATAAATTCAAAAATTCTCAATTGAGAAGTACTACCTTTATGATTGTTTATCATAATTTGTCATTCCCCGACCTTCTGAAATGAGTCCTATCGAAGCAAATATTTCGCCTGAGCATGGGTTCGAACCTACCTGTACCTATCTATACTACGCACAGTGGGGCAAAATAGCTGAAAAACGGCAAAAAATCGATATTTTTAGAATTGATGGTCCTATTTACCTGGGGTTCGTTTCATTCGACTTGGAATGAACAAATACATCTAGTTCCACTATTTTTTTGCTGTTTAGAGCAATTTGGCATGTTCGAAATTTCCGAAAATTTACGAGTTGCCAGAAACCAGCTTAAAACGCGTTATACTCACCAAAAATTACAATGCTAAAAATAAATATCGTGTATATATATATATATATAAAGGGTCGCCGGAACATTGACGTCCAAAATTAAAATTTAGGCCCCTTGTATCGTGGGGTATCCGAATGACCCCCATGTATGTTCTGCGACTTTTCATAGTTTTCGAGTTATACATTTTTTTCTGGATTTTTGAAAATTTTCGACCTTACCAATCAAAAAAATATCTAAAAAAAAGTAGAAGACTTTGTCGGGTTTTGTTTTGCAACTGAATCTTCATAAGTGCATATGTCTTTTATGCATAAAATAATCAGCTTCGTAACTGTGATGAAAGTTATGAAAATGTTGGTCTAAAGTGAAAAAATTACGTTCGATAAATTATGGCTTAAATATTCAACCTTAAATTAAAAATCTAAACAAGTGACTTCATGGTTCTTAATTAGGCCTCAAGAATGCGCCAGACTCTCAGCTGTCATAATCATTTTAAAAAAGTAGTACTTAATAGGGCTACTTTGGCTAAAATTGGCCTTCAAAGACACCGAGGCGGAAAATTCTTAAAATTAGCCATCTGATTAAAAAAAAAAAGTTTGGCCAAAAAAGTTTGGCAAGTAAAAGAGTTGCGCTCTCATTTACGGGTTGTCAAGGAGGGCGTAACTCTTTTACCTGATCCACAAGAACGGATCGCGCAAAATTCATTAAACTTAAATTAAACTAAAAAAAAAAAAAAAAACCTCAAAATGTTTAAATGTTAGCTTTCCTGCAGTCATTTTTGATTAGTTAACAAACTAAATAACCTTAGGAATGATAAAATGGGCAAAATTTTTTGTTAATCAGATGGCTAATTTTAAGAATTTTCCACCTCGCTGTCTTTGAAGGCCAATTTTAGCCAAAGTAGCCCTATTAATTACTACTTTTTTAAATGAATATGAAAGCTGAGAGTCTGGCGCATTCTTGAGGCCTACTTAGGAACCATGAAGTCACCTATTTAGATTTTTAATTTAAAGTTGAAAATTTAAGTCATTTACCGAATGCAAATTTTTTACTTTAGACCAACATTTTCATAACTTGTATCACAGTTACGAAACTGATTATTTTATGAATAAAAGTACTACTCATGAAGATTCAGTTGCAAAAAAAACCCGACAAAATCTTCTACTTTTTTTTAGATTTTTTAAAAAATTGCTCTGGTCGAAAATTCTCAAAAATTCAGAAAAAAATGAATAACTCGAAAACTATGAAAAGTCGCGGAACATACATGGGGGTGATTCGGATACCCCACGATACAAGGGATCTAAATTTTATTTTTGGACGTCAATGTTCCGGCCACCCTGGATATATATATATATACGACATTTCTTTTTAGCATTGTGATTTTTGGTGAGTATAACACGTTTTAGGGTGGTCTCTGGCAAATCGCAAATTTTCGGAAATTTTGATCATGCCAAATTTCTCTAAACAGTAAAAAATAGTGGAACTAGATGGATTTGTTCATTCCAAGTCGAATGAGACGAACCCCAGGTAAATATGGCCATCTATTCTCAAAATATCGATTTTTTCCGTTTTTCAGCTATTCTGCCCCACTGTGCGGCGCGGCGTGCGTTCGTCCGGCGTTACAGGACTTTCCCCTACAGAGTCTACATTTGCAGATTTGCGCAGCTGAAATTGACAGTTTCTTCTTGAATGTATATAGATGAGAAAAATTACCAAGCCTAGCCGGAGGCTAACGGAGCTTTTCTTGAAACTCTAATTACAAGGAAACATTCACGAACACAGCACATTCGCTCTACCAAACAATTCCCAATCTATATTTTTGGCCCAAACAAAGCAGTTTTATCATAATTGAGTATTACTCGATATTATTAATGGCTGGCCAAATCCTCCTTCACAAAATCTGCACTGTATCGTGTGTTTTCCATAAACACCCTCATTTTACAAGTGGACAAATTTTCAACTTTGAAGAAGTATTACTTCGTTTCAGAAGTCGCTGATCGAAAAAGGCTTCCATATCTTCATTCTACGGCTAATTTACTAGTAGATGCAAGAATTCAATAATTAGAATTCTTACTTTCGGCAAATGGAATTTTTGCCGCGTTTGCCCCACTGTGCTACGCACGCTGCCACTATGCTACCGGGTACTTATGTTATTTTGATCGAAGATTTGGCATAACAGATAAAAGTAATTCCGAATAGCTGTTACCTTCGATATAGGTGGAATTTTGCACAGATCGCCTTTTCGATAATACATATCGCTGCTTAAGACGGAATGACACCCCATCGCGGTCGGTATGGTAGAACAATTATAGATACCCAAAAATCTCTGAAACGGCTCTTCAGATCCCGTCGAAACTTTGCCACACGACGTCAAATAGATACACGAACAGCTGTCTGCCCCTCAAATTTTCTGAATTTGAGAAGAAAAAAAGCGTAGATTGACTTATTATAAGCCAATCTACATTTTTTTCTCAAGTTCAGAAAATTTGAGGGGCAGACAGCTGTTCGTCTATCTATTTGACGTCGTTTGGCAAAGTTTCGACGGGATCTGAAGAGCCGTTTCGGAGATTTTTGGGAATCTATAATTGTTCTACCATACCGACCGCGATGAGGTGTCATTCCGTCTTAAATGGATTTTTGGCGCAACACAATAGTTTTCGAAATATCGAATTTTGAAAACTGACGAATTAATCTAATTTGTCAGTTAAATAATATATCTATATCGATCATAGCGTGCTACCGCTGTCTCTACTTTATTGACACGTTCCACAAATGATTTACGTCTTCACTACAAGATTACCATAATGTTGATTGTATACCCTCATGGAAATTTATATATGCACTTCGTATATTATCATTATAAGACATTTGTAATTACAATATATGCGACGTATATGCCATATATTTTTTTCATCTGGAAAATATGTGGCATATTTTCTAGAATTTGGCGCTTTTTTTTGTATGAAAATATATATAAACTAATATAACCGATGTGTCGGTCTAGTGGTTAGCGTGCTTGCCTCTGGAATCAACACATCGGGAGGTCGCGGGTTCGAATCACCGTCTCGTAGTTTCGGAGAGAAATAAAAACACAGGCGTGACGTAGCTGCAGTTCTACACAGGTGTCGCGCACACGGACCGGTACGTGTGTGTGTCGGGTGTGTATGGCTGTAGTCTGTGAAGCTTATTTCTCGACGAAACGCGACTAGCTCCGAGGCTGGGAAGCGAACTCGTGACCGGCTGTATTGGTATAGGTTTTCCGCAGTTTCCCTATACCCATGACAGAAAATGTCATGGTGAATGCGATACAGAGGGGGAAGTCGGCTGCGGCTGCAAGGTGGGGATCGTTTAGGGATGTGGATTGGAGAAAATGGTGGGAAATGTAAAAAGGTGAAATCCCTGTACATGGAAGCTACAAATAGCGAAGCGTTCGCCGTAGCAGATACAATTAAAAAAAAATATATATATAAACTAATATATGTGCTATATATGCGTCATATATGAGCCATATATTTGCTATACATGTACCAAGTATTTGATATATATGTAGCATATGTATGCTATATATGCAGCATGTATTTGCCATATGTGCGCCAAATATGTGTCATATATGTGCTATATATGCAGATATAAGTATATATAAGATATTATATAAGCAGACATAAATTAGAACCACAATTACATATTCAAAATAAATGTGTGATTTCAAAAAAGATTACACAGCATTTATATGTAACATATATATTTACTGGTGAAATTATATATGGAACACATATGTGCCATATATCTGAGCGTACATGTGCCATCTATCGGGACATACTTGCGCATCTATTGGCCATAGATACGGCATATATCAAGTCCATATATGCGCCATGCATTTGAGCATATACGCGCCATCTATTGGGACATTCTTATACGGATATCACACATGTATGCGCCATATATTGGGTGCATATATACGCATTATATTGCCGGTATACAACTTTTTGGCGCTTTATATGGGATCGATATAAATATGTGGCGCATATATTTTGTGCGTATATTTTGCATATATAAATTTCCATACGGGTAGTCACTTTTCGTAAGATATTGTAACAATTTATACTCAACAAGTGTTAATGTTTGCCATATAAGCGGTATAGACTTGCACTGAGAAAAATGTCCATGGTATTTCTAAAAAAAACGCACATGGTAAAAATGGGCATAATTCCCACAATTCCCTATAGTTTATTGATACCGGAATCATAATATGGTTAACACAACAATAAACGTCTATCTAATCATGCCGTTTTGGTAGTATGTTTGATTATCGAGTATCCCCGAAATAACTATTAAGACCTTAGGCCACAGTAACGGGTATAAAATCATGTGCGAATTTAACAATTTTTTTCCGTACGAAAAAGTGCTTCACTCATAAAATTAATTACACATCTATTTAGTATGGATATCAAGCTGTTAGAAAATATATATCTTTCTTTTTTCGATGTACAAAATGGCCGACTACTCGAAACTTCTCGAAACAGCTTTTTTTTTCAATTGGCGTGACAAATAACTTCAACAATTTTCACTCGATTTACTTCAAATTTAAAAGTTATGGTCCTCATTGCATTTCGCAGAGAATTACGTACGGAATGTCTAATTAATCGAAAAATTTTCATTTTATGAGCAGTTATAACGAAGTTTTCCACTGAAAATTCATTTCTTAAGTTGAAATACCTACAAATTTTGAATGAAACAATATTTTTCCAACTCCGTACGTATTTCTTTAGGTATTCTAATATAGATTGACGAGAATTTTGATTTTTTGTTCTAGGTAAGAAACTGTGGATGCTAAATGTCACGCCGCGGAGCGCCTAAAAAAAGATAACAAAAGAATATATTAGTAGTCGGCCGTTTTGTACATCGAAAAATATATATATATATATTTCTAACAGCTTGATATTCATACTAAATAGATGTGTAATCAATTTTATGAGTGAATCACTTTTTCATACGAAAAAAATTGTTAAATTCGCACATGATTTTATACCCGTTACTGTCTAGGTTAAGGTTACTGCCCGTTACTGCCTTTCACAGTAGTTAAGGCCTAAGGCCTTAACTATTGTGAAAGGCTTTACAATATCGATATAGTTAATTGAGTTAATATTTTTACAATAGTTAGTAGTTATCTCGGGGATAATATTTAGATAGTCGAGCACGCCACCAAAGTTGCATGTTTAGATATACGTCTCGCTTATAGTTGTTTTAACCATATTATGATTACGGTGCCAATGAACTATACGGGATTTTCCTATCCCCTCTGTTGCGGTGGGCGTCTTTCATAAATACCATGTACTTTGCTCTTAGTGCAGCATTAGTATTTGCGTGCCGATTTTGTGATATAGCTGAATTAACCATATCGATATCGTCTTTTACAATAGTCTTTTACAATAGTGTATAGTAATTTTGGAGATACTAGATCGTCAAACACACCACCAAATTCGCATGTTTACGTATACTTTTCGCTTTTAGTTGTGTTAACCATATTACGATTGCGGTGACAATAAACTATAGGGAATTCGACTATACACTGAGAAAAAAAATCATTGATCCAATATCATTGGTGTTATTGAATGAAATTTCGTTGATTCAATTGTAAAATTGTTGGTGTAAGTAATCGGATTTATTAGTCCAAACAAAACGCTATTGACTTCACTGACATGATAAAATTGAAAGTTTTTTTTTTCATTCAAAAGATATATTGTTAGCCGAGAACAATATATTATTGAAACTATCTAAAAAATTATCGCGACCAAATTATATAGTTTTGAATGCAATTTCTGCAACGACCGAAAAAAGCGTTTCAATTCATAAAATGAATATTGTTGATTCGAGTACACGACAAAAATTGAATTTCGCTCGTTTGATTAAAATAAAATTTCTATTGAGTAAATATGTTATTTTATTGTTTTCACCATGTCCGATATTGATTTTAAGTACATTTTTCGTTAAAATATTAATATTTAATTTTGATTGAAAAATATTAAGAAAATGTCTGAATTGGTTGAAAAATTATACGAAAGTAAAATGTTTCCTGCACATTTGGTTGAAAAAATTCAACCAAATCATGGCCGAGCGCCCCCGAAATTATACGTGTGAGGAAACCCGTAGTTCTCGGAGTAACCGCTAGATGCCGCACGCGCGCTCGTTTCTCGTAAGCGTAGCGCGAACCGAAAATCTACTTGAACGCTGGAGGAAGTTTAGAGTATCGCTTCTTGGCCTGTGGCTAAGATCAAAGTGTAGTATCTGCTCTAATCAGTTGAATATCTGATATTCTCTCCACGGATATTCCATTGGATATCTGATATTCTCTCCACTATTATCGTGGATGATCATACCAATGCGCACGTTTTATTTAAGATTTAAAACAAATTAAAAAACTTACGTCCCATGGCATATTCGTTTCGATGTAGTAAAGAAATAATTAATGCTATTGATTATATTTTTGTACGAAATAAAAAATGTTCGTAGCAACCGCTCCGTTCGTAGCAATTATTTCATCCAATGCATCTACGGATTGTATATAGAATGATTTCAATAGAATATGATTTTATTTGAAGGATAATGTAGATGTTCAGAGAACAGAAGAGCTTTTTCAAATAAAATAATATGTTATTTAAATCAATCACATTTTCCAATATTTTATAGTATCGAAACAATCTCATATATCGGTGGCACTTCAGAGCAGCACATTTATTTGGATCAAACAATATATTGTTTTTTGATTCAATTGGTTTTTTTTTCTCAGTGTATTCTCTTTTACAATGCTCGTTTTTTGTAAATACTAGACACTTTTCTCTCAGTGCAAAAAACGATTTTTTGAAGTTTCCCTTGAAATTCCCCCTTAAAATGAACTGAGCTAGATTATCTTGGCTGTGACACAGGTGCGCATTTATTTTGCTGGATCTGATTGCATACTCGTTCGGAGTAGATTTATTATTTCACCGGGAATATCTCAGATCGCCGGAGGGCAGTATATCCATATACATGAGACACACACACACACACACACACACACACACACACACACACACACACACACACACACACACACACACACACACACACACACACACACACACACACACACACACACACGCACGCACGCACGCACACACACACACACACACACACACACACACACACACACACACACACACACACACACACACACACACAAACACGTAACATGAAAATGGTAGTGCTATGGGGATTGAGATGAGCGCGTGCGAGAAATAATTAAAGCGGTCGTCCCGAGCACTCTTAACGTTGACTCCACGCTGCTTCTTCCGTCCTGTTTCTATTTCGTCGCTTTCGGGTCTTCACTTCATCCCTCTCTCACTCTTCCTCAGAGGGTTCTCGTCTCCCCGGGTAACCTATCGATCGCTCGCATATCCAACTCTCGTACGATTTTTCATGTGCTTTATACGTCGGGCGACCCTTATTACATCCACCACCACGACATAATCGTCTTATATCTTAAAATATTTTCAGCCCCCATGTTGGTACAGTGAAATCTCGTTTTTACGTTTTTATCATTTATACGTGAAATTTCTTCAGCCCCGGCAGGTTCCGTTCATAAAGATGGTCGTAAAGTTTCGTTTTTACGTTTTTCACTTATACGTTTTTCGCGCTTATCCGTTATCAAGGCCTTAGACCACAGTAACGGGTATAAAATCACATGTGAATTTAACAATTTTTTTACGTGAGAAAAATAATTCACTCGTAAAATTAATTACACATCTATTTAGTATGAATATCAAGTTGTTAGCATTTTTAAACAAAATTTTCGATGTACAAAATGCCGACTACTAATATTTCCTTTTGTTGACTTTTTTTAGGCGCTCCGTGGCGTGACATTTGGCATTCACAATTTTTTACCTAGAACAAAAAACAAAAAATCTCGTCAATCTAGATTAGAATACCTAGAGAAGTACGTACGGAAATTGAAAAATATTGTTTTATTCAAAAGTTGTAGGTATTTGGACAAGAAATAAATTTTCAGTGAAAAATGTCGATATAACTGCTCATAAAATGAAAAGTTTTCGATTAATCAGAAATTCCTTACGTACTTCTCTGCAAAATGCAATTAGGAACATGATGTTTAAATTTAAAGCAAATCGAGTGAAAATTGTTGAAGTTATTTGTCACGCCAATTGGAAAAAAGGTGTTTCGAGAAGTTTCGAGTAGTCGGCCATTTTGTACATAGAAAAAAAATTCTAACAGCTTGATATTCATAGTAAATAGATGTGCAATTAATTTTATGAGCGAATAACTTTTTCATACGAAAAAAAATTGTTAAATTCGGACATGATTTTATACCCGTTACTGTGGCCTGAGGCCTTGATTTTATGGCCCAGCGTCGGTTGCGAGGTTCTTTTTTCTCAGTTGTACGTTAATCGCACTTGATATTCTCTCGTCGGAGAAAATTTCATGTGACTGCGTTTTGATGTTTTGATGTTTTGATGTTTCGATGTTTTGATGTTTTGATGTTTTGATGTTTTGATGTTTTGATGTTTCGATGTTTTGATGTTTCTGACCTCGACCATGTATGCATGTACTGTAATTACATATCTCTTATCAATACGAGTCTGTCTGTTATTTACCAGTCTAAAACGTCAAAGCTTAATGTTACAAACTTGCATTAGATAAAAGTTCAAAACGGAAATTCGAAAACGTGAGTTGGTTCATTACTCAATTATTGCCAATCAAATTTTCAATTGGAAAACCAAACATTAACCCATCGCCATTTTAAAATATTAAAGACTTTCAGATACATACTGTATTTTACTTCTACGTTATTCTCACGTATACGTCATATTTCATGTACCCCTCTGAAAGCGTATAACTGAAGTTCCAATGTACAACGTTTTTCGGCAGGACGATGGTACCTTTTTAGTGAGGATTATACTATCCATTTTGGCTGAATGGAGAGCTCCAAATATATACATAAGTATTGCACTATAAATAGTATTATTAAATGTGAAATTTATGAAATATTCATATTACGTAAGACGCGTATATAGTCTTATCTAACGGTTCATCCATTTTTCATATCTCATCCCGTATAACCGAGCAAGACGAGCTGATGCTAAACATAAATTTTCGAGGAGCTCTCTTGAGAGAGATAATTCAAGTATGATCGCCCAGCAGCCTCGTGGTCTAAAGCCAACCATCGAGGGAAGCGTTCTCCATCTCTCTTCCACCCACAAGGCACATGATAATCTTACCTCAATTTTTGCGAATACGCGAATAGGAAAAGACTCGAGCGGCTTGAAAGAATTATGTGCAGAATGCTAAACCGGAAGTAGATCGAAGATTTTTTTTCTTTCGCTGCCTTTTTTCGAGGGTCTCTTGTGCACTCGAAAGGCACTTCGATCCCAGATAACTTGCTACTTTTATTTACAGTCTGTTCGAGCTTGGAAGACCGACGCACCGAATGAATAGCAATATCAATGATGCAAATCAGAAACTTCGGCAGGGCTTCCTCGTAATTTTATTTCGCTCTCAATGCTTCCTTCGTGAGGGGGTGAGGATTGCGGAATTAGATCATTCGTAGAGGAAGCTTCTTGCGCGAAATGAAATGACGAGGGAACAATGTGCATGTTTATAATTCGCACTGTTTTTTTTAAATTAACTACCGTAAAATGGGGTTACTTTGAACAGGTTTTGGAGCTTTTTGTAGGTACCTTTTTTTAACATCCTAAATTCCAACTTTATTGCTTCAATAGAACGATGTGTCCTTTGGCTATCAAATGTATAAGAAAGACAAGCGCCACCAAAATCCACCATTTTTTTCGGTGTCCAACTAACCTCGAGTTTGAGGTTTCTTTGACAAGGCATTGAAATGCAACTTATGTCAAAGATTAAGGTCTACTTTGACATCATGATGATAAAAAAAATAATATTTCATGCATTATACATGGAATAAAATGCAAAAAAAAAACGATTTTTCACAATCCAATTGTCATATTTATTAATGAATCATCACACTGTGACCGCCCGAAAAATAGCCGCTTTTCGCGATTTTTTTTTAGGTGGATAGGATAAGTTAATCGGTCTAATTTTTTTTTTACAAATTGAAGCACCGATGAAGAACACAAAATGATTTTTTTTTATTTCTTGATTTATTGTTTAACATTGCTTTTATTTGCGGAAAGTTGCATGGAAAAAAATGGTGTCCCATGGTGGCCAGGATTGCGGCCGCAAGTTTTATCGGAAACAAAATTTTCAAACTGATTGTAAATCGGTAGGAAAGCCGCTATGTTCCTAGGGAGGTTTTATAAAAGTGAAATTTGAAAAAAATGGCGGCGGTTTGAACAGAAAGTATCAAATTTGACCTTTTTTCGACAGTTTTTCGTAAAAAAAATAGAAAGATTAAAATAAAAGCTTCCACAGCAACATAAGAAACGACATGAAGAATGTTCTGTTAAAATTTCAAACGGATAGCTTAAAAACTCTTCCTTTGAGAGTGGTCACCGTTTTGAAAAATACCATTCCGAGAAAAAACGCGTTTAAAGTTCTAAGAAAGGCTTAATTTTTTCTAAGAAAGGCTGTAGCGACCGAAATAATTCGAATTTTGATTTAAAAATTGGACAGAACGTTTATAATCTTGTATACTATCGGATGGTGCAAAAAATCTATTTTTTAAAAATTTGTCACTGTGATGGTTCCTTAAGAAACATTTTACATAAAAATAGCTAGTACCTAGCGTACTATTATAGGCACTTAATCAGTCTGATAATTGTCATTGAGGTCAAAATCAACTTGAGCAACATTACAATCAACTTTAGCAACATTATTATAAACTTGAACAACAAATGTGAACACATTTAAACCGTATTTTGGCGCTCTGTCAAAATAGCCCGAAAAACTGGCAAAGTTACCCTAAATTTCAATATAACCCCATTTCACAGTATGTTTTAATAATGAGACAATGAACGTCGCTGACTATCGCTGTACCAAATGTGAATCTTATATCATAACTTTGGGTGCACGGAAATTCACCCATTTAAAGGTTTGGGAAAACTGTATTTGGTATGAAGTGCGGTTTTATGCAAATTCAAATTTCCTGACATCAAATAGATTCGGGGATTTGATCAAAATTGGATTCTGACACATCTTGTATCATACACTAGTTTGGCAATTGTTTTAAATATTTATCATCGATTGTGATGGCAGTAGAATATAAGTAAATGACAGTTAGCGGGCTATTTGAAATCTTGAAGATGTCGAAGTGAATTCAAATAAACTGAAACAAATTTTAAAGCAGTTACAACGCAAAAAGGATTATTTTCTGAAAATTCATAATACTTTGGTTTCTATAAAATCATAATAAAATTTAAAATCTGTCACTAATTTTTTCAAAGTGCAATATATCTTATATAATACATTTTTCGTGTAAAAAAATGTATCCTGGTATCTCAAATTTTCAGTCAACGTGGAAACCATTTTTTTGACAATATTAGCTTCCTTAAATTCTAAATCCTTTCGACACTTTTAGGAAACATGAAAATGCTTTGCATAAAGTCATTCCCGTACAAAAACTCAACCAGAAATTTTAAAAACTGTAAGTTACAGCACAAAAAAAATGTTCTCCAAATTATTCTTATTTCTGAAAATGTCCTGAAAATAGAAAAACACATTTTTTTGAAAATGCATGCATATCTCGAAATTTAAAACACTTCAGTAGTTTTCACCAAATTAATTTAGATCACACTTTCCGTTATACACGATTGGTCTACACAATTTCAGGCTGACATCTCAAAAATTTTGGACGTCTGCGTGTAAAAAAATCTGTATGCGAAACCTAAAATTATCTAAACTGATTTAAATGATCTAAATGTAATTTTTCGACACCTTGGAACATTCTGAACCCATTTCCATTGAAAATTGTTTTCTTTCTTCACGAAACCAAAACTTTTTCGATGAGGTAGCCCTATAATAACATTACCCGGACCTTACCTACCGGAAGACGGTACTTGGGGCCGAGGACACAAAAAATGCTATATTTCGCTACGTCATTTCCAAAGATCGTGATACTGAGTCAACATTTTTCAAATTAAGGGGCTATACCAGTGTGAACGTTGAAAATTTGGCTGATTTTCGGGATTTTTTTGGAAGAAATGTACTCAATCAAATTTTTCGGAAAATTAAGAATATATTTGGCTATATTTGACCTACATTGCATAATTTATTCATAAAAAAATATTGAGATCCAAGCGACTTGTGCGCTGCCTTCGGAGGCGGCAAAAAAAAGTTCCTCCACTGCTGAAATGATTCCGGCCCATTGAGTAGCTGAAACCGAAGAAGAAAAAAATGTCGTTAAACTGGAAGGCATTTCCTGTACAATGACGTAGGATTTTCGAAAAATATTAAAATCTCACAAAATGGCGTGATTATGAAAAAAAAGTCTGTTTTCTTGCCTATAAAATGGTCATTTTTTTAAATGCCAAATCGTTAATTTTCATCCAATCAAAAATATCCTACGTCATTGTAGAGTAAATATATTCAGTAAATTGCTCTTTGACTTACAATGTCAGCAAATTTGAAAAATCTCATTTCATATTCTTGAAAGTATAAAAATCTCATATATTCTTGAAAGTATAAACTGTCGAAAGAGGCAAAAAAATAAATTTTTGAAAGTGTCACACTGGTATAGCCCCTTAACAACATGAGACGTATCGGAGGCGGCTTCAATTTATAATCAGTAGATTATTGGTTCGTAGAATGAAATCTGGTTATTTAAACCTCTCAATAAGTTTGCCCAAAGCCGACGTTCAGTGAAATCGTTTTCTCAGACCCGAAAACCGCCCCATTCGATGAAAATCCTGATAGTCGTTTTCAAGACAAAATTGACGATTATGAAACTCTGCCTCGTTCAATAATACAGAATCGTCCGAGTTACGATTGGTTTTGGAAAAAACTGCGATTAAATAACAATTGCAGTGTGCAACGATTGAACGGCAGTTCTGTAGCGATCACAATTGCAAAGAATTGATTTTCTGTACAGACTTTCGTCAACAGCTATAAATAGAGTGGCAAGAGAGTATGGAAGGAATCGAGAGCGAGAGAAAGTGGATGAAACAATGGGAATACGTAGCATTGTAATTGTAGATATAGAACGACCAGCAGGCTCGAGTGAACGAGGTTTTGACGGTATTGATTTTCCACGCCCGGGAAATACTACCTCTCACACCATGTATTGGCAACTCAAACGCTTACCCTACGATACCTTTCCCTCGTTGTTATCAACGTACGTATCTACACTATATAGCTATACCACTATATAGCTATACTAATGCCAGAAAAAAGATTGCGTAAGCGAGCATATATTATATCGTAAAATATATCTTCGGGTGTGATCATTTACAAATCTACCTTTGAATACCACTTTTGAAAAATACTCTCGACTGGTTATGTGAATGGTAATTAAGGGATAATCACAGTGTAAAATTTTCAAAGAATCGATTTATTTGCATTATCCGATAGTATAGACGGTTATGAACATGCTGTTCAATTTTTGGGGCAAAATACGAATAATTTCGGTCGCTACAGCCTTTCTTAGAGAAAGTGATTCGAGCGGCGGTGTGAGACCTGACGAATCTTTAAACGCATTTTTCCCGAAATGTCGTTTTTCAAAACGGTGTACACTCTCACAAGAAGAGATTTCAAGCTATCAGTTTCAAATTTTGACACGACATTCTTCACGCCATTCTTCGTCTTGCTGGGGCAGCTTTTTTTGTTAAAATTCTTCATATTTTTTTTAACGAAAAACTCGAAAAAATAGACTTAATTCGATACGTTTTTTTTTCTCTCAAAACGCCGCCATTTTATCAATTTTGATTTTTTTTAAACCTCCATAGCGAGATAGCGGCTTCCATACTGATTAATAATCTTTTTAAAAATGTTGTTTCAGGTAATATTTACGACTACAATGGTGTACACCGTGAGGACTCCTTTTAGGTCGAAGACATTTTCAACTGTTGAAAAAAATGCAAAAAAATAAAAATAAACGTTTCAAAATGTATTTTCTGTTCTTCATGAGTGCTTTGATTTGGCATAAAAAATCAGACTGATTAGCGTATTTTAATAATGGAAAAAAAATCGCGAAAATGAGCTATTTTTCGACCCGTCACACTGTGATGATCCTCGAAATTAATGATCCTGTGAAGTACATATCAGATCATCAACCTTTTAGTCTCCGCAAACTCGAAACATTATTTCATTGAAATAATTTAAAAAGATAGATAAAAATATGAATGTTCTGGTTTATCACACATCTATTACAGATCAGATCAAATATATTTTGGCCGCTGACTGGCCGCTGGTGCAGTGTTGAAATGTGAAAAAAATATACATATCATGTCGCAAAGATTATTCATGCGGATGGTAGGAACGGAAAACTCTATATCTTCCCGAGCTTTTTATTCTAAGGCCGTCGTCTAGTGTGTTGATAGAGAAGTGCAGTCATTCTTTTTTTTAAATCCTCGAAAACAATCAGACATAGGATATTTTGGATTTTTGTAGTTTATTCAACAAGAAATCAAGAACACATACGTTTTTCCGGATTCAAAAAATGTTAATTATTAACAAAGTGGATTGACAAAAATGTCTATTATTAACAAAATGTCGATTATTAAAAAATGTCTATTATTAAGAAAATGTCAGTTATTACAAAATGTCAATTATCAAAAGAATGTCAATTATTAACAGAATGTCAATTATTAACAAAATGTTAATTATTAACAAAATGTAAATTATTTAAAAAATGTCAATTATTAACAAAATGTCAGACATTAACAAAGTATAAAAAAATGATTCCGCCGTTTTTTGGGCATGATATCTCAGCTTCCAGTGGCCTGGAACAAAAAATAACTGACTTGAAAAAAAAACATTTTCTCACCATTCAATTATCTACTTTGAAGAAAAAAAATTGTCGCCGCAGCTGCGAGCGATCAAAAAATATTAAGAGGTGGCTCAAGCCTCCCGATAATTTAAGTTTTCATTAAAAAATCGATTTTCTTTTCGTTCACTTCTCACCCATGAATTTTACGTTTTATAATTTAAAAGCTCGAGCCGGCCAATGAATATTGAGTGGTCGCTCAAGAGCTTCGAAATTTCCAATTGTGGCGAATTTTTTTCTCTTCGCACTCACAAATTTAACACTGTAAAATTTTCAAAACAATTAATCCTTTTTTTCTTTGGAAACGGATTTTTTTAATTTACCTCACGCTTCTAACCCGATAAATTGGGGGGGGACCTATAATTTTGTTTACGGACAAGAGCTTTGAAGAATTATTTTATGAGACCAAAGATTATAATTCTTGGGTTGGTAGTGTGAGGTAATTTTGAAAAATCTGTTTTTAAAGAAAAACGATTAATCGTTTTGAAGATTTCACAGAGCGTCAAATTTATGAGTGCGGTGAGTAAAAAAAAAACTTGGCGAAAATTGCAAATTTCGAAGCTCTTGAGCGACCACTAAATATTCATTAACCGGCTAGAGCTTTCGCGAGGTTAATTAAAAAACTGTAAAGAGTAAAATTCGCGGGTGAGAACTGAACAAAAAAAATCGATTTTCTAATGAAAATTTGAATTTTTGGGAGGCTTGAGCGACCTCTAAATATTTTTTGAGCGCTCGCAGATGTCGCGACAATTTTTTTTCTTTTCAAAGAGGATAGTGATAAAAAGGAAAAAAATAGAGCCAACGTTTGTGCCCCTAACGTACAGTATCCTCGGCTATTCAATAAATCATTTGATTTTTTAAATACAATTGATTAATGGATAAAATATCATAAAACCGTTGTTTGAATTAAAACGAACAATAATGATATTCAGCGTAAACCGTTATTTTTTATAAGGCAAAACAATTTTTTTGAGGGGATTTTTTGATGTTTTGGCGTACTTCTAAAAGTTTTTTCAAGGGATACACATGTTCGTATGAAGACCGATTTTTTACGATTTTTATCGCTGCCATCATAAAAAAATGTAGATTCTCGGCCTATTCACGTTTATTGTTGGTCGACGACCATTGAGTCGAAGAAATCGCGTATGAACGAAGAGGCCAGAGACTGAAGAGAAGTTTACCACGGGCATTGATAGAAAACACAATGGAGAAAATAATAAGATCGTGTATTCATGCAGATCGTTTCAAGCATCCGCACGAGGACGAAATATTCGGGACGAATTGCGAACGCGCATTCAACGATGCGAGAGAAACGTTTGTGCACGGATCGTGATTGTATTATGACCATTCCGCAAATTGATTGATGTGTCTCGCTTCAATTATCCCGAATCGCTAATGACTTTGGCCACCCCATCGAATTCAAGCCACCTTCTATACACATGGCGCTGAATACGGGTCTCCGAATTTTGCCAAATTACAGATCAGCGTAGGCAAATTTCTCCAGCATCCTAGATCTCTGTCCTAATGCTCAAATCAAATTTGCTCTTCTCGCGGTTGAATTGATTTCCCTATGAATGCGGTCCATTGCAGAGATCAAAGCGAACGAATGTTGAAACGAAAATTCCGTTTAGTGGATTTTATTTGAAATATCGTCAAGTATCTATACAAATTTTTCCACATTATTGTGTAGCAAAATCGCCGAAGTTGGATGAAACTCAACTCATTTTTTTTAGTGTTCTGCGGTCGGCAAGAGTTCTCCAAATTTATACCTAGAACGAAAATACAAAATAATTTCAGTTCTAAACAAGATTTTTCTATGAAGTACCTAGATACATAGGAAAATATGGTTTTTTGATCAAATCGCTCATGTATGAAAAATAAAAATAGTTTTCGGAAAAATAAATCGCCGAAAATAATTTTTTTCCAAGATATTTTTTACTACATCAATAATCCCCCACGTATTTCGATGCAAAATGTTGTTATGAGGTTTCATAAAATGTCAAGTCACTCGGTGAGGAATTGACGATGTAATGTTGACACCATCAGACAAAAGTGACTTGCTTCATCCAGCTTAAGCTTTGTTACAAAATCTTGTAGAATTTTTTTAAAGATACTTGAACGTACCTATGTACCATGAAGGCCACCAAACAGAATTTTTATTATGTCAACTGGGTGTCCGTGGAAAATTGTCGAAATTCCCATTTTTCCCCTGCTCTAGACTGATAGTCTCCCTTAAGGAGATACTCTACGGTGACGGGATGAAAAATGGAACTTTTGCATTTTTCAACTCTATTTCATCATAGAATTGATATCCAACTGCTGGTAAAGTCGATTTCCACTTTGTCGACTCAGTACAGCCCTTCAAAGTAGAAGCGCTTGGTGCGCGCGCTTCAGTACGGCTACTCGCTGCGCGTCCCTGGCAGCTTTTGGCAACAGCCGTTTTGATTTTGTAGGAGGCGTGAAAAAACGAGCATTATCAATAATTTTTTTTTAATAGTAATTAAGTTTGTTTTACAAAAGTCGTTACACAGACTTTTTATGTTATACTTCAACTTGAATTGTACAAATTTTCAAAGAAAAATATTGATTATTTATAAAAATATCGCCATCTATGTCGGACCCCCTTCGGCATGTAGTGCTTTGCAGTGACCTCCATAAAATGTTAATGGATCATCTGAAATAAAAAAGAAACGAAAAAAAATCATTAGTTTAATAATAAATCTAGTCCTTAATCGAAGCTTTTTTTTTTAAATAACAAAATGGCGGCTTCCGACAGATAACTTTCGATTTTCGACCAAAAAATCGCTCGTTTATTGTTAAAAAAAATAGAAATGTTCAACAAAAATAAAAATCCTTCTATTAAGGACTAGATTTTAATGCTATCAATAAGCACACCAAATTTCATCAAAATCCATCGAGTGGTTTTTGAATTATAGTGGTCACCGACTTGAAAAACATAGTTTCGAGAAAAACACGCTTAAAGTTTGTCGATGTGGATGCGGTATTATATATTTGTAAAATTTTGAGCTCGATGGATGAAGCTAAACGTTTTTTTATGTATTTCGATCCGCTAAATCCGAATATCACAATTTTTTGCCGAAAAGTCGAGCATTCAATTGTTTATAGCCAATTGTTGAAACAATTTTTCAAAAAATTAAAGTTTTCGGGATGAATTATTTTTTTTTTCAATATTTTGGGCATTTTTAAAGTGAAAGTATTCTTTATAAAATTTTGCTAAAGTTCATAGTTTTTGAGTAATAAACTTTTGAAAATTTCTGAGAGAGTTTTCCAATTATACACTTGATTTATGTAAAGAAATACTAATTAAAAAATTACTTTCAGCGAATCATGAATTCCTGGCCCATACAATAGGGCTTCTGCCGATGTGGAAGCCTCCAAAATATCAATTTGTTGTTGTCTTCGAAGCATTCTGCCTTCCCGGTTATTATCATTTGCGCGTTTGTCAGCCGCCACCTGGCATGGGGAGCCGACGCCCCTTCATTAATTGTGGGATATCCCGGAAACTATTCATCGGATTGACTTGAAATTTTCAGGGAATATTTTCGAAGCATCATACTTCAAGAATATGTATTTAAAAAAATCGATTTCTTGAAAATTCTGATTGAAGGGGTGAAAACCCCTTAAACGCGTTTTTCTCGAAACGCCTTTTTTTCACGTGGCGTTGTTGATTTTGGAAAAACGGCTTAACCAATCGGACTAAAAATCCTACTGCATATTCAGCCCACGTATAGCTATCGCCCGAACTAAGATTAATGAAATATATTTACTTTTGTTTATACTTTTGCCCAAATTATGACGAAAAAAACGTGTTTTTCGAACACTTTTGCAAAAAACGACGTTCCTTTTGTTGTTCTGCAGTATGAAATAATAATTTTAGTTCGGGCGACAGCGACATACAGATTGAGAATCTTTTTGAATTTTTTGTTTCCGATTACCTGGAGAGCGCAAATCATCAAGCAACATGCTTTTTTCATGCCTTTGCACGATTATAAATTGTTGAATAAATATACATTTATATGCAACAAAAAAATTGTTTTCTATTCCGTAAGAGTGTACCTTAAAGCGAAAAAAAGTTTGTACTTTTTGTAAAAAACATGCCAGTTACTCCGACATTCGATCAATATGTTTGTACCATTTGCTAATCTCGTCATCGGGAGAAGAAAAAACGTTGGGTCGGAATTCGACGTGAAATCGACTGTGCAGAGCAAAAAAAAACTGCTGTGGACATTGACAGTGTTTGATGTATATCGGAGAGCGAAAAATGCTTAGACACCCTTCGAATACGCAAATAATTATCCTTGACACGATATTCACCTCCTGAACACTTTTTACAAAATTACATAGAATTTCTGAAATGACACAGTGAGTTGCGGCAATGCCGTACTTCCCTGATCTACCGATCTGAGGTGGTATTTATGCGGTAGTGTCGTTTATGCGCACTACATTATTTCGTGGTGCAGTCAGATGTAATTTCGACATCGTTGCCTCGTTTTGATAATTTTCGACTCCATTTACACAAAATTGAACTTTTAATAAAAACATTTTTATCAACACCTCGACACCGGCTTAGTGAATCGATATAAACTTTTTTTTTGTAAGTTTCGTATAATGTGGATTTTGTAAAAATCCACATCAAATGAAATGTCAACTAGGTGTAAGCCCTCAATAATTGGAAACGCACTATTTATTTTTTCAGACATTATCAGTATTGCAACGTAAGCACCGGTGTGTCCTCAGACGCAGACCGAACATGCGTATTTCTCCAACAAAGGAATAATGATGCAATCATAGGACGTTTGCAAAGCGCCCTTTGAGCTACGCCTGTGCTTGGCGGACCGAATCTCACAATTCCATATAATTGTACGCGTAATTCGGCATTTATCTGAGATTAATTAAGGAGCTATACGACGATATGAAGGGGGGCTATGTACTTTGTGGCAGACATCAAGATCGGGTGTGTTTTGCCCCACGGTGGCTTAATAACAAGCCGATAGGAGGAGCAGCCACCTATAGGGACCGAGATATGTTACACCAGGGATGCTGCATGGAATTTAGTTAGCACAGGTATTTCGCGAATATACACCCGCGATGGATGTACAACGTCAACTTGGGTATCTCACTTTGTTGTCAATGCTGCTTGTCATTGTCGTTGGTGGCAACCACAACATATCGGGCTATCCATTAGAATCCAGCTGGTGTTATATATATATATATATATATATATATATATATATATACAGGGTGTCTTGTTGAGAATGGATAATCCTGCAACTGTCGACAGGTGAGATCATGTCCTACTATACGCTGGAATTTCAGTTTAGTAAAAGTCCCACGGTTTTCGAGATAAAAATCATCTGCTTTTGGTTTGTCGCGTGCCATTTCTACATATGATAACTTTTTTGACCTGCTTAAAAAAAAATACTTTTGGCTATTTGTTTTATATACTTCGTTTCAACCATAAATGTTAAGGAAACTTTATGAAAAAAGGTCTTATGCAGAATTTTCATATAAACCAATTTGAACCTCTAACTGTGATTGCTTGCGGTGTAAATAAAATATACTACGCATATCGTGCCAATTACTTTAAAAAGTTGATAAGTTATTGTCGATTCATATCATTTGTAAAAATGGTATGCGAAAAACCACAAGCAGATGATTTTTTTTCGAAAAATAACAGAAAGTCCAAAATCTCGAAGACTGTGGGACTTTTACTAAACTGAAATTCTAACATGTAATAGGACATGATCTAACCTATCGATCGTTGCGGGATTATCCATTCATAACAGGACACCCTATACAGCCACACGCACACCCACACACATACCCCCACACACACACTCTCTCGCTCTCTCTCTCTCTCTCTCTCTAGTCACACACTTGCATCCCATATAGCACATACGAATGGAATTCTCTGTGACTCTCACTTGCTTCGCTTATAGTGTCCCGTAGGTTGTATACATATACTATAACGCCGCATTAATTCCCTCCTCTGTTCTTGTCACATTATCGGCCGTAATCGATAGCCGACCCGACCTCTATTCCATCTCACCCCTTTCATCCATATATATATATATATATATATATAGATTACTCTCCGCATATCGCTCAGATTCATATACGGACACAAGTCGCTTGCGCTGGATTTTCCGAGAGTTTTATGCATTCTCGAACATCGAGGATAAAGCAACCGCGCCAGGTGAAAATGAGGAAAAGGGATCCTATTGAACACGATTCAATCAAGCGAGCCATTTCCCACAAACAAAGGCCTTATTGCAAGATGACAACCACTTTTCTGAATTGGAAAACATTGCTTAGATCTTATCGTGGATTGTTCTAGGGGTGAATTAAACGCAATATGATGCAAGTGATCTTTGCAACTATTCGTAAGAACAAAGATGTTCAGTCATCCACTACGCAAAACCGTGCAAATCCGGAACTTGCACTTTGCTTCTTCATTGTACTGCTGTGGTTGCAAAGCTTTCCATGAACAAGCCGCTTTCCCAATGTGGGCTTCCTATGTGGAAGCTGCGTTGGTATAATAAAATTGTCAGAAAGCAATTTGCGAATTTGGAGATGGCATAGTTATCTTTTTAACTATCCATATGTAGTGATGTTGAAAACATAAAAAAAATAGCGTGGAGGCTCGAAAGTTGGGAAAAGTAAAGGTACCTAGAGGCCCGGGAATATTTTTTCTGCGACACGGTTGGTAAAAAATGAACGCATTTTTTTTAACACGAAGGTACATATATTGAGAGACTTTTAAAAAAATACAGAAAAACAACAAAAACATGGCTGCCGGCAGATGATGACATTTTTTTCGCGACGTTCGGCGGTGGACACTCTCCTGCTTGAACGGTCCATCCGAAATCTGAAAACCAAACGGGTTATTCATGTGAACAATAAATACAAGTCGTTGACGATCGTCAATTTTCTAAATAATTTTTTTTAACAACGTGGCGACGAATTGAATCTCGAACATACAAAATGTATGAAAAAGTCGTTCTTTTTACGTAACTTTAAAAAAATGAAGATCGACTTTAAAAAAGTAAGATCGTCAACGACGTTTAAATATTTCTCATCGTAACTTCAGTAAATTTGGGAACAATCCATCAAGTGGTTCTCGAGATATCGCGTCCACCGACTTTGAAAACAGTGTTTCGAGAAAAACACGTTTAAAGTTTAAAGTACGCTGCTGCTGGCGGTCGCCCGGTTGACTGTTAGAAGCTGTGACTCATTTAATTTTAGGAATATTTCAATGAAATTTTTGGGGAATACAGGAGAAAGGTGATATTATCGAATAAACATATTTTTGGAAAATGCAACTTTTTGACCCATCTAGGTAGATGTAGTCCGTTGAAGAGAGTAGAAAGGCTGAAAATATGGAAAAGCGTATTTTTTTCTTGTTAACCTGTTCTATTACTACAATCTTTTACGTACATATTGGCGCAAAATGACTGATAAATTCGCAAAATTGAGCTCGGGAGAGCCAAAACTATGAGGGTGCAGATTGCCTCACGCAGGTAGCGATGCTTTGAAAATCTGCTCTCGAGGAGCCGTTTTACACGCGGGAAATTTTTGAGATTCATAAGTCATAGTTTCCTACAGTAATACTAGGCCCGGACTTCACAAAAGTTTTTCTCAAAACATTTTTTATTAGTTTTGCCACGATAACTCACGAATGCCTTGGTTTTTTCTTTTACATAAATATAACCATTTTCTCCACACATTGAACCGATGTCTGTATAAATTTAAAAAAATGTCTACTCATACAGCAATGAAAGTAGCAAAAAAATCGTGTTTCTTAGATTGTTAGCCGACATTCTTCGCATGCTTGCATTTTTTTTAGTTTCCAGGTTCAATCTAGGGAGGCAAATTCCCCCAATGGGATGTCGTTTGAAAACTTGGAAAAATTCGCATCCGGCTATTTGGAATCGTGGCAAGAAGAGAGTAAAGACGCGCGGTTGTCTAAACGCTTAAGGCCTTAGGCCACGGTAACGGGTATAAAATCATGTGCAAATTTAACAATTTGTTTCGTATGAAAAAGTGATTCACTCATAAAATTGATTACACATCTATTTAGTATGAATATCAAGCTGTTAGAAATATATATATATATTTCGATGTACAAAACGGCCGACTACTAATATTTTCTTTTGTTATCTTTTTTTAAGCGCTCCGCGGCGTGACATTTAGCATCAATTTTCTACCTAGAACAAAAAACAAAAATTCTCGTCAATCTACATTTGAATACCTAGAGAAGTACGTACGGAATTGAAAAAATATTGTTTTATTCAAAAGTTATTGGTATATGAACTTAAACAATGAATTTTCAGTGAAAAATTTCGTTATAACTGCTCATAAACCGCTCATAAAATGAAAAGTTTTCGATTAATAAGAAATTCCGTACATACTTCTCTGCGAAATGCAATTGGGAACATAACTTTTAAATTTGAAGTAAATCGAGTGAAAATCGTTGAAGTTATTTGTCACGCCAATTGGAAAAAGCTGTTTTCGAGAAGTTTTGAATAGTCGGCCATTTTGTAAATCGAAGAAAAAAATTCTAACAGCTTGTTATTCATACTAAATAGATGTGTAATTAATTTTATGAGTGAATCACTTTTTCATACGAAAAGAATTGTCAATTTCGCACGTGATTTTATACCCGTTACTGTGACCTAACGCCTTAACGGGTAGAAAACAATATGATTTTTTCCGTGTTGCAAAACATTGAACGCAGCGTTGCAAGGCAGAAAAAACATTCCCATGAAGCATGCTCCATTAAAGAAAGTAAAAATCACTCGTGCAATGGTTAACCCCCTATAGTCACACCTTCTAAAAATAACCTTATAGTCACACGGGGTGTATTACACCCCACCCACTTTGACGAGTGAAAAAATCATGCAAAAATTGCAAAAAAAAGGTTTAAAAAAATTCTACAGTCTATTTTCAACCTTTTTTTGCAAGACTGCATAAATTATTTTCCAATCGTTTCTTTTTTTCTAATAAAAAAAAATTATTGAAAAAAAAAATTCGGAAAAAATGACTGTTTTTACAAAAATTCGTATAACTTTCTTAATTTTTGGTTAAAAAAAAAAAAATCATTTGATATACCTGAAAGATCATGTTTTAAGGTAAGGAAGGTGGAATAATCGTCCGCTTCAAAAAGTATATTTATTTAAACATCTGAAGCGCGGACTTTTCTGAAGAAAATTATACTCCAATTTTATTCAATTCATTGATATTTTATTATCAAAAAAATTTCAAAAAAATTTCAAAAAAATTTACATGGTAACTACAAGTGTTCTTAAACTTATTTTATAGTTATTTTTTTTTACTCGATGCCCATCCCGCAATCAATGCAAATGTATGCCCTATGCCTGTCGCACATAGCTCGTTCGCACGATGGGCATTGCATACAACTTTTTCTGTCGCTCCCTCGGGGACATAAAGTACATCTCGATTGTTTATCCAATCTGGGACGCTTGTTATCAGTGTTTCTCGCTTCCCGAACATTTAAAATGGCATTAATACCGGTTTTTAAATAATTTTGGAGTGAGCTCATGGTGCACCGTTCTTGCAAGTGCGGTTTTATCAGGTCCATATACAGCGATTTTAAACATTGCTCCATGGTTACTTTCTCAAGCCGATTGTTTCGATTGTTGAGACATTTCAATAGTATTCTCGCGTTTACCGCGGCTTGGTCGAGAATACCAAAGAAATATCGCATCGGCCAGCGGTTCGTTCGCCGATTTTTTTAGAAAAAAAATATAAAAACATTACAAACATTTTTTTAGTTACTTACTGCGGTAAATTGACACAAAATATTCACAAAAAAAAACTCGCTCCAAAAACAATTTTTTTAGCACAGTAGTCACATGGGGTGTGGCGCACCCCAGATTTTCGCACACTCCGCTTCAATCAGCTGTTCAAACAATACTAACGGGCCCTTTCAAATAGGACCGACTCGGCGCCCTTCTTGAAGGTTCAAATAGCCTGTAGATGTCAATACTAGGCCCATTTTCGAAAAATTTCGGACCGGAATCCGAGGTTGAAAATGGGCTGGGGTGTATTTTACCCCGTTTATTTGAAGAATAACTTCTTAGCCGATCTCGAACAATTCACAACACAAGCAATTTACCCCGATTTATTTGAAGAATAACTTCTTAGCCGATCTCGAACAATTCACAACACAAGCATATACCTACGCATTGTAAATGAGCAGAGCCGTAAAGGATTATTTTTTTATTGACCTCGCCGTAACGTTTTTCCATCGCCCTTTACCACCGTGGCCGGTATCCGACGTGCACCGATTGGAATAGAAAAAAAATCGAAGAAATATGCTATAGGGAGGGTAAGAGAGTCTGAAAAAAAAACGGTGGTGAGAGAGATTTTCCCGCGTCTTAACGTCGGGGTTGAGTATGATGCGGATAAATTCGTGAGGCGTGAGTGAAAGCAGAGAGGCTGGGATTTTATCCCGTCTCATCTTCGTTGTCGCGTTATTGGATGGGACGAGATCCGCGGTAATCCAGGTTCGCAACGAGAAAGTGGATACACGATGATGAATAATAGGGTGCCCACGGTTCATAATACAAATTGTGCTGCACCCTCACAGCAAATAAAGAGTGTCTCAAAAAGAACCAACATTTTAACGGGATTTTCCACTCTGGGAGCCCAATTTGAAGGGTCAGAATGATGCATTTTTTTCTAGTATCACATTGGTTGGAATAAATACATTTTTCCCAGCATATTGTACACATGTTTGTGGTTACAATGTAATTTTTTCGGAAGGAAATCTTTCAAAGTGTTCATGATGCTGCAGTTGGCGTTGCAGTCCACCAGCAGCGAGGCCCGAAACGGCGGGATCTCTACCAGGCTCAAATTTCATCTGAAACGAAAACAACGAAATGTTTTCTTCAAATATATTCAACTGGCTATGGGTGCAATGTCTACTTTTCGAAATTTCGAAAAATATGATAAATGACAGGTTCTCCAAAGAAAACATCATTTTTTTCTTGAAAAACAGCATGCTGAAGTCATTGTTATTAACAAATGGTTGATCCAATAAAAAAATGCGATCGTGAACCGAAAATGACGGCTGTTTGAACGCCGTGCAAATTCAAGTCAATAGATCGCGTCAGATCGCGGTAAACCCAACGAACACGGTTCCACTAAAATAGGTGTAACTTCGTCAACTTTTAGAACTTCAGGGTCTGCTTGGTCTTAAAATATTCTTGAAAGTTAACATCATAACAATATGCAAGAAAACGATTTTTTGAAGTTTCCAGAGAGGAATAACCCCTTAAAATGCGCGCTGCCTTTTTTGTGGCGAACATAGAGTACTAATTTTTGACAACTGGCATCAGGAGGTAATGAGGTTTAGTCATGGAGAAGTACACGTTCGAACAGCGCATAGAAATTGTGAAAATTCACTACTAAAAAGGTGAACATTTTGCAACCTGCCACACTGCGGGCGAAACAATGCAGTTATTGCAGACGAAGTTTCATGGTCTTTTTATCTCGCGCCACGACGATGTCAATTGGCCACCAAGATCGTGCCATTTGACGCCATTGGATTTCTTTCTTTGGGGCTTTCTGAAAGAAAAAGTGTATGCCAATGAGCCACAGATCATTCCGGCGCTCAAGGAAGTCATTGGAGGCACCATTAATAAAATTAGTCCGAAATTATGCCCAAATGTTATTGAAAATTTCGTTAAAAGCGTGAACGTTTGCAAACAGCGACGAGGCTACCATTTTTCGGATATTGTGTTCAACACATAACCTCCATGTTTGAATCTTATAATAAAATTAAAATATTGGTTATTTTCCAATACAAAAATACGTTTTATTAATAAATAAAAATGTCAAGGTATTTTGAGCCTTCACCTGCTGATTTCTGGATACACAAGAAACGCGACTCTTTTGCCAATATCGAAGGATCTATTAGCCATCCACTTGTTCATATCGTTACGATAAGATATCAGATTTTTTAAATATATGCGACAGATTGAACTGCTGTTTTTGTTGTATCTTCTGAAAACCAAATTATCCTCGAAGCTTAAACATAAAAAAAAATAAAGATTATCTTTAAAACGATATATATATATATATAAGAACATCATATAAAAATGGATACACATTGGTACTGGAATAATTACGCTTGTCGTTTTTTGTTTTTGAAAGTGGTCACATGGTTTTGTTCGAATATTAATGAAATTTATTTTCTTTTTATTGATTAAGGCGTTACCCCCGCTTGTAGCGCAAAAAAGGCCTTTTTCATGAATTATTTTAAAGAAAACTACAAAACTTTTTTAATCGATCAATATAACATCTTAAAGAACATATCTTGAAGAACTTTCAGTAATTTTTTTATTGAAAAATATTACATTGTTTAGTGGCAAATGGCCGTCAATGAAATAATATTTTTATATACACGGTTTGCGGTGACCAACATTGCGGCGAAGTGGATCATCTGAAAAAAAAATGCGGATGGATTTAGTCAAATATAAGTATAAACTAGTCTTTAATCGAAGGATTTTAAAAAATATTCATTTTTCACAAAATGGCGGACAGTCAAAGTTAATGGTTCGATTTTAACGAAAAAAAATCGAACGATTAAAGACTACATTTTTATGTATTAAATAAGCCTGCAAAATTTCAAGAAGATCGGTTCATTAGTGTTCGAGTAATCTTGGTCACCGACTTCAGAAATGCCATTTTGAGAAAAACGCGTTTAAAGTTTCAATTTCCGGTCGTTTACACAACGGATTCTTCTCTTCCAACGCTCATATCTCAGTCAATTTTGTTCGGATCGACTTGAAATTTTCAGGACATATTCTCAGATACTTATAGTTCAAAAAAATGCAATAAAAAAATCGATTTTTTCAAAATCGCAAGTGGGGGTAACCCCTTAAAATGGACACACCACTACTGTAACCGTCGCGATTTATGCTTCGGATATTCGAAAAATTACTTTTTTTGTCCTGTTCAATTATTACGTTGCATATGTTTATACTTCCGGAGTAACGTTTCCATTTGCCCTCTTTGCTCGTCCCTCGATTTCCGGAACCCCTCGAGAGAACGATAAATCATCGAACTGTTTTTTCTCGTTCTCCTTATTGCATTGAAGTAAAACCAAACATACGAATTATCTGATGTTTGTCGGTTCACATGTGGCTGCCAATGAATAACCATCGCCATATTGTCTTTATCAATTCACGTTACCTTTAAGGCAGTGTTATTGTCTAGAGCGTTATTTTGGAGGTGATTTTTCGGAACAAATAAGACCAAAACATAAAAAAAAATTAATACACATGTTTATATTCTTCAAAAAAAAATGTTCAATTAAAAAATTTAAAAAAATTGTTATCATGTGCTTACTTTTGTTTTTTAACAACAGTGCATGGAAAACGGCTCCAATTGGGGGTCGGTATTGTCGGCGGTGTATGAATGTAAAAAAAACCAGACATATTCTTCTTAGTTTGTGTGAGTGTTGTGATCCTTAATAACAGATTGACAATGACAAAAATTACACCATGGTGGCATGCTAAACTTTCATTATCAATTTTTCCTATTTTCCTGACCATTCTATGAGTTATATAAATAAATTTAAAAAAACATTATTTCGACTGTGCTACCAATGTTGAAAATCAGTCTACCGAAGGTGTATGCCAAATCTGACAATGAGCTCAATCGACGAATTGGTTATCGAGATATCGTGTTTGCCGATCCGAGAAGCATAGTTTCGAGAAAAACGTGTTAAGGAGTGAGATGCAGTCAGAGGCGTGAAAAAACTAACATTTTCAATAATTTTTTTTTCATAGTAATTAAGTTTGCTTTATAAAAGTGATTACACAGACTTTTTATGTTATATTTCAACTTGACGTGTACAAATTTTCAAAGAAAAATATTCATTATTTATAAAAAAAATCGCCATCTTTGTCGGACGCCCTTCGGCATGTAGTGCTTTGCGGTGACCTCCATAAAATTTTAATGGATCATCTGAAATTAAAACAACCAAACAAAAATCATTAGTTTAATAATAAACCTAGTCCTTAATCGAAGCTTTTTTTTCAAAAATTAACGAAATGGCGGCTTCCGACAGATAACTTTTGATTTTCGACCAAAAAATCGCTCGTTTATTGTTGAAAAAAAATAGAAATTTTCAAGAAAAATGAAAATCCTTCGATTAAGAACTAGTTTTTAATGCTATTAAAAAGCACACACAATTTCATCAAAATACATAGAGTGTTTTTTGAATTATAGTGGTCACCGACTTGAAAAACATAGTTTCGAGAAAAATGCGTTCAAAGTTTTTCGATGTGGATACGGTATCATATGTTCGTAAAATTTTGAGCTCGATGGATGAAACTAAACTTTTTTTTAATGTATTTTGATCTCCTGAACCCGAATATCACAATTTTTGCCGAAAACTCGAGCATTCAATTGTTTATAGCTAGTTGTTAAAACAATTTTTCAAAAAATTAAAGTTTTTCGGGATGAATTATTTTTTTAAAAATATTTTGGGCAATTTAAAAACGAAAGTATTATTTATGAAATTTGGCTAAAGTTCATAGTTTTTGAGTAATACATTTTTGAAAAATTCTGAAAGAGTATACCAATTTTACACTTGTAATATGTATAGAAATACTAATTAAAAAATTACTTACATCAAATCATGAATTCCTGGCCCATACAATAGGGCTTCTGGAGATGTGGAAGCTTCCAAAATATCAATTTGTTGTTGTCTTCGAAGCATTCTGCTTTCCCGGGTATTATCGTTTGCGCGTTTGTCAGCCGCTACCTGCCATGGGGACCCGACGCCCCTTCACTAATTGTGGGACATCTCGAAAACTATTCGTCGTATTGACTTGACATTTTCAGGGAATATTTTCGAAACATCATACATCAAGAAAAAAGCTGAAGAAAATAGATTCTTTGAAAATTGTGACTTCATCTCACCCCTTAAGGCGGGATATACATTTACAACGACAAAAAAATCGATTTTTTTTTCTTTCTTTATACGATAAAACTATATATGTAGAATATTTACCCGAAGTTTCAAAGCGAATTTAGAAAAACATCAAACGTTATAGCCCGTCAACGCTGTGCCTCACCGCTCGGATTCGGACTGGGCGTGAACTTCAAAAGCATATTTCTCAAAACTGCATTATCGAAATTTGCGTGCAGGATTAGTCAAAAACTCTTGAGCCGATTGAGTTGAAACTTGGTGGAAATATTGATAATATTGGTACCATCTACTTGGCGAGAATTGTTTTTGAAAAATTGAAAAAAAAAAAACGGCGGATAAAGTTTCGAAAAGCCCATACCGCTTTTTTCCTTGACATTTTGTATACTTATGTATCTTGACTCGCTGAACACGAAAATGACAATTAGAATTGGCGCAAATTTGATTTTCAAGATAAAAACTGAAAAAAAAAACGGAATTGTATAGTTTTTTATTTTATTTTAACAAATGTTGATCGTAGAGGAAAATATCTTCTACAAAAGTTGTAGCCCTTTAAAAGACTGATAATTTATGTTCTATACAAATTTTGTCTTAAATTATTATTTTCCAAGAAAATGGGATAATACTCCAAATAAGTATATTTTGCTAAACTCCATTAGTTTCGATATTATCTACTTACGCACTTTACTGGATATGGGCCCCAAGTAAACCCAAATAAAACAAACACAAACAGCAATCAAAACAAACCCAAGCAAACTCGGGTATGTTGAATTACGGGGTGCGTAGAACACTGGGGTTGGCGGAGAGCACCTCGAATGGGTACGAAGAATCGTGGGGTTCGTAGAACACTGAGGTGGGTAGCGGGCACCTCGGATGGGTACGTGGAATCGCGGGATGCGTAGAACACTGGGGTGGGTTCGTTAGGCACCTCGGATGGGCGCGTGGAATCGTGGAGTTCGTAGAACACTGGGGTGGGCGGAGGGTACCTCGGATGGGTACGTGGAATCATGGGGTGTGTAGAACACTGGGGTGGGTTTGTTGGGCACCTTGGATAACATCGAAACTAATAGAGTTTAGCAAAATATACTTATTGGAGTATTATCCCATTTTCTTGGAAAATAATCATTTAAGACAAAACTTGTATAGAACATAAATTATCAGTCTTTTGATGGGCTACAACTTTCATATAAGACATTTTCCTCTACGAGCAACATTTGTGGAAATATAATTTAAAAACTACAAAAATCCGTTTTTTTTTCAGCTTTTATCTTGCAAATGAAACTTGCGCCAATTTTACTTATCATATTCGTGTTCAACGAGTTAAAATACATAAGTATACAAAATTTTAAAGAAACAAGCGGTATGGGCTTTTCGGAACTACACCCAAAACGACTTTTTTCATCTACATTTTACAGAAATGTTGCGTGAGATGTTGATTTTTATTTGTAAATGCGTGCCATTTTCTTAAATTTGTATTTTCTTCATTTTGATTACCGCCCATAGAAACTATACATGTTCTTACTGAAAAATGTTTCACCTTTTTTTGCAAATCAAAGTCTACCGGAAGTTAGACTGCACCCCGATTCGCAACTCCCGCGGCGACTTTGCTGTAACACTCTGCCACAGCTACGTTATTTTGATGATCAATTAATTAAAAAAATTGTTTTGTACACTTAAATATATTATTAAAGTATATCTAAAGTTTGATAATTGTAGAATAATTATTTCTTAGTTTAAAAAATCCCTCAACATTGCTTATTTTTGTCCTGTCTAAATTTATATCCCGCCTTAAACGGTTTTCACAGACGTATTCAGAAACATACGTGGAACATTAAAAAGAAGAAAAAAAAACGATTTTTTCAAATTTCTAGACAACAATACTGCTTTAAATAAACATCACTGTTCTCGTGGGATGTAGGTACTGAGACCCTCATTACCCTTAAAACTTTCATGTATGCAAATTTTCGATCGCCACGTTCTACACAGGTGAACAAAATTGAAATAGTGTATGCTAAAACCGATACAACGATATAAGAACAAATTACTGCTCAATCAAGTTTTTTGCGAAAAGCAATTCTTACTATTATAAATCTATATACGTAATTATTTTACGATACTCCCTTCCCGTTTCAAGTAGCCAACCATAACATCAAGTACGTCTCTTCATTACTTCCGCCCTCATAATTCCACCGCGTTTATTTTTCTACTCGTCGAAAGGGAGCTCGAGCTTCGGATTTAATAAAAATTGCGCAAACAAAAAAGCTTCAAAACTTAATATCGCAGGAATAAAAAAAAACGAAATTGGACGAAAAAGATGCCATTTGAAATTTATTTACGATACACAATAAAAACATCATTTGCGTATAATAAAAAGTTCATCCGATTCATCGTATACCCAAATAATGTAAAAGTTCTCTTCAAATTTGACAATTTTCTGTGCCACGTACAATATTACGTTGGATAGAAGCTTAATATGTATTTTAGTCCAAGCTGGAACACAGTGTTCCTAATTTTTGCCACAGTATCATTGGTAGCGTTCTCATGCTCTCGTCTGTTATGTACAGCTGTTACCACTACTCAGCGATTGGTACTCCCCTCGCTCGCCGACGTCGCCAGGCGATGCTTGAGCGTCCCGTTCTATTTACGTACTACTTTGCGCTTGTCGGCGGTGTGTAACAACAGCACGGCAGCAGAATTTACCAGTGTAGAGAGTAGCGATAGCCAGCGGGCATCACCGCACGGCACACCGAGGCCGCATACAGACTCGTTAACGCATATACATAGATTGACCCCATATATGTGTGTGTGTGTGTGTGTGTGTGTGTGTGTGTATGTATGTATTTTGACCGCAAGCACATACGTTGCGAGCCTCATTACACATTGACAGATTATCAAGTTTTGATAACTTCGCTTGCCGGGCCACTGGAGGTTTCAATAACTAAATAAAGACCCGGGAGCCCGAAATCGCGCGCCATCTCTCGTCGTAGTACGAGAAGACGCGGGATTACGCAAGGTCGCGCTGAAATATACAGGGTGAGGCACCTAAAGTGTTACAGAGCAATAGCACTCAAACTATTGATCATATCTAAAAATGTTTCAGACAAAAGTTTCAGTGTTCGAGAAGGCCGTCATACTTGACCACCGTATTTTTTTATCGGCGGAGGCGCTGAAGCAACGTCAAGGTCAACTCGACTTTATGAAACGGAATGGCATCTTTTTTTTCAACCATCTTGTCGAGCACCTCAAGCCGCATCAAAAACATCCAGGGGTCAAAGTGGTTCAAGGTCATTCAAGGTCAGCATCGATGATACAAATCTAAATATCTCGGATCACTACCAAATATTTGGGTGTGATCCGAGATATTTAGAATTTTATTTCATTTTAATAGGTGACCTTGAATGACCTTGAACGACTCTGACCCCCTGATGTTTTTTATGCTGCTTGAGGTGCTCAACAAGGTGGTTGAAAAAAATGCATCATTCCATTTTAAAAGTGGAGTTGACTTTGTCGTAGCTTCGGCGCCTCCACCGATGAAAAATAGGGGGGTCCAGTATGACGGCCTTCTCGAACACTGAAACTTTTGTCCGAAACATTTTTGGATATGATCAATAGTCTGAGTGCTATTGCTTTGTAACACTTTATGTGCCACACCCTGTATTTATAGGGTGTCCCTTTTATCTCTGCCACCCGAAATAACTCGAGAGTTATCGACGTCACAAAAAAATGTTCCAGACAAAAATAGTATGGTGTGAAGGGGGCCATTAAATGCGACCAATTTTGTTTACTTCGGTGGAGGCGCTGACGCACAGTGAATGATGGTCAGTATCGATGATACAAATTGAAATATCTCGGATCACTACCAAATACTTGATGGGGATCCGAGATATTTAGATTTGTATCCATTATGGAATAAGATTCAAAGCATCGCGCCATCAATCTACTGCTCACTCGAAGAAAAAAAAACAGTTCTGGTTGCCTCTCACATAGTTGTGGAGTTCTATCTACTTTTTATTGATAGTTTTGTTGATAGGAACGATTTATTGTTCGTTACAGGGGCGGGGGCGGGGGGGGGGGGCAACGTCACAGAATTTACTCGAGTGTACCGTCGTTAATATTTGTCTGATGAGGAAAAGTTCTGAATACATTGAACGGGGGTATACAGAACTCAAACGAAAAATTCATTTTCCACACAAAAACTTGGTTTCACATTAAGCATTCCATCGCGCCATCAATCTGCTGCTCAGTCGACGGAAGAAAAATAAAATCAGGTACGGCGGTCTCTGACATAGTTCCGGAGTTCTGTGTACTTTTTATTGACAGTTCTGTTGTTAGTAACGATTGTTTTTTTGGGGGGGGGGGGGGGGGGCAACTTCACACAATTTACTCGAGTGTACCGTTGTGAATATTAGTCTGATGAAGAGAGCCTGTAAAGACATTTAACAGAACTGTTGCGGGGGCTGCCGGGACTCCAAAAAGAAAAAATCTTTCAAAAAAAAAAAATTTGGATCTACTGAAAGCATTCCATCGCCCCATCAATCTAGTGCTCAGGCGAAGGAAAAAAAATAAAAATGAGTTCTTGTTGCCTCTCGCTTATTGCTGGAGTTCTATGAACTTTTTATTGATGGTTTGAATGTTAGTAACGATGTTTTTTCCGTTAGGGGGGGGGGGGCGCACTCCACAAAATTTACTCGAGTATACGGTTGTAAATAGTTGTCTGATCAGTAAAAGTTGTAAAGCTATTTAACAAAACTCTTGCGGGGGCAACCAGAACTCCAAACCAAAATTCATTTTTGCGAAGAAAAAAATTTGGTTTCACTCAATGCATTCCATCGCGCCATCAATCTACTGCTGAGTCGAAGAGAAAAAAAGAGTTCTGGTTGCCTCTCACATAGTTCTGGAGTTCTATGTACTCTTTATTCATAGTTCTGTTTGTTACGATTTTTTTTTTTTTTCGTTAGGGCGTCGGTGGGTAACGTCACAAAATTTACTGGAGTGTTCCGTCGTTAATATTTGTCTGACGATCTTTTTATTGACAGTACTATTTTTGGTAATGATTGTTTTTTTTCGTTATGGTGGAGAAGGGGGGCGGGGTGGAACTTCACACACTTTACTCGAGTGTACCGTTGTAAATATTAGTCTGATGAGGAATATCGCAAAGCAGGTATTTCATTTTAATAGGTGACCTTGAATGACCTTGAACGACTTTGGCCCCCTAATGTTCTTTATGCGGCGTGAGGTGCTTCCATTTGAAAAAGTGGAGGTGACCTTCACTGTGTGTCAGCGCCTCCACCGAAATAAAAAAATTGGTCGTATTTGATGGCCCCCTTCACATCGTACAACTTTTGTCTGGAACATTATTTTGTGACGTCGATAATTACCAACTTATTTCGGGTGGCAGAGATAAGAGTGACACTCCGTATATATATGTGTATAGGGTGTCTCAAAATGAATTGACATTTGAATTGATTAATAAAACGTATTATTTATTTGAAAAGTACCAATATTTTTGTTTTACTATAAGGTATAAACATGGAGGTTATGTGTGGAACACAATATTCGTTATATGGCCGCCTCGCCCCTGTTTGCGAATGTTCACTCTTTTAACGAAATTTCAAATAATATCCAGGCATAATTACGGACTAATATCATTAAGGGGTTAGGCCACAGTAAGGGGTATAAAATCATGTGCGAATTTGACAATTTTTTTCGTATGAAAAAGTGATTCACTCATAAAATGAATTACACATCTATTTAGTATGAATATAAAGCTGTTCGAAAAAAAATATATATATATATATATTTTTTCGATGTACAAAATGGCCCAATTCTAATATTTTCTTTTGTTATCTTTTTTTAGGTGCTCCGTAGCGTGACATTTAGCATCCACAATTTTTTTACTTGAACGAAAAAAAAAAATTCTCGTCAATCTCCATTAGAATACCTAGAAAAGTACGTAAGGAATTTAAAAAATATTGATTCATTCAAAAGTTGTAGGTATTTGAACTAAAGAAATGAATTTTCAGTGAAAAATTTCGTATTAAACTGCTCATAAAATGAAACGTTTCCGATTAATCAGAAATTCCGTACGTACTTCTCTGCGAAATGCAGTTAGGGACATAACTTTTAAATTTGAAGTAAATCGAGTGAAAATTGTTGAAGTTATTTGTCACGCCAATTGGGAAAAACGCTGTTTCGAGAAAAACGCGTTTAAAGTTTTACATATAACTTTTTTGTTGTTCAACTTAGAAAATGCAACTGAACATTTTTTTACCGTTATGTTGCGATGCCAGCTCCGTAAAGTTGCCCCTCCAAGGCAAGATCGATCTTTTGAAAATTCTACCGTGGCCTTACGCCTTGATGGTGCGTCCAATTGTTTCCTTGAGCTCCGGAAAGGTCTGTGGATCATTGGCATACACGTTTCCTTTCAGAAAAGCCCAAAGAAAGAAGTCCAATGGCGTAAAATCGCACGATCTTGGTGGCCAATTGGCATCGCCACGGCGCGAGATAACACCACCCTGAAACTTCGTCTGCAATAACTGCATTGTTTCGCCCTCAGTGTTGCAGGTTGCGCCATCTTGTTGGAAGAACGCATCGTCCAAGTTCATCCCGTTTATGCCATTTATCGGATATCGTGTTCCACACATAACCTCCATGTTCGTAGCTTATATTAAAATAAAAATATTCGTACTTTTCTAATAAATAATTCGTTTTATAACTAAATTAAAATGTCAGGTCATTTTGAGACATCCTTTATAACGATGAAACGGTTCGGCCGGAAAATTTACTTTCCTTTTCAAATGGCCGCGTTGTCGTACTGTCTCAATTACGCGTGTGCAAATCACGTTGGCAAGTGAATGAACGAGTCAAGGTGAACTTGCGACGAAAGCTGGCGATGATATCGTCTGCCTCGTGTCAAGGGAAATACACTTGACAAAAAATTCTTCCGCGATATTCACAACACTTTCTATATGCGGTGCGTGGGAGGGAGGGAGGGAGGGAGGGAGGGAGGGAGGGCGGGAGGGAGGGAGAGAGAGAGAGAGAGAGAGAGGGCGAGAGAGGGAGAGAGATTAAGCGAGCAGGGTATATTGGTTTTTTTTACTTCGCCCAGTTTCCCGAATAAGCACGAGTAATTAAAGAAACTCGCCCCTCTCGATGAACGTTTTATTTATCGTTCGTTCTCTCTTAATTGCATTATTGTTACCAGCTAAACGAAGGGATTGTTGTGACAATGGACGAAGAACAATGGATGATAAACGAATGGGGGAAGGGCCGAAGAAAAATAGCGTAATAAATCAATAATGATAAATATATCCACAATTACGAAACAGCAGGGAGGGCTGCTGTTGAGTACACGTTGGGCAGCATATTTGAATATTACGTAAGTCCAATCGATCGTTAAACTCACGGGCAAGTTATATTTTTATCCGAAGCAGGTCCGCGTAATCAGCTCGTCTTCAGAATGGAATAACCTGCTGCATTAAGGGGTTAGACCACAGTAACGGGTATAAAATCATGTGCGAAAATAACAATTTTTTTGTATGAAAAAGTGATTCACTCTTAAAATTAATTATACATCTATTTAGTATGAATATCAAGTTGGAAAAAATATATTTTTTTCGATGTACAAAATGGCCGACTACTAATATTTTCTTTTGTTATCTTTTTTAGGCGCTCCGCAGCGTGACATTTAGGATCCAAATTTTTTACCTAAAACAAAAAACAAAAATTCTCGTCAATCTACATTAGAATACCTAGAAAAGTACGTACGGAATTTGAAAAATATCGTTTTATTCAAAGTTGTAGGTATTTGAACTTAACAAATTAATTTTCAGTCAAAAATTTCGTTATAACTGCTCATAAGCTGCTTATAAAATGAAAAGGTTTATTAGATTAATCAGAAATTCCGTACGTACTTTTCTGCGAAATGCAATTAGGAACCAAACTTTTAAATTTGAAGTAAATCGAGTTAAAATTGTTGAAGTTATTTGTCACGCCAATTGGGAAAAAGCTGTTTCGAGAAGTTTCGAGTAGTCGGCCATTTTGTACATGGAAAAAAATACATCTTTTCTAGCAGCTTGATATTCATACTGAATACATGATTTTATACCCGTTACTGTGGTCTAAGCCCTCAAATTACAAGCGCGGAAGAACTCTCGACATTTAAATTGTCGCGATCGATTTCTACGCGTCCATCTCATCATAATTTTGTTACTTTTCTTCGTATCTTGTGGATTTTTTTTTTTTTTTATTATTCGTCGCAGATAAATTTCTCCGCAACAAGAGGAAAAAGCGGTGGAACAAGTTGAGCAATTACTACGCAATTTATTGCGTTACGTTTCGAAGCGAAGCTGCTGGAAGGATTTTTATCGTTAACCCTCTTACGAATACAGTAGAACCTCGATTATCCGAATTTTCGGTTATCCGAACGCTTCGGGGCCTTATCCGAACGTTCAATCGTCCGAACCCAATGATGGTCTTTTTTGTCAGTTAAGGGGTTAAATACAGTCAAGAGGCCCAAAAATATCGATTTTTCAAGGATTTTTCCTGAGAAGACCCTTAAATCTATTAACGTAAAAATTTGTACACATATTATGGTAACTTTTAACTGTATATTGACATTTTTTATTAGTAAAAATAATTATTTTGAAAGCTGCTTTAGCTGATCTCTGTGAGCGCCTCTAAAAACGGCGTCTTGTGGTGAGCACGATATTTCTAAACTGGATCATCTAAAATGAAAAAACCAAAAATATTTCGCTAATATAATGGATTATCTTGTTATTGATCGAAGGAATAAGCAAAATAATAATTTTTGACAAAATGGCGCCTTAAAAAAACGACTTTTGACAAAAATTTAGGCCTTAAATTGTTTATAAATTGGAAAATATTTATCGGTGAGAAAAAACCTTCGATCAATTACAAAAAAAATATACTTGAAAAGATTGTGTTAAAATTTGAGACTGATCGGTTGAGCCGTTTCCGAGAAATCTTCCTCAACGACTTTAAAAACACAGTTTTGAGAAAAACGCGTTTAAAGTTTTAAAAGCACTTTCGAACGCTCTGGCACGTCATTACAAATGTGCGTGTAACTTCGAGAATATTCGCCGGATTGACAAGACATTTTCTGTGTGTGTGTACTTAAATATAAGTACATTACAAAAGAAAAAAAAACGATTTTTCAAAAATTATCAACGGTATATAACCCCTTAAGAGATCGCCCTAAGGTATCCCCCTCTTTTTTTCTAATAAAGCTGCTTTCTAACACTCAAAGATAAATTCAAAGTACATTATTGCCTATATGTAACTTCATACATCAGATCGTATATACATTGTATGTATATAAGAGAAACCGCCCTGGAACGGTTTGAAACCCAACCAGAAAATAGTCCCATACAGCTGTTGTTCTTGAAACGATTACAGACTTAGCGGCCAATGAACGCGCAACTACTATGCGACAGCGAAAAATTGATCATTATTTCAAGCCGCAATTGTGATTTAACTGCACAAGTGGTCGTGGTACAAAAGTTGAAACTTTATCCATTGTTAATTGCTATCAAATAAAGCATTTAGGGTCGTTGGATTAATAAAGAAAACTTTCGATACTATTTATATTATATGAATTGAAGAATTAGTTCGGATAATCCGAACAATTAGTTCGGATAATCGAGGTTCCACTGTTCAATCTTTGATCTCGTCTATAATGAAGTTCTGCTTCGCCAGTCTGTTGGCGGGGCTGCTATATGAAAAATTATTTTCGAATGTGAATTAATGAGAGTTAGAAGTGAAATTCAGGTATATTTCAATAATAAAATGGAGCGGAGCATATGAAAGGTCGAGTTGCTCTGCGAAGGGAGCAGTTCACACACACACACACACACACACACACGCACGCACGCGCACACACACACACACACACACACACACACACACACACACTTTTATACACACACGTGCATAGAGATGGAGAGTGTGAAGCTCTTTGCCGCGCTCGCTCATCCCCTCGTACCCTCTCCTCTTAGCACACTTAATAAATACGTTTATCGCTTCGGTGCTTCTCGTTCATCGGCTGAGTGGGTCCAATGACGTCACTGGGGCGCTCCTTTAGCGTCCATGAAGCTACAGCCATAAAACAATACAGAGGATGGGTGCTACCTGTCCGCGTATACGTGTAGGGATGTGTGTGTGTGTATGTATAGATGTATCAACTTTTATCAAGGAAAGAGGCTTAACCATCTTTATTTTACGAGCTCGCCCTATACGCTGCCTCTTTTCGTTTGAATGACAGTCGCGAAATAGATACACGCAGATGTTCTCGTGATTGTGCAGGTCTATATCTATATGAGTTCTCATGTCTCGTTCTTACCTGCGAGTAGACTTTTCGCGAGACGCACAGTTGAACTATTGGCAGCTTTGACAGACTAGCTTTCGAACGACATCTGCGTCCCGACAATGCTTTTAGAATTCTGCTTATTTGCTGAAAAATATTGACTTCATCAGAGGAGCATGAATTGACGAAAAGCCGTCTGCCTTTTGGAGGAACGCCTGATCAGGTATACTCATTGAAGTCTGTCTACGTGAATATATATACTGAGTGTCCCATTTTAATATTACACCGGATTTATCTCGAAAAATACTGTTCTGATCAAGTATTATGATAACACTTTTAGGGTTCAGAGGGAGACGTTAAAAAATATTTTTTTTGGTCCGAAATTCAAGATGGCGACGTTAAGATGGCCTACGTGTTTTTTTAAAATGAGATCATGAATTTTTTCCACTAAAACATTTATCAGGGCAAAACAAACAACTTTTGAAGGAAAAGTTTTTTGATAACGTTCGTATATTTTAGGTTAGAATACCATTTTTTACTGCTTTAGCGCTATCCGGAATGTACCTCGAGGAGGTAAAGTCTCCAACATCCCTAGTGTAAGTGTGCGTGTGGGTGAGTTTGTTTGGGTTTGTTTGCGTTATCGCGATATCGCCAAAAAGTAGAGAAATGTTTACTTTTTTATTTTTGGATTCTGAAAGCTGCTATCCGTTGGAGAGTCCTCCGCTGATTTCGGAAGCGCCAGCCTTGTTGGTCAAAAATCTAATTAAGGGGGTAACCTCCTCCAGATATCATTTTTTTTTTCATTGATTTAAAAATTCATTTAGTATCTGAAGAATATATTCCCAAAGTTTGAAACCCAACTGAAAGTCCTAGAGGTCCCTAGGAAGTCACCAAAGTGATGCCCTCCAAAGGTAGCGAGAGTAGGTAAACGAGCGCGCGCCCTTTGCGGCCTCTATCTTTTAATTTCTTAGCCGAACAAGTTTGCTAGTTTACTTTTTGAATAATCGGGGGCACTTCCGACGATTGTAAAGAAAAATTCGGCCTGTGTAACCGTCGTTTTTCGTTGTCACACAAACAGTTCACACAAAAAGAGAAAAATGCAGTCCAGATTAATGATTTCCTAGAAGAAGGCTTGCTTTATGGCTCTGACATAGCAGATTAAGGCCTGAGACCACTCTGCGGGCCGAAAAAATAGACTTTTTGGGGATTTTTTTCCAGAAAAACTACAAAATAAATCGAGATTACAAAAAGGGTGTTTATCATACATGTAATTGACTGTATACAATAATTTTTTCGAAGCGATTAATTTAAAAATGGCGGCTGTGCAGCGTTTATCGCAAAACTGCACTTTTAAAGTTGGTCGGAAACACAACTCAGACAATTTTCAACCGATTCACTTGAAATGTTGAATACATCTTGAAAATACATTGTCTACGGAAGTACGTAGGATTTTCTTTTATATTGCATAGTTCATTTGTTATTAACAATTATCTGACTTTAGATTATGTGATTTTTTAGGCAAATTTTTAACTTTCCACTATAGAAATGCGCCATTTGGCTAAAAATCAATATATCGAAAAAATCATACGAAAAAAATTCATTGGCTCATGATAATTAAAAAATTACAGGAGCTGTTTGTCCTGCCGTGGACCCTGAAAAAACCCTGAAAATTTTGAAATTAATCGCTTCAAAAATTATTATTTACAGTCACTGATATGTATGATAAACACCCTTTTTTGTAATCTCGATTTATTTTGTCATTTTTCTGAGAAAAAAAAGCCCCCAAAAGTGTATTTTTTCGGCCCCTAGAGTGGCCTAATCCTTTAAGCTTGGGTAATTATAAATCACTCTAAACTCTACTTTTTAAGAACGAAAACTTCAATCGAGTTTTTCTCGTACCGTGTTTGTTTCCGTGTCGTGGAATGTAACTCAAAAAATAATGAACCAATGAACTTGAAAATTTGTACAAATATTCTTTAACTTATCGGCCTTTGCACAAACCTAAAATTTCGTATAAATTATTTTAATAAATACTGTTTTTAACGATTTGTTTATTTAAAAAAAGTATTTTTTTCTTTTTGTCCTCAATTTTTTAATTATTAATTTTTTTGCCAAATTCAGGGTCATGCAAAGCGGAATAAATTATTTTGATGAAAAAAAATTGCTTCGTTGATTTTAGTTAACTACAAGGACCTGGGCGTTCCACGGCGCAAACTTTAAGAGGCAAGTTCGAGCACCTCTAGCGCCGTCATTTTGTTTTTTTTTCACTCATGATAGATTTTTTTGTATTTATTTGAACATCAATATCATTATATGATTTGATTCATTGCAATAAATGCTTTCATTTTTTTTTGTAAAAAAGCATTGAAAAACCTGTTGTCTGAAGGAGGTTTCCTTAATATTTCCATAATGCCAATACCGAAGTCTTCTTTCGACGCACCCGTGTTATGCCTGCCCTCAGGGTGCCTATTGTCGGGTTAATTGGGTGGATCTTTCCGATAGCACAAACTGAGATATCGGGATAACCCTTAGGTCCATACCCCCTAGCTGTTGACAGGGAGCTTGGATATGGCTGATTGCAACATCCGCCGATTGAAAATGTTTGTTTTCATAAATACGGATCCCAAATTCTATTGTCAACATACTCATGATACATCCCCATCGAGTTTTCGATCGTCATATTTTTCTAGTGCTTTTTTACACGGAAGAAATTGAGCTACTCGTATGAGCCCAACGCCGTTCTCTAAGTCTACCAAAATCATTTTCGAACACCTGGGTAAATTCCCAGGTCGATCAAATGGTGGTAGAGTTATGGCTGATCGAAAAAATCTCCCTTCAACAGATTTGTCCGATCGGACTTCAAAAGAATGGATCTTTTCGCTTTTCAACCGCTTGAGATAGGCCCTTCGACTCAGCCGGTCCGCTCCGGACTCATTTTATTCGGAATCTTTCACACTGTCGAATAGACTTCGGCCGTTTCGGCTAGATCAATTTGCCGATTCTCTGGATCGTCCCAAGGTCGGCCTAAGGTAAATGTCCCAATTATTGAACAGGTCCCAATTATTGAACACTATCTTGTATTTTTATTATTTCTCATTCACCTGCATGCATTTACTTATTTATAAAAATTTCATTACATATATAGAGCTTTTAGCTATCGAAATGTTACCTTCCTTGTGACAAAAAAAGCTTTAATTAATAGAGCAAAGAATTATTTAATCAGCAACGGTGACCCGATTTGACGTCTCGTGGTAACTGCTTATCGTTTTTGCTAAGACACGCCGCTTCATGCGTAAGGGCATAAAAAATTCAAAAACTGTCGCATCTCAAAAAATAAAGGCGTTTCAGGTTCCTCAGAAAATTTCTTACAAATAACAATTTTTATGAAAAAAAAATTTATTTAATTATTTGTTAAAAAATACGGTGTTCGATCATTGGGACATAGAAAATGCAGTGTGTCCCAATTATTGAACACTCGAATTCTTCAAGATGGCGTCATTAAACCCATCAAAACATCGAAACAGTTAACGTGGACAGATCGTGTGAATCGGATTTATTCAAATAAAAACTGTAAGTTCCTGAATAAATTTACCTTTATTCTTTTAATAATAACTCTAAGATCGTCAAATATATTTTTTATTTGTATTTTCGTGCAATAAACATAAAAAGGAAAGTAAAAAGAGAATATAACCTAAATGTAACCTAAAAATACGAATTTACTGTTCAATATTTTTTGTTCTCCGATATTTCAGGGAGCCAAGCTGTGACAAAATCAAACAAAAACAGAACATAAAAACGAGGAAGCTGAAAATAAAAATAAAATAAAGTTCAAGTTGAAAAGCAAAAATAAACCAAATGCGAATGAACCAAAAACCTGTCAAAAGCGACTAAATATATATTTTTGTATTTTTACATGATTAACAAAAGATTATTTAAGTGTTTGATTTTGTTTTTATTTCTCAATATTGTACTCAAAAGAATATTTTCAGAACGGAAAAAGAATTCTCGAGAGTATTCAATAACTGGGACATGCCTGTTCAATATTAGGGACACAGGCACTTCCAGTGTTTAATAATTGGGACATATGCATGCTTCACATTGTTATTCTTTTTTTTCAATTGAAATAATTTAAAAATATTTTAAAGGGTGATTTTTCGACAGTAAAAATATCAAAGTATCATTTGAACCTGAAAGCGATGGTTTTTTCTTGATTTTATATTTTTTTCTCGCCGAATTCAATCCCCCAGATCCTTAGCTGTTCAGTAATTGGGACATTTACCTTACTCGATCTGGGTCCCTACCAAAATCCTTTTCGGAAACTGACATAAAATGCGAAGTCTGTTAATTTCCAAGCTGACCTATGGTTCACCGAAAAAGCAATGTTTGCGACTCACTGAAAAAATTGTATATGGATATTTTTATTATACAAGATTTGTGAAAATATTGGTTTCTCTGATTGTTATTTACTATTTTTGTTCGAATGTTGTCCATCTCAGCTACAATTTAGAAAGTAGATCCTAAAGACGGTCTCGGTATTGATTTATTCATCAATGAGGTATACTGGATCTGTGCTCGACCTATTATACGAGTATCGAATATTGCTCTCAATTCCGATATCCTTTTTTATGATACAATATATGATAAAATAAATTGATTTTTTTTAAACAAAAAAATCTATTTATTTTACTTCATCCACCTATAGCTGAGAAAGAGTTGAATTTTCAGGCTCGGCTTATAAGACTTTTTTGTAGAAAGTTACTTTCTCTACAAAGTTCTCATCTGAATTTTTTTCGATATATCTAATAGCTTAGGTGTTACAGCCGTTTGAATAGATATTTTGCACAATATTCACTTGAAATAATGATGCCGATGAAACGGTTGAATTTATGGCCATGGCTCAATGAACTTTGTTGTGGAGTATCATATTTCCTATGAGAACCCACTTGGAAAATATCGCGATATCAAAATTCACGGAATGGTAACACTAATAATGAGAAAAACATTTTTTTCAATGTTAATCAAATGGGAAACCTTCAATTTTGATTCGCGACCTCTAAATATTTTTTGACAACACCCCCCTTTCACGAAAGTTTGTTTTTGGGTACCAATTAAAGGTTTTCGGGCACGATGGGTCGAAAAAAAAGTTGCCCTGAAACGAATCACCCTAATATAGATATACTTATAAATATTACATTCTCATCGTCAGTCCTCAATATATATATATATATATATATATATATATATATATATATATATATATATATATATATATATATGTATATACATATATTATTTTTTCGATTGTAGAGGATAAAGAAGAAAAGCTTCGCAAGCTGCTCATATTTTATTAGAAGATCGAGACTTCGCGTTTGTTGTTCTGGAGCGAAAGCGTGTCTGCGACACACGGTCTGGCAGGGAAAAGAATAAGAGAGCTTTGCGCTAGTATTTCGGAACAGTCTTTCGGGAATTTGTATGGATCTGCTTTAGAGTCGAATCCGAGATGGAGTGTGTCTTTGGGGATTTTTTCAACATGAGTTGTAGGGCCATAAAGTGTTGAGCAAAAATCGAGGTGTCTTTGCTTTATACAAATACGATAGTGTCTAAACTTCGGTTCGATGGTAGTGGAACAAGACATTGTATTGTCATGATCGATACAGTGCTCGGCGATGAATAATGCGTGGGTGAAAAGCTGGGAGTTTTAAAAGTGTCAAATAAGATATGCGAATGTTTCCTTCCCACTTTTCCACTTTCCTTTATTTTGGAGAATTGACGTCAAACCTCTTTCTTTTTTACAGGTTCTTAGTCCAAAAAGGAATCTTCGTAAGTTCACTATATCCGTCCGCCTGTCACAGCCTCACGGTTTATACCCATGTAGGTTTCGCCAATCGAACCGTAACGGCCAATACTTGGACCAATGTTGGCGGGACGATGATCGATTAACCAATTGTACGCCAATGCTCGGCTGAGTATTGACTAGCCAACATTGGTTTACTGAAACAAGGCCAATGTTCGGCCAAATATAGACTCGCTAATCATTGGCTTGTCGATACGAGGCCGATGTTTGGCGAAGTATAGGCTCGCCAATCATTGGTTTGCCGATACGCGGCCAATGTTCGGCCAAACGTAGACTCGCTAATCATTGGCTTGTCGATACGAGGCCGATGTTTGGCGAAGTATAGACTGGCCAATCATTGGTTTGCCAATACGAGGCCAATGTTCGGCCAAGTATAGACTTGTTCTTTATTGGTTTATCGATATGAGGCCGATGTTTGGCGAAGTATAGACTCGCCAATCATTGGTTTGCCGATACGAGGACAATGTTCGGCCAAATATAGGCTCTCTAATCATTGGCTTATCGATACAAGGTCGATGTTTGGCGAAGTATAGACTCGCCAATCATGTTTTTGCCGATACGAGGCCAATGTTCGGCCGAGTAACGCATGATCGAACCGCAATTCGTATATTGACGATTCATTGTTTCGCGTTGAAGTCATTGAGAAACGAGATAAATACTTTTTACGAGTCCATTGGACATTATTCTTAACAAATATACTACCAAATCAATACACTCATTGTTGGCCGATTCTCGAACGAGCTCATACGCGATATTCTGCCGATTTTTATGAACCATCTTACACTGACAGAAAAATTCTATTAATATTAACTAACCGCGTCTATTTTTTTTTTTTTGAATTAACTAGATTTTTCGTTAAATCAAATTTTTCTTATTGCATTCCATTATTGGAATTATTCATTTTAAATAAATTTATTTATTCAAATTAAACTTGAACTAATGAACTAATGGTCTGTCTTTATTGCAACACACATATTAACGGGTTGTGGGGGTAGAGAAGGTGGAGAGAGAGGAATTATATATATATAGGTTAGGTTTGAAAATTCTATAACATGTCATTCGATAACACTCTCTAATTATCACAATGATATTAACTACAGTACTACCTCTCTAAGAGAGCCCTCGCTAAGAGAGAATTTCCCCGCCGTTCCGCTTGAGCGCATTTTATGGCTTCCCCCACCTAGCTCGAGCTGTCCAGTGTACCCGAGGCCTCTCGAGTTTGTCGCGGACAACTCGATAAGAGATCGCGAGCGATTTCAGAAAATCGCACGTCGCACGATTGTCAAATGGATAATATTCCTTTGTATAATAATATATACGTTTAAGCCGTAAAGTCGGAGAAAAAAACATGCACCATAATTAAATTTCAAGTAGTAATTTAATGCAAGTAAAATATATTTTAATAGACATTAACACAGCATAGAATATTATTGATATTGATAAAAATTATCGAGGCTACATTATACTAGAGATATGTTTATGAGTGTAGTAATAAATGCAAATATCGTACAGCATGTACAATATGTATGTATCATAACATATATACTATACATCAGAGTATAGAGTCCTGTTGACGTCCGCAAGAATCGTAGAGACGGCTTCATTTTCGTGATCAGCTGGCGCTCTCTTATCCAGTTCGAGTGGAGAAACACATACACGCTACCACATGCGCGATTTTCGAGCGCGCTAACCTAGCGGTGGGGGAAGGCTTTGGCGACGAATTTCTCGAGAATTTCTTCCCCTAACCGCCCTAGACCGCTCTCTTAGAGAGGTAGTACTGTAATTGATATAGTTTATGTGATACAAATAATGATGAGAATCCATTTGGTATCTCATGCCATACCTGCGATTCAAATGTTACAACCACTCGGTAGCATAGGGGCAGCGTGTTTGGCTATGAGTAGAGAAGTTCAAGGTTCGAGCCCCATATGGGTGAAATATTTTCTTCGAACTAATCATTTCGAAAGACCAGGTAAGCACGAATTACAATACAAAAAGAATTAATTTTTTTTGGCAGTGCAGGACCAATTTTGGTGATCTAAATTGGGTCACAATTATCCGCCAAGACTCGGTCGATAATCTGGCCAAGCTCGAGTGCCAATGATGGCAATCTTGAGGGGGCTTATTGTTGGCCGATTCTCGAATGAACTCCTACGCGATGCTCGGCCGATTCTCATAAGCCATTCTAGGGCCAACATTTATTGCGAATATCGGGCTGCTCTTATCATCCAAGGCTCGGTCGATGATCGGGCCAAGCTCGAGTGCCAATGTTGGCAAGCTTGGCGTCGAGCATCGACCAATCATTGGCCACTACCGATCACCCTACATAGGTACAGTTTTATATCTGTATGCATTACGTTTTGCAAGTAGACAATTCAGAGGGCACCTCGATTGATGTGCAGGAAAAACTGTAAACCGTAGGGCTTGTCTTTCAGCGTGAAATTGACGTTCTATTTACTATTTATCGTCTTTAAGTACTGTTTTCGAAATATCAAGCTTTAAAGAGATGTATAATTGTATCTATAAAAAAAACCCGAAAAGCTGTACGTGGGTAATAGCTTATTTGTTAATTTAACTTATTTCAGTTAAATTAACAAATTTAAGAGATACAGAATATCAAGTTATCGCTAAGTTGACTTTATGGAAACTCCGTAGCAGGTCTGCACAATGAACTTTGTGTCATGTTGGTTAAAGCCTCGTTAAAAAAAGATTAAAAATCAATCCAAAATCTCCAACCTCTTGCCCTTCTGTTCACTCTGCTGCACCATTAGGCCCGAAAAAATGGCCCAATTTCGTTTTTTTTTCTGGGAGACGGTTGGTGAAAAAGAAATCGATTTTTTAAACACACATAGGTGCATATATTGAAAGCTTAAAAAAATCACCAAAAAAAATGCAGAAATAAAAATATGGCCGCGGGCAGACGGTGACATTTTTTTCGCGACGTTTGTTGGGGGACACTCTACAGCTTAAACGGTCCATATGAAACCTAAAAACCGAATGGGTTATTCAAGTCAACAAGAACCTACGTGTCATATATGTAAGTTCTTGTCAACCTACATATACGATAGAGTCATATACATTAAGAGTCGTATATATTAAGCACTGTTCTCCGTACCTACCTACATATCATACACGAGTCGTTGATGCACGTCGATTTTTTAAATTCTTTTTTTGTAACAAAGTGGCGACGAATTCAAACTCCAGCATACAAAGTATATGAAAAAAGTCGTAATTTTTACGTATATGTTTAAAAATGAATATCGATTGAAAAAAGGGAGATCGTCAACGACATTTAAATATTTTGCATCGTATCTCCTGTGAATTTGGAAATTTCGAGATATCATGTCCCCCGACTTAAAAAACAGTATCATCTGCTGGCGGCCATTTTCTTGTTGTGTCTCTGTATTTATTGGTGAATTTTTTAACCACTCGCAATATGTGCACCTTTGTGTTAAAAAAATGCGTTTCTTTTTTAACAACCTGTTTCCCAAAAAAAAAATCGGAATGTGGCCATTTTCGGGCCTCTGGGTAAATGTACCTCCTCCAATGAAATCAAAATGAGTATGCAATGAAATATTGTGGTTCAACATACACAATTATTAATAACTATACATTAGTTTAACATTGATGTTTCAAACTGGACGAATAAACTACCCTGGAAGGCTTGTGCTTGTTCGGATACGTACCTACTTGACAGTTTTTTTTATATTCGATATTTTTCAACTAACTCAAGCCGAACCATCCAAGGAATACGTAAGAATAACATCTAGAAAAATAATATTGCAAACCTCTCAAGTTCCACTTTCAAACGTTCATTGTAGATTGAATTTTAGTGACGTTGAAAAAAAAAAACAAGAGTCTATGGATGTAATAAAATTTCGATAAGGCATTTCGAGTTTAGATTCAAATGGGGCGAAGGAAGTCCAATTTATTTGACAACGAAGGAATTTGGCTGAAAATGTATAAAATTGCACCTCCGGCTTGGCGAAACTGGGTCGATGCCGCGACGTAGACTTCGAAAAATGCAGAAGACGAAACCCTAGGCGTACTTACGAATATATCTATAGGCGCTTCGGTGAAGGAATACTTTCAACGAATCCGCTGCGGTTACGTTAAAGTGAACTGGGAATCATCGCGGTAGTTGGTTGGTCAGCTCATTGTCAGCTACAAGTCTCGCGGCCTTGCACTTTTAGGTTTGCGTGAATTAAACCAGTTATATCTTGACCGGCACAGAAAATTCCTTGCATGAAAAAAAAAAAAAAAATTCTCGAGATCAAATCAGCGAGACACGATATGCCCATCTCCATGATACGACGCGAGATCGCGTCTATATGAGTCTACCCTCCCATACCACCGATCTTGAATCCGTGCACGGAGAGAATTTTTAAGTATTTTTTACGGTGAAATCTCCGTAAAAATTACATTAAAAATTTGAAACCGGTGACAAATGTGCACATAGTCAAAAATTGACACTAACTTTTAATATTTTGCTTTCATTCGTGTAAAAATTTAAGCAAGTAGCATAATTTTTTACACTTCTTTCAGTAAAAATTCTGACACATTCTCATGTAGAATTTTAACAATGGGCTGCCTCAAAAATTCCAAGTTTCTACAGTAAAAATAACCTGGACAAACTTGAAATTTTTAAAATCCCTAGCGAAAAAATAATTCCCTATGATTAAATAAATACTCTATATACTTTTTTCATCGGCGTTTCTGAAGATTTGTGTTCTTGATTGCTACTTATTTTAGCATATCATCTTTCCGTACCACTGTAGACGTCCTTTATCGAAGTTTCTTTTCACGTTTCTTTGTTTTCTTGCGTAGAACTGCGTAGAACACGTTAGACTGCACGAGACCACGAGGCTTTCTTGGCCCATGCTTCGTACTATAATGCGCATGCGCGGTACCGCTGTTGCTAAGCAACGCGGGTCGGCGTCGTTCGTGCTCGTCATACTGCGTCATACACAAGCACACTCTCACAGCTTGCGTTCATGTATACGCACGCTCGCTCACATAGAGCCACGGTCTTACATACAGGTCTTGCAACGAAGCTAAATTTTCGTGGTGGGGATAGGCACTCTTATATGTTTTAATTTTCGATTCACTAGGCGCCGCTACGCGTCGCTACTAGCAAGGGGAAATAGTTTCCCCCTTACCTCTTGCCGGCGAATGGGCACAAGGTGTTTACGTCACGCAGCCAACGGCGCATGCGTTGCGGTCAGGAGGGAAAAGGACACAAGAGCTATTTCTCTCTTCGTCGCACCACTACTTCCCCTTGCCGTCACGCACCAAGCGGCAGAAATCGAAATAAAAAGCAAAACATCTAAAGGTGCCTACCCCCACTACCGTCGTTGTCAGACCTGTATGTAAGACCGTGCACAGAGCTCACGCGTACGGTCAGGCGACCTAGCCCTAACTGATTTTACTATAAAGAACGTAAAATTCCGGTGGACGCACGGAAAATTTCGGCTTTCTTTTTTAAATTTTTATGGAAAACACGCAAATTTCTCAATGTTCCACTAAAAAATTTCATTTATATTAGCACTTTTTAAACTTATTGTCGTAATCTTTACGTTTCATGAAATTGTACTATTAATTTCGGTAAAAATTCTGGAAAGTATTTTAAATTTCTGTTACGCAAAAGTAAATTTTGATTCATTTCCATGAAAATTTATAATTTATTTCCTAAAAACCTGAAGAATTGCACATTTGTCACCGAGTTACTGTGATTTCACAGTAAAAATTACTTAAAAATTCTCTCCGTGTGATAATCTTGCTGATGTACTTATCAGAGTGCAAACAGTAGTATCATTTTATTGAGAAGTAATATAACTATTCGCATTTTGTTGCTTGAAGTGAGAAACAAGAGAAACAGCGAAAAAAAAGTCTAGATTATCACCGGGGAGAAAAGTCCATGGTATTTGCAGAAACGTCTACGGTAAACGAGGGGATAGTAAAATTCGTTATAGTTTATTGATACCGCAATCATGATATGGTTAACACGAATATGAGCGAAAAGTATACCTAAACAAGCAATTTGAGTGGCGTGTTTGACTATCTATCATCCCCGAAATAATTATTCACTATTGTAAAAGGCTTGCAATATAGATATGGTTAAGGGATTAGGTCACAGTAACGGGTATAACATCATGTGCGAATTTAACAATTTTTTTTTGTCGTATGAAAAAGTGATTCAGCCATAAAATTAATTACACATCTATTAAGTATAAATATCAAGCTGTTAGAAAAATATACATATATTTTTTTCGATGTACAAAATCGCCGATTACTAATATTTCCTTTTGTTATTTTTTTTTGGCGCTCGGCGGCGTGACATTTGGCATTCACAATTTTTTACCTAGAACAAAAAACAAAAATTCTCGTCAATCTACATTAGAATACCTAGAGGAGTACGTACGGAATTAAAAAAATATTGTTTTATTCAAAAGTTATAGGTATTTGAACTTGAGAAATGAATTTTCAGTGAGAAATGTCGTTATAACTGTTCATAAAATGAAAAGTTTTCGATTAATCAGAAATTCCGTACGTACTTCTCTGCGAAATGCAATTAGGAACATAATTTTTAAATTTGAAGTAAATCGAGTGAAAACTGTTGAAGTTATTTGTCAAGCCAATTGAAAAAAAACTGTTTCGAGAAATTTCGAGTAGTCGGGTATTTTGTACATCGAAAAAAAAATTCTGACACCTTGATATTCATACTAAATAGATATATAATTAATTTTATGAGCGAATCACTTTTTCATATGAAAAAAATTGTTAAGTTCGCAAATGATGTTATACCCGTTACTGTGGCCTAACCCCTTAATTCAGTGCTATAAAAAAAACGACGTATGAATATTAATGTTGTATACTGTACGTTAAATTTTGTTCAGTCAAACTTCTACTATTCTTTTCAAGTTTGTACAATTCATATGTTAACATTAGTGTGTTTCGAGTATAATTTGTTAGAAGACCTTATGAAAAGTGACTATTATAATAAAATCATAGTAAAGTTTACTTCTAGCGAGGACGTAAATCATTTGCAGTTCGAGCAACTGCGGCTTAAGGAGTGAGGTCTAGATGGAACGTTAAAAAAAGGCCTTTTTTCTGATTTTTTTTCGGCCAAACGATAAAATAATTTACAACAAAAGTTCTTCCGTTTAAAACATATATATTTAATGTAAACATTATAATTTATTTTAAAGAAATATGTTTCAAAATAAGCCGATACGTATCAATGGCCGAGGACGCTGCAAAAAAAAACAGGTTTTGCGATGATCACTCTCACGCCGTGACGGATTATCTGAAACCAACAAAACAGGGGGGAATCTTCAGTTAATGATATAATGCTCCGGGTGAACGAAGGGTTTTGAAAAATTTCCATTTTTCACAAAATGGCGGACGTTGAAAGTCAAAAGTGTTGTTTTGACCAAAATTTCACTTACAAAAATTGACTATAAAAAAACATAATTGTCCAAAAAAAAATCCTTCGTTCATCCGGAGGAAAACTATGTATAGAAGAAGTGATATAAATTTCAACCCGATCGGTAAAGCCGTTCTCGAGTTACATTGATCACCGACTTCGAAAACATGGTTTTGAGAAAAACGAGTTTAAAGTTTTGAGTACGATTCGCATGCAGCGTCCACGGCGACCTTCAAAGTTATGTATTTCGGCGAACAATGGTCTGATTTACATTCAGTTAGTCGGAAAATACTCGTAAGATGTTATACTTTTAGAAAATGAATAAAAAATCGATTTTTCGAAAATTCTAACTAGACCTCCCTCCTTAATAGTTTTAAGAACTATAAACCAGTGCGATGGTCTAGTGGTTAGCGTGCTCGCCACTGAACCAGCGGACCGGGAAGTCCCGGGTTCGAATCCCAGTCGCGTACATTTCGTTGTGAAATGTTTTTCTTCGGCATTTCGCGGCGAAATAAGACTAGTTCCACGACTGGGGGCGAACTCGATGACCGGCTGTATTGACGTAGGTTTTCCGCAGTTTCCATATGCCTATGACAGAAATGTCATGATGAATATAGTACAGAAGGGGAAGTCGGCTGCGGCCGCAACAGGGAGAAAGATGGAGAAAAAAGGAGCAAACAGTAGAGGAAAGAAACGGGCACAATGAGGGGAAAGAATAGGTAACAAACGCGAAAAGCGTGTACCTAAAAAATCAATAAAAAAAATAGTTATAAGAACTATGCATGTCACAGAAACTGTTACACACCTGTTCTTGGAGGACACAGATTACTATGCATTCAGCAGGTCGTATCATATAATATGGTATAAATCACTATTATATGATGCAAAACTGTTGCGAAGCGCCAAAAATCCATTTAAATAGTGGCTTATACAAAAAAAAAGATCTGTGAAAAATTTAACCTAAATCGCAGGTAACAGCTATTCGGAAGTACAGTCGGAATTACCTTTGTCTCTTATGTCATATCTGTGACAAAGATGCCAAAAGTACTCGGCAGCGTAGTGGCAGCCTGCGTAGGATAGGCAGAAGGCAGACAATTAGGTTCTAGGTTCGATTCCGATTAGGCGAAATATTCCCGTGCGGAAAATTGATAGGGCGTTCCTCATAAAAATAAGGGCCTTTAAGGGCTTATTTGAGGCTTTCCCTATCAGGGAAGCCTTAAATAAGCCCTTGAAGGCCCTTATATGGCAATCCCGACAGGGGTTGGCATAATAAGGGCCTTTGCGGGTCCTATTATGGCGATCCCGACAGGGATTGCCACAAGAGGGCCAGGTTTGGGCATTATAGGAAACGGACCAGTATACATAGCTTGGACTAAATCGTTTGTGGTATTTTAATTACTACACTCAATTATTCGATAATAGGTAAAAATAGGATAAAAACGTGAGGGCATTAAAAATTATTATATATTACATTTACAAATCCTTCAAAAAATTACATATTATTCTTATTGCCTTATTCACTCATGGAGTGATGCCCGCGCGTATCTTTGAACAATCCCATTCGGTTTTCAAAAACATTTTTACAGTGACTATTTTCGCCGAATACTTTCCACATGGAAAATTATTTCGCGTTGTGACAGTTAATATCACAATGATATTGACTAATTGAAATTTTTTATGTAATACAGCAAATAATTATAGGAATTAATTTGGTCTCTTATGCCATATCTGCGACGAACATGTTACAAGCACTCGGTAGTATGGGGGCAGCGTGCGTAGCTGTGAGTAGGTAGGTACTAGGTTCAATACCGATATAGGTGAAATATTTTATTCGAAAAAAATCATTCCGAAAGGCCAGGGCATGACGAATTATGATACAAAATCGTTGTGGTAAACTCTCAATTAAGTGCTTAATTTCATTTTAGATTTATGAATTATTTTATGCACATAGTACACTTAGATTTACAGTGTACATGGTAAGAAAATCAAGATTTATTTGAATCGAATCTTTATTTATTCGATTTGAATATATTTAATATTTTAAAAGAATAGCTGAAACGAATAAAAAAATATCTTGGAAACGAATAAGATCGTAGTAGGGCGTGAGACGAGGAAAAAACCTACCTCATCTAAATAGATCCTATTTAAAAAAAAATTTAAATTTTGGCAGTGTATCGTGACCTTATATAAACGGACACACATACGCAGAAATACATACATTTACACACACGTGAGCATATCCATTGACAGGGATAACTTATGGGCATACCATAGTTTACATGAGGCGTCGATCAGGCATCCTTGAAGGCCCTCATTATTCTGCCTTTAAGGGCCCTCATTATTCTGCCTTTAATGGCCCTCAGTAGCAAAGTGTGACCGGCCACTAAGGGCCCATGTGAGGCTACCCGACTAGGGCCCTATTAAAGTTAGGGAAATTCTATATGGGCCCGACCAAAGCCCTAGTTCAATTTCCGCACGGGTTTCCTTCGAAATAAATCATTGAAGGAGGTCGCAGGGAATGGTGAATTGCTATAAAAAATCATTGACGTAGAACTCTCAGTTGCGTATTTAATTTAATTTTGGATTTATGAAATATTCTATGCATTTAGTAGATGGGCATTGATGCCTTGTACCGATACTTGAGTAACTCACCAAATACGCATATAGCAGGTCATATCTTACAATATGGTACAAATCTCTATGAACATGGTCGCCAATCACAGGCAAAATTTTTAATCGATGTTTATATATTTCAGTTCACTATTGGAATCTTGGGGAAGTACATTTTTGATAGTATCAGGGAAACTCCATTTTATGAAAATCTCCTATATTATATCCCGAGTCGAAATTTTCGAGCCGCGTTCAACCCACAAAATGAAGGCGAGCAGAAATCGGCGTGAGCGGATTATTGGGTATCTAAAGGAGGGTACAATGTTTGAAAGTACCATGCGTTAGAGCCTCCGATGAACCTCCGGCATGGCAGAAAGTAGACTTTTTGACTCAAAGGAGGTCAGTGAGGTTCACAATTGAACCTACGGAACCTCAGTTCGGCCTACTGCGAGCGCTCCCGCAGAACCTACTTCCCCCCTTTCGGCCTACTGTACACTGCTAAACAAAAAAATGAATTTATATAGAATCTATTTAAATAAAATAGGTATTTTCCTTGTCTCACAGCCTACTACGATCATATTTCTTTCAAAGATATTTATATATATTAATAAATATGAGATTTAAATTAATCTTTATTTGCTTACAATGCACACTGTAAAGCTAAGTGTACTATATGTATAAAATATTTCATAAATCGAAAATAAAATGAACGCCTTAATTGAGAGCTTTACCACAAGGATTTTTCATCCTAATTCGTCATTCCCTGGCCTATAGAAATGATTTCGTTCGAAGAAAATATTTGCCCTATATGCGCCTTGAACCTAGCCTACCTACTCATAACTACGCTCCGCTGCCCCTATGCTACCGAGTGCTTATAACATTTTGGTCGCTGATATGGCATAAGACACCAAATGAATACCTCTAACTATTAGTTGTATCACATAAGCTATGTGAATTAGTTAATATGATTGTGATAGTTAGAGAGTTTCATCGAATAACATGCTATAGATTTTTCAAACAAACACACATATACATATACATATATATTAAATTCCTCTCTCTTCACCTTCTCTACCCCCCGCTCCTTTTATATGAGTGTTGCAATAAAGATGGACCATTAGTTCAATCAAATAGAAAAAAGGTTAACTCTAAGAAAATTCTATTTAAGGTAAATTAAAAAAAAATAACTAGACCCATTCAGTGAACTTAACTAAATTGTTTTTTTGAACAGATGAAGATGTTGAACTGATGAAACCGAATCACAGATTTATTAGGATCAAATAAAATATGTAGTTATTGGACGATATTAAATAGATTCATTTTCTATAAATAAACATTTTTGAAATCAATCATTTTAATGATGGAATGCAATAGGAAAAATTTGGTTCTATGAAAAATCTAGTTAACTAAAATAAAAAAGAATCAAATAGACGCGGTTAGTTAATATTATAATTATTTAGCGGAAAAAAATAAAAATATGCTTCATACATACACGTGGAAATGGTTTTTAAATTTTCGACGTGCTAAAAATGAAAACAAAGAAAAATCAAACATTTTATTTAAAATCGACGGTAATCGGCCGTCGACATTTATCAACTTATTATTGAATAAACAAAAAAAAACAAAACGAACAAAAACAAAAAGAAAAAATTAAAAAAAAATCGAATGAGGTTGAATTCTAAACCGACAATTTCAATCCTGTAAAACATGAAATAGACTATAATTAACACCCTAACGTTCCATATAGATATCAACATTATATGTTATTTAGATCTACACTGCCAGCCAAAAGTTTTCGGACACTCCACATAATCGCAAAACTTTTGAGCGCTGGATAATTGCCAAATAATGTTAGAGTAATATAATTCATTTCATTTGTTATTTCACGAACATACTATAAAGATCTATATAATTAAGTAATTATACAGAGCTTTATACTATCTTCGTAAAATAATTATTGTTCTACCATAAGTTTGCAATGATCCAAAGTGATATTAAGTTTTGCAGTTATCTGAAGTGTCTGAATACTTTTGACTGGTAGTGTATATTCCAATATATTAATGCAACCACATATTTCGAGTATAATATATATATATATAGTATTATATAATATATACCGTCGCTTAAAAGTTTGGATACACCATAGTCGATATTTCTTGCTGCACGAAAAGTTACATAGCTTCGTAAATAAAAAGATAACCAAATTTACCGAACGGCGTTTTGACGGGAATAAATTCAGCTTTATATTGCTTTTCTGAAATATTTTTTTATAATTTTCTTTCCGCCCCGGTACGCACTTTTATATGTGACTGATTTTCGGCTTCTTTTCGACCATCGAGAATTGGGCATGACTTATGCAAAAAAAATTGTTGCGTTTATCCATGATAAACTTGAACGGGGTAGCAAGAAGTCCATTTGCGTTTTTATAAAGTTTTGTACGATTTTTTTCGCAATGCTATTTCATTTTTTGCTAAAAAAGACTAATTCTAGATAATGCAATGTAACTCAAGAACTAGAGGGTTTAAGAAGAAACGTCAAGGACGAAAAACGTCGCATAAGCTTATAGTGGATAGACTGACATTTTTTAAGAATTTTCCTGTGAGATTTTTTCTGACAGGAAAACGCCCATTAATCCGATAGAATTGGAGTAAGACTGTATATACAAGCATTCTTTTATGAATTGCTTATAAAATAATAATAAATCGATATTGAGAAAATTTGATTGTTTTCGCATATTAATATTGCACTAATAATTTGATAAGGGGACGATGTATTTTTATTAATTTCGTCATCGAACGGGTTACCGACCAGGCCACAATGGAATGATGATGGAGGAGATATCGAATTTGGGCCGAAAGCAGGTTAGGTGGGGTCGAGGCAACAGTTTGAGGTTGAAAGCAGGTTAAGGAGGCCTGTGCTTTGCACGTTTCACTGAAACTGGGGTCGAGAGAAGGTTTGGGAGGTCTAGCAGAGGCTACTGTGGGCCAAGCGGAGGTCTCTGCATGGCACTGAACTCGACAAATGAGGTTTCGTAGGTTCAACGGAGGCTGGCGGCTTATGTATTACAAAAGAAATGGGTCCTGCGAGGGTTCAGAGGAGGCTAAAAATTTCGACTCGGGATAGCATTGACGACTAAACGTATGTTTGTAAGATTTGTGGTTGCGGTCAACATATGCGCATAATTCATGCAACTGCTAAAATATCAATAATCCGAACTATACTTTTGGCTGCAACTATGGCTATAAAATATAATTTTTCCCTCAGGGAAATATAAAACAGTTAATTATAGTTAAGAACACCATACATTTCTCTCAGTATGCCCTTCAGAAAAAAGCGGAAAGCGATTAGTCGTCTTGTTGATCCGCCTATCAAAGTGCAAATAGTCATATAATTGTTTTATAAAGAAATAATATCATTTTTCGTATTTGTCGCTCAAAATTAGAAATTATCGAAACGCCCTAAAGAGACGAGGAAATGCGATTGAGAATTAATAAAATTTAGCTTGCTGACCAGCTTTTTAGCATGCAATCCGTAATATAATCTTATCCAACAATAATAGAACCAATCGCAGTTGTTATCCTCACGATATTGAAGAAAAAAAAAACATTTTTTCAAATGCAAAATAGCACCTATGAACTCATACGAGATTTCATCTGTGACTAAATTTCAGGGTTGATTGAGATTAACTTGAATATCATCAATATTATTCCGCCGGTCAAGTTTCTCACTTGCCAATCCGTATCGATCATTCGTCGAAGAGGTAACGCGTAACCGTGGTAATTTAATTGGATTAACCGATGGGGCGTGCATTATATCCCATTAGAGAACGTACAGTGACCACTTGGCCTTCAGACCGGGGCCGATAAGATTCGTCTCCTGATCCAAGGTTCTTTAGTATCGACAGCCGAGGGCTATACATAGGTTCAAACAAACTTCGAAATTAAACAGATTTTCGTAAGCATGCGACACCCGTTGTTAAGGGAGACTTTGTCCTTTGTGCCCAGCGGGAGATGTTAGCGGCTCAACATGAGCAGCTAGAAGAAGAGGAGGGATGCCTCTATGGACCAGGCATTGCCGATTAGCGGTAATTATAAACACATTTGTGTAAACACATTACAAAACTTTAAATGCGTTTTTCTCGAAAATACGTTTTTAAAAATGGCTGACATTCTCCTGACCGCTGTAATTAACATATCGACCTGAAATTTGGAGAGCATACTCAGAAGAGATGTCTTCACGGAATGACGGATCGTTTTTTCGATAGATACATTTTTGCATTTATTATTTATCTTTATATGCGAAAAAAAACGCGAAAATTCGATTTTTTTCAATTGCCGCCATTTTCCGAAATTTGTACTAAACGAAAAACCCATCCGTCATTCCATGACCAAAGGGTCACAGATTGATAATATGCTTTGAATTTGTGTTTCAGATCAACAAAGAGGGGGCAGTGATGTCAGCCGTTTACCTCCCGCGATTTGAGGACCTGTTTTCGCGGAGCTGCAACGGCCGCCATTTTGTTTTTTTTTTTAATTTTTTTAACGTTCTGTATATCATGAATAAAAGCAAGAAAAAACCGCACTTAAAAAGCTTACTCGTTTCCTTTAAAAAAAATAAAATGTAAACACCTGAAATATGGCACTCCAAGGACAAAGTCTCCCTTAATAATTGCATTTTTTAAAGTATCGCTGCTGAATAATTTCTCAATTAATTATTGTTAACATACGAGCTACAACTATAGGTCCAAATATTTTCCAATGAGCATATTGTTAAATGTCACTTATAAAAACCGTTAAACTTAATCATAACAAGAGTCATTATTATCATTGCAGAACAAATTATTCAACGTGACGCCAATTATTATATAGTCGAGTCCAATATAGTCCAATCGATTATATGTGATGGAGTAACGCTCTTCTCTGCTGATGGCACTCTACTAATGAGAATCAAAGTGAGAGGATACACGTTCAGACTTCTAGATTTGAAATTACAAATGTAAGTTGGGTGACCCAATTATTCGTCGGATTAAACAAAGTTCGGGTATAAAAGCCGTCTCGCAGAAGGGGGAGGGGGGGGGGTTGCCAGTGAGTCGCGAATATTGTAGAAATCGAGTTGCGAGCTTCGCTGGCAGTCGCAATTATTGGTCTTCATGAGTGCGAGTCTCGACGAAGGAAGTGGCTTAATTGAAGAATTAGCTTAGGTGGGAGTAGAGCTCGAGGCAGTCGCTGATGCTGTCACCGAGGAAAGGAACGGGCCTACTGCTGTGTACCTCTTCGGTTCTTGACTCTCCTACTCGTCTCATCGAGTATGGCTCAAGTACCCGAAGCCGCGTTAGTCATCGTGCAAAATGGCTCGCGGTAGCATCATATCACAATGAGCGCTACGCGGTGACTTTACGAAACAACGCTAAAACGACACTACAAAAATATGACGGGCACCAAAAACGGAAAAGTCGAAAGATATCTAATTTATACTCCCATTGGCACCTGAAGATTTTTTAAGGAGCTACCCAGAGGCCCGAAAAAATTGCCGAATTGCGTTTGTTTGTTTTTCTGGGAAACGGTTGGTGAAAACACACACACATTTTTTTCAACGCAAAGGTACATATATTGGGAAACTTTTAAAAAAATAACCTAAAAATAAAGAAAAACAACAAAAACATGGCCGCCAGTAGATGATACAAGATTTTTTCGCGACCTTTGGCAGTGGACACTCTCGAGCTTAAACGGTCCATCCGAAGTCTAAAAACTAAACCGGTTCTTCAAATTAACAATAAATACGAACCGTTGACGATAATCGATTTTTTTAATCATTTTTTTCAACGTGGCGCTGGCTTGAAATTCGCGCTTACAAAATCTATGAAAAAAGTTGTCGTTTTTACGTTGCTATTAAAAAATGAAAATCGATTTTCAAAAAGTGAGATCGTCAACGACCTTTAAGTGTATCGTATCTCCTGTAAATTTGGAAACACTCCATCAAGTGGTTGTCGAGATATCATGACCACTGACTTTGAAACGGTATTTCGAGAAAAACGCGTTTAAGGGGCTATACCAGTGTGAACGCTGGAAATTTGGGTGATTTACGAGAATTTTTTTGAAGAAAAGTACTCAATTAAATGTTTCGGACAATTAAGAATATATTTGGCTATATTTGACCTATATTACAAAATTTTTTCATAGAAAAATATTGAGATCCAAGCGACTTATGCGCTGCCTTCGGAGGCGCAAAAAAAGTTCCTCCGCTGCTGACATGATTCCGACCGATTAAGGCGTTACCCCCACTTGTAGCGCAAAAAAGGCCTTTTTCATGAATTTTTTTAAAGAAAATTACAAAACTTTTTAATCGATCAATACACCATCTTAAAGAACACATCTTGAAGAACTTTCAGTAATTTTTTTATTGAAAAATATTACATTGTTTAGTGGCAAATGGCCATCAATGAAATAATGTTTTTATATACACGGTTTGCGGTGACCAACATTGCGGCGAAGTGGATCATCTGAAGAAAAAAAATGCGGATGGATTTCGTCAAATATAAGTATAAACTAGTCTTTAATCGAAGGATTTTAAAAAATATTCATTTTTCACAAAATGGCAGACAATCAAAGTTAATGGTTCGATTTTAACGAAAAAAACGGCCGTTTTTTGGCTATAAAACGGCCATTTTTTTCGAAAAAAAAAATCGAACGATTAAAGACTACATTTTTATGTATTAAATAAGCCTGCAAAATTTGAAGAAGATCGGTTCATTAGTGTTCGAGTAATCTTGGTCACCGACTTCAGAAATGCCATTTTGAGAAAAACGCGTTTAAAGTTTCAATTAGCCAGTCGTTTACACAACGAATTCTTCTCTTTCAACACTCATATCTCAGTTGATTTTGTTCGGATCGACTTTAAATTTTCAGGACATATTCTCAGATACTTATACTTCAAAAAAATGCAATAAAGAAAATCGATTTTTTTCAAATCGCAAGTGGGGCTAACCCCTTAAGTAGCTGAAACCGAAAAAGCAAAAAATGTCGTTAAACTGGAAGGTATTTCCTGTACAATGACGTAGGATTTTCGAAAAATATCAAAATCTAACAAAGTGGCGTAGTTATGAAAAAGTCTGTTTTCTTGCCTATAAAATGGTCGTTTTTTTCCATCCCAAATCGTCAATTTTCATCCAATCAAAAATATTCTTCGTCATTATAGAGGAAATATATTCAAGAGTACTCAGTTCAAACTTCAAGTTAATCGGATAATTGCTCTTTGTCAGCAAATTTGAAAAATCTCACTTCGAGAAGAATGCGTTTAAAGATTTAACTATCGAGTTTTGCAAGATAAAATGATATTGATATAAATGATTTAAACGTTAATGACATTCTTGAAAGTATAAATTGTCGAAAAAGGCAAAAAATCGGTTTTCTGAAAGTGTCACACTGGTATAGCCCCTTAAAGTTTGAAATATTGTGCTGCTACCGCTCGCCTGGCCGACTTTTAGAAGCTGCAGCTCATTCAATTTTAGGAATATTTCGATGAAATTTTCAGGGAATATAGCTAAATGGTGATACTATCGAATAAACATATTGTTGAAAAATGCAATTTTTTACCCACCTAGGTAGATGTAGCCCATTAAGATAAGCACAGTCCATGCATTAGGGTAGGCTGGGGTCAATTGGAACGTTCTTGAGAAAATCGGTTAGTGTGACTTCATTTTATACCCTACCTTTTTGGCAATGGGCTTTAATTATAGCTAGATTGTATGACTATGTGATAGCATGATTGATTTTGCTTCTTATATGCCCTTAATTTGGGTACACGCTATTTACAAACCCTCGGAATACGTTTCATTTGACCCTGTATCGGGGTCAATCGGAACAGTGCCTGGGGTTAATTAAAATACGTGTTTTCAGATGATTGAACTAATGTTTCTACTAAACCCACGTACTGTTAATGATGTGTATGGAGTGATAAAGTATGTTTGTTATGAATAAAATATACTTTTAATAAAAATAATCAGTTTTATTGCTTTTCATTCCAGTTTGAGTATCACTGAAGGTATTTTAATGTTCTTTAATATTATTTTACTTTTCGGACTATTTCTCAGCATCTAAAAAATAAAACAAGATTTGGAAAACTTGCTCGCGTATGAAATGTTTGTTCAGGGTCAATAGAAACAAGTTTCAATTGACCCCGAACCGTTTGTTTCAACTGCCTCCACACCCTTGCTCCAAATAAATTATCAAACAGCAAAAAACCTACATGTTGTAGGTAGGTACTGACCACAATAAACTCAACTAGGATATTCATAGTAATGATGATTGCGAACAGCGCTGAAGAAGAAACAATAGGTTGGGAGCAACACGCAAGATACTAATAATCAAAAAACGGACTTATTATGTCGAAAAAACGATGCACCCACAAAAAAATGTCCGACGCGCTCGGTTGCGACGCACATTGAGTGACAGGTCCCGATACGAAAAGCAGTCCCTTCCCCCCTTCGGGCTGCGCTGCTGTCACTGGCCGTCTTCGAATTATTCAACTTGTTTCATTTCACTCGTGTTTCTATCGACTCCAGCCTACTCTACGTATGCATTTTGAATGTGACTTACAATACTGTCCGACGATCATTTGGAAATTAAAAAATTATTATAATTTGGAAGTCAAATTACATTGTTGGGAAATTAAAAAAATTATTAGCATTTGGAAATTAAATTAAATTGTTAGGAAATTCTAAAATGATTACAATTTGGAAATTGAATTGAATTGTTTGGAAATTGAAAAATTATCTGGGGAAAGCACGAGTTGTCCAAGCAGAAAATAAATCATTTTCGAAAGCAAATGCAGAATTTCCATATTGCTTCTTCATCGTTTTTGTTTTACCCACGAAGCTTTCTGTAGCTCGCATTACACGGTGTAGGCAGAATTGAAGCGCCAGCTTTTGAACAGCCGAAGTCTCGCGTATAAAATAGAAAAAACGAGACAAAATCAGTGTGCTTGATTTTGAAAATTCTTTGAGGTTGGTTTTTTGAGGCCTTAGGCCACAGTAACCGGTATAAAATCATGTGCGAATTTCACCATTTTTTTTTCGTTTGAAAGAGTGATTCACTCATAAAATTAATTACAGATCTATTTGCTATGCTGTTAGAATTTTTTTTCGATGTACAAAATGGCCGACTACTCGAAACTTCTCGAAACAACTTTTTTCCAATTGGCGTGACAAATAACTTCAACAATTTTCACTCGATTTACTTTAAATTTTCAAGTTATGTTCCTAATTGCATTTCGCAGAGAAGTACGTACGGAATTTCTGATTAATCGAAAACTTTTCATTTTAGGGGCCGTCCATAAATTACGTCATTTTAAAATAGGGGGGGGGGGGGTCTGGTCGTTAGATGACGGTAACGTTAATTTGATCACAACGATATGACGGATAGGATGATTTCAGGGGGGGGGGTCAAAAATCAGCAAAAGTCGATGACGTAATTTATGGACGGCCCCTTATGAACACTTATAACGACATTTTTCACTGAAAATTCATTTCTTAAGTTCAAATATCTACAACTTCTGAATAAAACAATATATTTTAAATTCCCTACGTATTCTAATGTAGATTGACGAGAATTTTTGTTTTTTGTTGTAGGTAAAAAATTGTGGAAGCAAATGTCACGCCGCGGAGCGCCTAAAAAAAGATAATAAAAGAAAATATTAGTAGTCGGCCATTTTGTACATCGAAAAAATATATATATTTTCCAATAGCTTGATATTTATACTAAATAGATCTGTAATTAATTTTACGAGTGAATCAATTTTTCGTACGAAAAAAATGGTTCAATTCCCACATGATTTTATACTCGTTATCGTGACCTGAGGCCTCAAGGAGGGAGGTCTAGTTAAAATTTTCAAAAAATCTATTTTTTTTCATTTTCTAAAAGTATAATATCTTACGAGTATTTTCCGACTAATTGAATGTAAATCAGACCATTATTCGCCGAAATACATAACTTTGAAGGACGCCGTGGACGCTGCATGCAAATCGTACTCAAAACTTTAAACTCGTTTTTCTCAAAACCGTGTTTTCGAAGTCGGTGATCAATGTAACTCGAGAACGGCTTTTCCGATCGGGTTGAAATTTATATCACTTCTTCTATACCTAGTTTTCCTCCGGATAAACGAAGGATTTTTTTTTGGACAATTATTTTTTTTTTATAGTCAATTTTTGTAAATGAAATTTTGGTCAAAATAACACTTTTGACTTTCAACGTCCGCCATTTTGTGAAAAATGGAAATTTTTCAAAACCCTTCGTTCAACCGGAGCATTATATCATTAACTAAAGATTCCCCCCTGTTTTGTGGGTTTCAGCTAATCCGTCACAGCGTGAGAGTGATCACCGCAAAACCTGTTTTTTTTTGCAGCGTCCTCGGCCATTGATACGTATCGGCTTATTTTGATACATATTTCTTTTAAAAAATTATAATGTTTCCTTTAAATATATATCTTTTAAACGGAAGAACTTTTGTTGTAAATTATTTTATCGTTTGGCCGAAAAAAGATCAGAAAAAGGCCTTTTTTTTAACGTTCCAACTAGACCTCACTCCTTAACCATATGAATTGTACAAATTTGACAGGAATAGTAGAAGTTTGACTGAACAAAACTTAACGTATAGTATACAACATTAGTATTTATACGCCGATTCTGCTATAGTACTGAATTGACCATATCTAATTTATCAATCCTTTAGAAATAGTGAATAATCATTTCGGTGATGATTGGTAGTCAAACACGCCACCCAAATCGCTTCTTTAGGTATACTCTTCGTTTATAGTGGTGTTAACCATATTATGATTGCAGTGTCAATAAACTATAACGAATTTTACTATCCACTCTTTTACCATAGGCATTGGTTGTAAATACCATGGACTTTCCTCTCAGCGTGTGTCTGATGGTTTTCGACAAAAACAATTTCAAAGAATAACTGCGTTTCTCTGTCGTCACACTAAACGTCGACCTTAAATCTCCTGGATCGTCACACGTCACACATCCGTTTGAGATATCGTTTGGAATCGAGAAGCGAAATAGCAGTGGATAAACTCAATTTTTTTCATCATTGTAACATCGATAGGAAAAGTTCTTCTCTAACGGAATAAAGTAGGAAACCAGCCGGCTCCCTTCGACGTCAATTTGGAGGAGACAGCATGATCGTCGAATCGGAAGAAATCGTTTTTCCGAGGAACCATTTCCTCCATTGCCTCGTTTGACGTCACGATATGCGATAGGGAAATGAAAGGAAATACAATAGACTGAAAGGACCGAGGAAATTCTGAAATTCTTTGAAAGTTGCCCCGCGTACTTGCTATATGTTTCTCCTCATTCATTCTCCGCCCTCTGTTTCCCTTTCGACCCTCCTTTCTCTTCCGACCTACGCATGGCATCACGTAAATCGAAGAAAACTTCCCCTCTGCCGGTAGATAACAGTTTGACAATCCCCGAGGGTGCGCATGGTGGGTTTCGAAAGTCTTGAGGATGAATACCAAGTTCCGTAGGCCCTTGAAATTGCTTCATCCCTCAACTTCAACGCTTCCCTTGTTGTTTTGGTCCAGCTATCATATACCTCTTGTCGTTTTGATTCTGCGCCCGAAAGGAGATGTTCCTTTTTTTGCCACCGACTGGAATAAAAGTGTTTGCCATGGAATCACAGGAAACGCATCAATAGTAAAATACTTGGAGAATAATTGTTTTATTCTATTGAGGTAATATGATCACTTGCTTTGTTGTCGAACAGCTGCTGAATTTTTTTTACATGCCAAAGATAACTCACACAAGCGTGGGTGTTTGGAATGTTAAGCAATGTTAGTGGCTATTTAGCCTAAATCAGTATACTTAAGGCCGAGCCTGAATTGGAAGGTCCGAAAAATCGTTTTTTAATGCTTCAATCGATGGATAAACTATCCAAGAATATATTTACAAAGTTACAGAAGCCAATTGTAAATATTTTCGAAGATACAAGGCCAAAAACAGAGAAGCTATTGATTTTTGATAATGATATTTCCTCGTATTGAAAACTTTGAAGCGCGTTTTCTCCAGTTTTCATTTGGACGATTTTTCCAAATTGGCGGGTGTGATAGCAGAAAAAAACTATACGACCTATTGAATCAAACCAAAGTTTTTTCCTTCGGTGTGGAAATCTCTTCTAAGTGAATTAAAAGAGTCGTTGAAAAAGTCTTTTTAGATAAATTTCATAGCACATTAAAGTGTTTTTTTATACACATTTTTTTTCAGACCTGAGAAAAGTCTGATACTTTCACGATTTTTCTGATACTTTGTCTGATACTTTGTTCGCTTGATACGTTTGTCTGATACTTTCACGAAAAGTCTTATACTTTCACGATTTTTTCACATTTTCTTAATTCACTTAGAAGAAAAGTATCTGACAATTCAACATTTTATTGGTTTATTTGTTTCAGTGAAGAACTACGAGCTGCATCTTTCCCGCCGATTGGGGACTGCGGTGGCAAGACGCACATGGAATAAGCTGTTAAATCTGCAGTCGTTTATTGTTTCATGATGAAATATTTTTTTTATACATTTCAAATATACATGAAAATATACCTCAATGTTTACGGGATCACCTGTTTTTTTTCGTTTAAAAAAAAATCCCGAAAAAACGCTTTTTTGGACCTTCTAATTCAGGCTCCAGCCTTAAAGCAAATTCAGCGTGGTTCCTTATGGGACAGGTGTCATGATCGTATGCTTGTTTAATTTTATTTTTATTTAGCAATTAGATGAATATAGAAAAAAAACGTGTGACGTGTTCTAGAGATTCTAAAGACTTCCATGATATTGGAAAATTCCGTGCTGGAATCTGTTAGGGAGTCCCCAGATCCTACCACTTCCCTATAGGAATTTGATACGGACGCCACACGTAGGACGTCAACATCGGAATCTAAGTGGATTCCGCGCCATTTTCCGATTGATGTTCTTTCAGAATATTTTATTTGAAATTCTCAACCGGAATTGTTAAATGTCCTAAAAAATATCATTGCCCGATTCCGTGCACAAATTTATTGGGGAGTCCGAATAAGATGCATCTATATCTCTATAGTAATTCAATTTGATTTTGCACCGTTCCCCGACGAACGCCATTTGAAAATTCTTGCCACGTTTGTATTGAAAATAGTGAAAAGTCACGAGAAAAAAAAAACTCGGAGTGTTGAGACATAAACTACACGTTTCGTAAGCGTGTACGTTTGTGGTGATATTGTGTTAAAGAGCAGTACGATAAATAAAAAACGAAAATTAAAGTAAATTTTCGGTGATGTCGTTCAAACTGAGGGGCTGGCGAATAGAACCGGACTTGTTCATGAATTACTTTTTTACAGGGGAGATGAATATCTAAAATAACCAAATACAGATGAGTTAGCATTTTTGATCTTTAATATATGAAGGCTTTATGAAAATGTAAGCCTGGATCTGACTTTAGTTCAATAAAAACACTAAGTACCATTTGTTTATATTTATTTTTATTTTCGACAAGTCCGGTTTTCAATGAGAATAGTGGACAACTCCGCTTTTCAGTGAAAATCTTATGGACATATCCGGTTATGAAATAAAAAGCAGAAATCTACTATGGGTACATAGAAAAATAACAAAAATGGCGGAACAATCCAGCCCTTTATTGGTCTTCCTCTCATTCCACATTTAAAAGGGTCGCATTGAATTGAACGAAACAGGTAACACTTGGAAGGGGGATTGAAATTAAGGATTACGTACATTTGCATTTTTACTATATAGCAAGCTTTAGGGGGTAAACCACCCCTTACTTGAAGTTCCTTACCGCAGTTTTTTATGTATTTAAAAAGTGTATGCTGATTCAAAATATTTCCGCAAACTCCAAGATGATGTTTAGACTATGGAAAAATTCGCGATAACCGATAGTCCGGCGTAGAAATTCTGTCACAAATCGACAAATAATCGCCGGCGCACCGACATACGTGGCCACCCAAATACCATGTTTAGTCAAACTTTCAAAATGTTGTCACGTTCATTAAAGACTGCTTAGTAACCAAAATTTCAACATACTTCTATATTTAATATAGTCTATATACTTCTATATACTTCTATATATAATAATATTTAATCTTTTACGCATAAAAAAATGATGAAAAATCGAACATTTTTTGGCCCAACAAAGTAGAAACTACCCGTAAATATCAAGACGATAGTGCGGACGTACAACAGTTTCCCTGCGTGTATAAAAGGAGGCCGTAGACTCACTTGTCAAGGAGAACGAACTTTTCGCACCAACTCCTCAAGGTGAGCCGTGGCGTCCTTCCCAAACGGAGTTTGCTGTAGGCGTGAGAGAGAAATTGAATACGTGAGTAAACTATGGTTCAGATATCCAAAAGGCGCGAGAGAGAGAGAGGAAGAGAGAGAGAGAGAGAGAGATGCGTATCTTCATTATACTCAAGCCGACAGCTCTAATTTGAAACGGATATCTTTTCCATGGCGAACATTCGTCAGTTTTGAGTCGATGTATATTCAGCAAATTGCTAGATACCCGGACGTAATCCCAAGGTGAAATGGCCGCGATTCAGTGGAGAACCGGAAATCCTTGCAAACCACAGTAAATGTCCATCCTGCCGGAAATGATAGTCTACCGAGCCGGCTGATCGGTCGATTCGCTTGAGCTGAATATACAAATTTGTTCAAGCGTGGACATTCGCGCAGTGCCCAAATGCTCCTCCCCGTGTTCTGGTGCCCAATGGTCGGCGTCGATGAGTCCTTTCCATTAACGAGTGCACTTTCCTTTTGGGCTTGAGAGTTCTCTATACAACAATTACGGGGCTATACCAGGTTGACCGCTGAAAATTTGGGTGATTTTCGGGAATATTTTCGAAGAAAAGTACTCAATTAAATGTTTCGAATAAGAATATATTTGGTTTTATTTGACCTATATTACATAATTTTTTCATAGAAAAATATTGAGATCCAAGCGAATTATACGCTGCTTTCGGAGGCGCAAAAAAAAGTCCCTCCACTGCTGACATGATTCCGGCCGATTGAGTAGCTGAAACCGAAAAAGGAAAAAGTGTCGTTAAACTGGAAGGTATTTCCTGTACAATGACGTAGGATTTTCGAAAAATACCAAAATCTAACAAAATGGCGTAGTTTTGAAAAAAAGTCTGTTTTCTTGCCTATAAAATGGTCGTTTTTTTTTCATCCAATCAAAAATATATATAAATATAAAATACGTCATTGTAGAGTAAATATATTCAAGAGTACTCAGTTCAAATTTCAAGTCAATCGGGTAATTGCTCTTTGAGTTACAATGTCAGAAAATTTCATTTCGAGCAAAACGCGTTTAAAGATTTAACTATCGATTTTTGCAAGCTAAAATGATTCGAGATACGGCCTCGAAAGTTTTACAGGATATTGTTGAAAGTATAAACTGTCGATAAAGGCAAAAAAATCGATTTTTTGCAAGTGTCACACTGGTATAGCCCCTTACGTCTCCGTAATAATTTCAAACCAGACTGGTCGATTGTCGAGCTGAATGGAATTCGTGAACATCACGGTCTTCACGACGGCTGAAGTTGTCGGTTATATATTTATAGAGGAAAGTAACGAAGTATCTTAAGGCCAGATTACCTACGAGAGGCATGAAAAATGCATGAACTACGGGAATTTTTTTATTTACTTAAAATAAATACTTTTCTAAATGGGTTTCAACTTATTTTATTCTTCGATCAATGAAGAGTAAATTCCAATTTTATTTATTTAAAAAAATCCAAAATGGTGGCTCCAGCTCCCGTAAAATAAAGCCATGTACGACGTGTTTTGGTCTGCGCGGAGTGGTCCACAGCCTTGCCAGTTATCGAAAACAAAAACGCGTTAAAAATGATTAAACTAGACTTAATTTGGCGGTGTGGTTTTTCGTTTCCTGAAAAATGCCTTGATAAGAAAATGGCAGTAGTTTGAACAACAGCTCAATTTTTTTTACTTCAACGGACGAAACAAACATTTCTAAATCATTTTTTGACAAAAATATTTTCCTCGTGGCCCCTCGAATTGAATTTCCTTTCAATTACGCAGAGACTCATGTGAATCGGTTCATCCGTTGAAGCTTTAAGCGCCTCGCGCGCTTAAAAATGCAGTTTCCAGAAAACGCATTTAAATTTTAACGTATCTGTTTTCCAGCCGACGGACGGTTCCGCTCAACAGGTGGTACATTTTTAAATACTTCAGATATGAAAATATTCTTTTACCCACGTATTCTAAATACTTTAAGGAGGCAAAGTATGTTTAAAAAATCGAATTTTCCATCGTCATGAAGGGTAACCTGTCGTTAATATGGAATACCACCATTTCTCTATTTGTTCAAGACGCGATACAAAGTCTTCTGTCTCATTCTCTCAATATAGCATTGCACTCATTTTATCTCGTCAGTCGGGCGAGCACTGTGGCTGTAGCAGGAGTGCCTTCTTTTGTCGGTGCTAGAAAACTTTTCAAGCGACGTAAAAGATAATGTGTTTTCCTTAATTGATTGGAAATAATACTGTGACTATATTTTTAGCATGTTGTATTTATGTTTTCTTTAATTTTTTTCGGGACGTTTTATTGTTTAAGTGTTGTTACTTGTAAAATACGAAATATGGACAGTCACTAGGGGTCCAGTTATGAAATATTCCACAAATGGTTACTAAGATTTAGGTGGATGGATACCTCTTTCTATAATGTGTCATACTTATTTTTTAGAATGCCGTCTTCATACTCAAAAGAAAATCAAAAACATTGAAATCAAGGAGCTATAAAAATGGGTTATTTTGAAGCAGCGGAAGTATTTTTAAGTACCTAGAAAAATGTTGTTTCGGCTATACCAGAAAAATAAACCGTCTTCAGATCAAGCAGCAGCCACTACATTAGGAAGAAAAACGCCGTTGGGCACATATCCCAAAAGTCTTTTAGCAGAATACAGTTTGATGGTGGAAAGCAAGTGATTTTTACAAGTAGATGAAGTTCCTACTTATTTCTGACCAAAGCTCCCTCATGTCTCAAAAGATAGAGACTTTTTTTTTGTTATTTGCTTAAAAGAAACGTTGTGCCTCATTCTAATGTTCTATATTTGGGTATCTATTCCAAAAATAGCTATCTCTTTGTTATGTTTATTGTTGAAAAATGTTGTCACTGTCATTTGATATTAAAAACATAACTCCTACTAACAAGGAACATCCCACAGGTGACACCCTTCGATTTTGTTGAAATTTGGATATGTTATAAAGCACCGACAAGTAAGCGATACGTATTTTTTTATCGGCCAAAACACCACTCGAAAAAAGCCATCTCTAGGGGTAATATAGCAGTCTCACACACAAGGAGTCCACCGATTTTAATGAAACAAAAACGAAAATTCTCCTAATCCGAAGCAATGAAAAATCCACTATAGTGACATTGCAAAAAAACAATGAAGGGGTGAATCACCCCTATATTAAGGGGTGGTTTCACCCCTCAATACTGTTTTTCCGCCGATAAAAGAAATACGTATCGCTTACTTTTCGGTGTTTTATAACATATCCAAATTTCAACAAAATCGAAGGGTGTCACCTGAGGGATATTCCTTATAAGTCATCAAAAATGTATGACTGATTATGACCACCATTACACTTATTTACTTTGCAAAATGTTTTTTTTTTTTATGTCAAGAAAACAAAATGTTATTTCACATTTGGAAACTTTCCTCTATTATTATCCGAAATTATCTTCGAACAGTTCTCGTCGAGTGTGAATGGTAAACCGAATATCAGCTATTCATCCAATTCAGTCTGCCTTAATTTTAATTATACCGCTTTTATTACAGAGCTCGATATCTGAATCCGTATATATTCGGGATTAGATTCACGGCTCGAAACTTCCACTTCTTAAGATGATTATTTCCGTCTCGATATTCTCGGTCCACAGCGCTCGGAATTCCCCGACTCGTAGGAGTTTCGAATTTCAACGTCGCAATTCCAATAATCTCAATACCATATCGATGAAGGGAGAAAAAAGATGCGGAAATTCTTAAACGAAGATGGCAGCGGCGAAATGCACAAGAGACGGAGGAGATTGATAAAAATGAGAAAGGAAGAAAGAAAGAGAAAAGAATTGGTTGGGACTTCAAGAAAACGGTCGTCCACATAGAGGAGAATTGTTCCGTTTTAGCTAAGAGATAATCCTCGAGCGAGATCGTCGCAAATTCCTCGGGGACGGCAAAGCGCATTAGGGGGAATACTTAACGGCAGATTCGAGCGAGAGTTCCCGGACGGGCGCTCTGGGGCTCTATACCAGCGACGATAACCATCTTGAGTGCTTCATATGTGACGTAACTCGAGAGCTACTTTCCACCCACGATCAAGAAGAGACTCGACCACGAGATCTGCCATTTGAACGACGCAAGAAAAAAAACAAACAAACGGAAGTCTCGAAACCGGAAGAAAGATTGGCGTGCGGTCGATAACCGGTTGTAGGTCTTCTCGAACGTCCATCAAGGTCGTCATCGGTGCCTCATGTACAAAGAGCTGTTCGTATCTCGTTTTCCTTCGAGTCCCCATCTCCCTCTCCGTCTCTCTCCTCCAGATTGCCTCTTCTATATATATATATATATATATATATCCCTCTCTGTCTTCCAGGTGTGCTCAAGATAACATCGTGCACACCGTTCGTCAGCGCGTGAGCGTCATCACAACGGAGCTCGCCTAGTGTGTACACTGTGTATCTCATGTAAAACATATGCGAGGATGTGTTTGTTCGTTAACGTCCGCATGGACTCCTATTTTGATGTAAGTACGGCGTCTATGAATAGTCGCACGTGTGTTGAAACAGACATCAGGTAGCATCAACCTGACGAGCGTACAATTATCGGAGCGTCAATGAAGGAGCATTCGAGGAATGTTTTTTTTTTTTCAAAAGCAATATGGCGCTAATGTCACGTAGTCTTAAATCTAAACGAAATGTAAAGATGCTTAATTTGTCTTTGATTCAGGTTGAGCAGTAGGGTAGACTGGGGTCTATTGGAACCTTTTTGAGAAAATCGGTTAGTGTGGCTTCATTTTATACCGTATCTGTTTGGCAATGGGTTTTAATTATAGCTGGATTATCTGGCTACAGCAGAGCCTCGATTATCCGAACCAATTGGCACCGAGATTAGTTCGGATAATCAAAAGTACGGATAATCGAAACGTGGGGTTTTTGGGACGAGATCATAAACATCACCTTTTTGCACAAAAACGTGTGGGGATACTTGAAAGATCTTGTTTATAAAGAACGTCCAATTACGCCGGATGATATGCGTGAGAAAATTCTTCGAGCCTGTGATTCGATAAGTGCCGAAGTGATAAGAAATTCTACGCGATCCGTGATGAGGAGATTGCAATACTGCATTGATTCCAATGGCAATCACTTTGAACATCTACGGTGAATAAAGGTAATTTCACGTAAAAATAAAATTCATGTCACTTTTTTATCTTAAATGACCTTGAACGACGTTGACCCCTAAATGTTTTTTATGCAGTTTTCGATGCTCTACAAGATATTTGAAAAAAATGTACCGTCCCATTTAAAAAAGTGGAGGTGACCTTTACTGTGCGACAGCGCCTTCACTGAGATAAAAAAAAATGGTCGCATTTGATGACCCCTTTCGTACGGTACAACTTTTGTTTCAAACATTTTTTTGTGACGTCGATAATTACAGTGATATTCAAGGTGGCAACAGTTAGTGCCTCACCCTATATATATATATATATATATATATATATATATATATATATATATATATATATGTATATATTTTAAGGGAGACTTTGTCCTTTGTGCCCAGCGGGAGATGTGAGCGGCTCAACATGAGCAGCTAGAAGAAGAGGAGGGATGCCTTTATGGGCCAGGCATTGCCGATTAGCGGTAATTATAAACACATTTGTGTAAACACATTACAAAACTTTAAACGCGTTTTTCTCGAAAACACGTTCTTAAAAACGGCTGAGATTCTCCTGACCGCTGTAATTAACATATCGACCTGAAATTTGGAGAGCATACTCAGAAAATATGTCTTCACGGAATGACGGATCGTTTTTTTTGATAAATACATTTTTGCATTTATTGTTTATCTTTTTATGCGAAAAAAAACGCGAAAATTCGATTTTTTTTAAATTGCCGCCATTTTCCGAAATTTGTACTAAACGAAAAACCCATCCTTCATTCCATGATCAAAGGGTCACAGATTGATAATATGCTTTGAATTTGTGTTTCAGATCAACAAAGAGAGGGCAGTGATGTCAGCCGTTTACCTCGCGCGATTTGAGGACCTGTTTTCGCGGAGCTGCAACGGCCGCCATTTTGGTTTAAAAATTTTTTTAACGTTCTGTATATCATGAATAAAAGCAAGAAAAAAACCGCACTCAAAAAGCTTTACTCGTCTCCTTTAAAAAAAATAAAATGTAAACACCTGAAATATGGCACTCTAAGGACAAAGTCTCCCTTAAGCACCTGAAAAAAATCGAATACTTTTTTTTATATATTTTTTTTTTATAAAATCGTCCATGTTTAATTGACCAACGGCTGTAACGCGTTTTTGAGCGGCTAAGTCTCGCAGCCGTTTGAAAAGTAGAAGTTGCGTTGGGTTACTCATGGTTGCTCACGGCGGTGGCAGCGAGCAACAATGCATCTTTCGCGCCAACGTTCGGATAATTGAGCGTTCGGATAAACTACGTCATCGTTCGGATAATTGAGGGTTTGGATGATCGAGGTTCGGATAATCGAGGTTCTACTGTATATGACACCGTTATTGATTTTGCTTTTTATATTCGCTTAACTTAGGCTGAAGCTATTTAGAAACCCTCGGGAAACGTTTCATTTTACCCTGTATCGGGGTTAATCGAAACAGTACCTGGGGTTAGTACAAATAGGTGTTTTCAGCTGATTGAACTAATGTTTTTACTGAACCCAAGTACTGTTAACGATGTGTGTGAAGTGATAAAGTACGTTTGTTGTGAATAAAATATACTTTTGATCAAAATAATCAGTTTTATTGCTTTTCATTCCAGTTTGAGTATCACTGAAGGTATATTAAAGTTCTTTAATATTATTTTCCTTTTCGGACGATTTCTTGGCATCTAAAAAATAAAACAAGATTTGGAAAACTTGCTTGCGTATGTAATGTTTGTTCGGGGTAGATGGAAACACGTTTCAATTAACCCCAAACCGTTTTTTTCAACTGCCCCCACACCCTCGCTTCAAATAATTTATCAAGCAGCGAAAAACCTAAATGTTGTCGGTAGGTATTGACCACAATAAAATCAACTAGGATATTCATAGTAAGGATCATTGTAAACAACGCTGAAGAAGGAACAATAGTTTTGGAATATACAAAGCAGTCCTTTCCCCTTTCGGAGCCGGGCTGCTGTCATTAACCGTCTTCGGGTTATTCAACTTATTTCATTTGACCCGTGTTTCTATCGACCCCAGCCTACCCTGCATGGATATTCCAGCGCCAAAAGGCTAAGGACTGAATGCTAGCTAAATGCTGAAGGCTAAGGATGAATACCTTTGTAATTTTGACAAATCACGGAGTTCTCATAAGAATGAATAATTAAGGGTTAGTTACGGGTATGAAATAGTTAAGGGTAACGGGTGAACGGGTGAAATAGTTAAGAGTAACGGGTAATGAATAGTTAAGGGTAAGTTACCCCCACTTGCGCTTTTGAAAAAATCCATTTTTTTAATTGCATTTTTTTGAAGTATAAGTATGTGAGAATATGTCCTGAAAATTTCAAGTCGATCCGAAAAAAATTGACTGAGATATGAGCGTTGAAAGAGAAGAATCCGTTGTGTAAACGACCGGAAATTGAAACTTTAAACGCGTTTTTCTCAAAATGGCATTTCTGAAGTCGGTGACCAAGATTACTCGAACACTAATGAACCGATCTTCTTGAAATTTTGCAGGCTTATTTAATACATAAAAATGTAGTCTTTAATCGTTCAATTTTTTTTTCGAAAAAAATGGCAGTTTTATAGCCAAAAAACGGCCGTTTTTTTTCGTTAAGATCGAACCATTAACTTTGACTGTCCGCCATTTTGTGAAAAATGAATATTTTTTAAAATCCTTCGATTAAAGACTAGTTTATACTTATATTTGACTAAATCCATCCGCATTTTTTTTTCAGATGATCCACTTCGCCGCAATGTTGGTCACCGCAAACCGTGTATATAAAAACATTATTTCATTGACGGCCATTTGCCACTAAACAATGTAATATTTTTCAATAAAAAAATTACTGAAAGTTCTTCAAGATGTGTTCTTTAAGATGGTATATTTATCGATTAAAAAAGTTTTGTAGTTTTCTTTAAAAAAATTCATGAAAAAGGCCTTTTTTTGCGCTACAAGGGGCGGTAACGCCTTAACGATATTTTCTTATATGGCTCGCACATTTGTGAAATTCAATCATTTTTAAGGACTTTCGATACCAAAATCGAAATGGTTGTAGACGATTGAAATTCATATCACCGGGAGATTAATTCAGGATGCATTAACTGTCAAAAAATGAGTCCGTTTCACCACATAGTTTCGGAGGTTTTCAAGGTTCAAGTTGAGTTTCCGAGTATTATTAATGAACCAAGTGGAGAAAGCGCTTAATTTTTTAACACGACATTCCTGACACTAATCGCAGTTTGTTCAGCTTTTTAAATTTCAATCGAAGCATTATTTCAACACCTACAGCCGTATAACTAGTTTACCCTGTACCCTGTAGCCTGTTTACGAAGTGCCACGTGTATTACCAAATGGATGAAGCTTCTTGTTGTGTCGAATGTCGTGTTAAAAGAATGTCGTGTTAAAAAATTAAGGGATTTCTCCACTTGGTTCATTAATAACACTCGAAAAAAACTTAACTTGCACCTTTAAAATCTCCGAAACTATGTGGTGAAAAAGATTGATTTTTTCACAGTTAATGCATCCTAAATTAATCTCTCAGTGATATGAATTTCAATCGCTTACAACCATTTCGATTTTGGTATCGAAACTCCTTAAGGTATGATCTCTCCACGCGAGAAGCAACCTCCAACGAGGCTCAATACTCTGATGGGATTGTCGAATTACGAGTTGGAATTGTACTCACCCTTTTCACTCCCCCATTAGCTGATGCATATACATAGAGCATTTCTTTTGCATGCTGATTGGATTCAAACCTCCGCGATCGAACTTGCGTGCGATGGTAAAAAACGTTCTCTCACGCTCTGAGTGGCTGGTTTACGATGGGTGGCTGAAAGCTGAGGGAAGATATCACAGGGGATGGAAGAAAGAGGGCAAAAGAGAGGGGCGAAAGAGAGGGACGGGGATGGACGGTATGGAGGACACGTATAACCTCGGCCCGATCGATTTCGGCGGTGCCTCGGAGAGCGCATCGACGAAATTAGAACGACCACAGGAGTGTACATTATATTCACTATGTGGATGTTGCGTGCACTTATACTTATGTGTATGTGAGTGGGCGTGCACTCACATGCATGTTGGAGGCTGCTTTTGTGCATACTGGAGATTCCTCTTAACGACAATGCTGTCACATCCCATAAAAAATCGAGCAACTTAATCGTCTGTACACAGATACGAAACTCAGAGTATCGGGAATTAGATGTCAGTAGGGCTTATTTTCTATCCTCGGAGATGTTGAATCCGAATGTGCGCACTTCTGACTATTAAGGGAGGCTTTATCCTTTGTGCCTAGCGGGAGATGTTAGCGGCTCAACATGAGCAGCTAGAAGAAGAGGAGGGATGCCTCTATGGACCAGGCATTGCCGATTAGCGGTCATTATAAACACATTTGTGTAAATACATTACAAAACTTTAAACGCGTTTTTCTCGAAAACACGTTTCAAAAAATGGCTGACATTCTCCCGACCGCTGTAATTAACATATCGACCTGAAATTTGGAGAGCATACTCAGAAAATATGTCTTCACGGAATGACGGATCGTTTTTTTCGATAGATACATTTTTGCATTTATTATTTATCTTTTTATGCGAAAAAAAACATGAAGATTCGATTTTTTTTTTAAATTGCCGCCATTTTCCGAAATTTGTACTAAACGAAAAACCCATCCGTCATTCCATGACCAAAGGGTCACAGATTGATAATATGCTCTGTATTTGTGTTTCAGATCAACAAAGAGGGGGCAGTGATGTCAGCCGTTTACCTTGCGGATTTGAGGACCTGTTTTCGCAGAGCTGCAACGGCCGCCATTTTGGTTTTTTTTTTTCAAAAAAACATTTTTAACGTTCTGTATATCATGAATAAAAGCAAGAAAAAAATCGCACTCAAAAAGCTTTACTGTTTTCCTTTAAAAAAAATAAAATCTAAACACCTGAAATATGGCACTCCAAGGACAAAGTCTCCCTTAAGACTCAGTGTCCGGTTTATTATCGAACGAATTTTTTTATCAACATTCACCGAGGTCCTGAAAGCTAGAGAGAGCATCAAGTACCTGTGTAACGAGTGTTAGATTTGCCTTTGTGGTGAGTCAAAGGACGGAAGTAAAAGCACGACGGCTGAACATTGCAACGAATAGGGTAAGTCCGGGGTAGTTGGCCACAGTTTTTTCAAAGCTCCCTCAAAATAAAAGTACAGACGTTTCTTGAGGTAGTTCTGTAGTTGTGGTCAAATCTTAGGAATTGGCTGAAATCTAAGTATGGTGTGGATATGACCTTCATGAACTGATGCCCAAATATTCAATTCGATTCACCGTTTAGTTCATGAGATAATTGCAATCGAATATGGGTATTTTTATACGCGATCCCTATATCTAACACGTAAACCGGAAGGAGTTTGCTCGCATTTCTCGATATAGGTTCTAAACGGATCTTAGGATTTCAAAATAAAAACACACGTGTACGCAGTACTATTGTAGGATTGATTTAAAAAAAAATGACAAACTTTGACCGTTCAGTTTCGGAGATATCGACTTATGAAAAGTGGTTAATTTATTCCACACCAAACTCGGGCCCACGGTCTTACATACAGGTCTGGAAACGACCGTGGTGGGGGTAGGCACCGTTAACGAACCCACGTTTGTTTCCAATTTTCGCCACTACGTGGCATTGCTATCGGCGTGTACGTGTGCGACAAGGACAGAACAGCTTCCGTCCGTCTCTCTCGCCCTTCTCGATGATCCGAAATGCACATTACCTTTTTCGTGGGGGGCGAAGGGGCAATAGAGGTAGATGAGAAAGAATTGTGGAATAAGGACGGGGGATTGTGGAAGAGAATAGAAGTGGGGCTTGTAAAAAGGGGAAGATCCTGTATGGCTGGAAGAAGACCAATATAAAAATTTAAAAAATAAATAAAAATACTTACCTTTTTCTAGTGAAATGGATTTTTATTTGAATTTTATTCCGAGTTTCTTTCGATGACGAAAGTAAAAAAATACGCAACACATGGAATGTTGAATATACAAATACCTTTATTGGTTCGTCAGTTTAGAAAGCCCTGAAACAACGGTCCACCTTCGCCAGCTTTATGAATATTTTTCAAACTACAAATGCTCGTTGACGCAAACAGAGGTTATCGAGAACGTTGTCATAAAAAATGGAGTAATAAATGGCACGGGGCACGGTCTAGGACAAGGCAAGGGGCGAAGGGAGAGATCACAGAAGACCGTGAGTGGGAGGTACTCGCCGATAGTAGCGACAGCGGTGGCGGCGAGCGGAATGAAAAGTGAAGCTCGTAACGGTACCTCGCGACTCCATTGAAATCTGGCTTCGTTTCCAGACCTGTATGTAAGACCGTGCTCGGGTCCAACCATCTGTAGCGGAATGGCAACAGTGTACGCTGCAGCCAGCTGATCGACGCGTGGCCTGGGAACTCGAAGCATATTTTTTTTTCCCGAGTTCTAGTAATTCTGAGACGGATGTAAAATAAATTTATTCCGCAGACAAATTTAATTTGTTCAATTTATGCATGCATTTATGCATGTATTTGTCTTTGTTACAGCGAATACAATTTAAACTGTCGGCAAGATGTTGTAAATCCACGATCTGACGTCCTTCGATAGCGAATTTTTGTTGCTGATCGTTGAGGTTATGGTTATTCTCATCGCGTTCAGCCGCATTTGCTTGACACATGGCTGCCACAGCTTTCAGTCTTTTACCAAGCGCCTTTTTTCTTGTAAACTTTCCTTTTTATCGTATTTGGGTTGACATTTTCACGCTTTGTTTTATTTATTTAAAATATTTCGCGAAATACGGATCGTAGGAAGCTCAACGTTATGACTGCAGGAAAATCGCGCTATTGCCACGATTACAGCGCCGCTCTCTATACGAGTATGAGACGTATCTATGCATGAGGTGCGAATGTGTGGGACATGTAGAGGGTACAAGGTCTGTGAAAAATTTACAACCAACAGCATCGTACAGGCATTGGATGTTACTTACGCTTCGACTGAAACTTTTGGCTCATACTTACAGAACTATCTTAACTTATCTTCAATCGTAACTAAACTTTGAACGTTTTACTTTAAGATAATTTACGAAATTATACAAACTCCTATCAGATCAACCTTAAAATTACTTCTTTTTAAATCACAATTGGCTATCTCTCCCTGAGCATGCGGGTGTGATGGCCATAAAAGTAGAGGTGGGATGTCCAGTTACCCAGCATTACGCTCTCAATTTTCTCTTTGGTTTTATCTTTTGATTATTTTTTTTTCTTTCTTTTGCCCACGTCTAGAACGCATATCATCGAAATTAGTACAATTTTTGTGTATCCAAAGTTGGCAAACTATCCACTGAAGCCAGTCTTCGATGAGACGAGTTTCATAATAATCTTCTCCGCAACATTTTTTGTCATTGTTCTTATATCGTCTTTCTAAGGTCTTCCTAGGTATTTCGTAAGTCCTAGCGGCCGCACGAACGCACGATTCATCATTTTTTACCGCACTAATAGATGCTTTTAATGATTCTTGAGTTCAGTTCCCTCATAGAGCAATTGCTTTTCTCTTGTACTTATTAAGCATCTAAAACAAATGCAGAAAGAAATGAATTACTTGAACACATTACAACTAATACTATTACCATCATACACCGACTGTACGTGGCCATCTCTCCTAATCTCCCGGGAGAGATGGCTACAGCTAAAATGAAAACAAGTAGAACAATACATGCGAAATCTTGAGGTTATCACAAACCACTGGTCGTGAACTATTCGAAAAATCCAAAAGTAACAAAATAACTTTTACAAAATAGCAAAATAACTTTTACAAGATAACAAAATAACTTTTACAAAATAACAAAATAACTTTTACAAAATAACAAAATAACTTTAACTATTTAACTCGTGAACTATTCGAGAAATCTAAAAGTAACAAAATGACTTTTACAAAATAATACACGTGTAAAATATGGAACGAGGTTCCATATGTTACACGATGTAAAATATGGAACGTCCAAAAAATTAGCAGTATACCGAATAGTTAAAAAGGATTTCACTTACTTGACATTATTTTTTGCTACATTTTTGCTCGTACTCTTACACCTGCGCACAACGTGAAGCGAATTAAGCATTAAGGAGTGAAATCTGGTGCGCGGTTCTATGAAACATTTCGATTGGCCCTCTCGCCCTTATGGCCAACTCCCATAGAAGTAGCCTATACGAGAAGGGCGATCATGCGTCAGATATTCAATCAACATGATTGATGGAAAAGTCACCAATGCAAATAATATTGTAGCCGCTTTTTTTCGCGCAAGGTTATTACACTCTTATATAGAAGTACGTCAGAGCAGCCTGTCAAGTCAAGCAGCAACGTTTATGGGTACGGACGACCTGAAGGGGAAGCAATTTACTGATTAAAACTCGGCTACTCGGGCTGATTGTTTCAGCTGAGGTAGGGTATCATGAGAAACATGCAGCTCTGATTCAGAATCGTAAGCAGGTATAAGTGAATCAGGGAATCATTCTAATGGTAATTTTGAACAAGTGAAAACCCGATAATATTATTTTTCAGGAGGGTTAAGGGGCTATACCAGTGTGAACGCTGAAAATTTGGCTGATATTCAGGAATTTTTTGGAAAAAAGTACTCAATTAAATGTTTCGGAAAATTAAGAATATATTTGGCTATAGTTGACCTATATTACATAATATTTTCACAGAAAAATATTAAGATCCAAGCGACTTATGCGCTGCCTTTGGAGGCGCAAAAAAACGTTCCTCCACTGCTGACATGATTCCGGCCGATTGAGTAGCTGAAACCGAAAAAGAAAAAAAAATTGTCGTTAAACTGGAACGTATTTCCTGTGCAATGACGTGGAATTTCGAAAAATACCAAAATCTAACAAAATGGCGGAGTTATGAAAAAAGTCTGTTTTCTTGCCTATAAAATGGTCGTTTTTTTCAATGCTAAATCGTCAATTTTCATCCAGTCAAAAATATCCTACGTCATTGTAGAGTAAATATATTCAAGAGTACTCAGTTCAAATTTCAAGTCAATCGGATAATTGCCCTTTGAGTTACAATGTCAGCAAATTTGAAAAATCTCATTTCGAGAAAAACGCGTTTAAAGGTCTAACTATCGATTTTTGCAAGATAAAATGATTAGAGATACGGCCTTGACATTTTTAGAGGATATTGTTGAAAGTATAAACTGTCGAAAAAGGCCAAAAAAGCGATGTTTTGAAAGTGTCACACTGGTATAGCCCCTTAAGCGTTGCACCTATCAACGTCAACGTCGGACCCAGTGTTACTTGATTATAGACGAAAATTAGTTAATTGTTAAATATTCGGGATACCTTAAGATCGTTCGTTGCGAAACATAGTGAGTTTAGGTATTTGGTAATTCTCATAGACGTATTGGCGGCAATCATTGTCGTCAAGGTTTCAAGGCAATTGGCAATTTTTTATAAGCAACTGCGCGAAACTGCCTACATATTAATATTTGTTTAAAAAAACGCAGGAAAACCGTGTTGTTGATTCTATGGGTAACATATCTAAAAAAAAAAACAGTATTCTGTAGCATTAAGGCACCACACCACGGTTAAAAAACGTTGTCATTTTTTTTCCATTTTCTGAAAGATACATTTGTTAAGAATGTTCTCATCAAATTTTTGAAAGAAATTCGTAAAATTGGCGGAGACAGCATTTTATGTGAAACTGTTCGAAGCGCACGACCGCGTCGATCCGCAGATGTGTCACTTTGAACGCGTTTTTCTCGAGACTACGATTTTCAACCTGGTTGGCAACATATTAAAAAAAACTATTCATCCGATTTGCATGCGCCAAGTCTTAAACTGTTCGAAAATCCAGTCTCTATCGCACCACGCAGGGTTTTTTTAAAATAAAGGGCCCCCGCTGTTTTTTTTTACTAACGATAAAAATGTTCCATGAAAATCGGAAATAAAATTCGCTGGCTGCCATTTTTTTTTAGATATCGAAATTCCCCTACGTCATGCTGTAAACCTATATGTTTAGTTTCTAAATATATTTTTATTTTATTTTTCACATGAACCGTATGGCTTAATCGCTGTCAACCGCCGAGCAGCAATTTTGTCCACTTGGAAGCGGCGTACACCGCAAACGATACTTTAGATTCGAGTACAATAATTTGTATGAAGTCTTCTATATGTATATATAATACTATGAGTATTAATAAAAAAAATTCCATTCATCGTTTGCTTGAAAGTAATTGCGAAAAATACACCCTCGTACCGCGCACGAATCGTGGTGTGGTGCCTTAATCGGCAAAACGTTAGACTCTCCTCAACGGCGAGTGAGACGAAGTAAGATGTGTATATATATATAAGTGTACGAGTTGGTGGCATAACGAGGCCTGCTAGTGGCGGTCGTCTTGACCTTAACCACACGGCAATTCGGTTATAAATAAAGAAGCCAACATTGGCGAACTAATAAGAGGACGGGAGAGCTCGCGTATCCGCTCGATAATATCGCGGATCCAATACACGTGTAGCCCTCAAGACCCCCAGACTGATCATCGTGATCGTCATCTTGCCATACGATAAGACTTTTTTTCACTCCTCGTAACCGCAAAGTGATAAGTCTCCTGTCTCGCAGTTGGTTTGCTTCTGTACGTGAACTTTTTGCAGTTCTGCTTTTATACCCTTCTGTTGTCACTCATGTTTTTATCAAACAGTTTTCACGCTACATCATTAGCGCCTACATGCAAAGTGATGAGAGTGGGGTAGCAATTGGATTACGATGGCAGGTCAACGAAAAAATAGGCTGTTAGTATTTTTTGGGTATCGTCGTCAAACAAGGAATCCTTGTAACCTTGTCAGGTCCATCCGTTTGTTCGTCCATTTGTTACAGCCTCACGATTTCTAGTTTTTTAATCTAAATGCTTGAAATATTGCAAATAGGTGCTCCAGATAGATATCTCGATTAAAGGAGACTTTGTCCTTTGTGCCCAGCGGGAGATGTTAGCGGCTCAACATGAGCAGCTAGAAGAAGAAGAGGGATGCCTCTATGTACCAGGCATTGCCGATTATTTCTCGAAAACACGTTTTTAAAAATGGCTGACATTCTCCCGACCGCTGTAAGTAACATATCGACCTGAAATTTGGAGAGCATACTCAGAAAATATGTCTTCACGGAATGACGGATCGTTTTTTCGATAGATACATTTTTGCATTTATTATTTATCTTTTTATGCGAAAAAACGCGAAAATTCGATTTTTTTTAAATTGCCGCCATTTTCCGAAATTTGTACTAAACGAAAAACCCATCCGTCGTTCCCTGACCAAAGGGTCAAAGATTGATAATATGCTTTGAATTTGTGTTTCAGATCAACAAAGAGACAACAAAGAGACAACAGTGATGTCAGCCGTTTACCTCCCGCGATTTGAGGACCTGTTTTCGCGGAGCTGTAACGGCCGCCATTTTGGTTTTTTTCAAAAAAATTTTTTTTAACGTTCTGTATATCATGAATAAAAGCAAGAAAAAAACCGCACTCAAAAAGCTTTGCTCGTTTCCTTTAAAAAAAATAAAATGTAAACACCTGAAATATGGCACTCCAAGGACAAAGTCTCCGTTACGGAATCATCGCAGTATAAAATTAAAAAAAAATCGATTTTTTTCTTGCATTACCCGATAGTATACACAGTTATAAACATGGACATGGCATCGCTGATCGATCGTAAGTGGACAATTTATATGGAAATTCCGCACTCGAAAGTTTAAACGCGTTTGTCTCGAAATGTTTTTCAAAACGGTGTACACTCTCAAAGGAAGAGTTTTCAAGCTATCCGTCTCAAATTTTGGCACGACATTCTTCACGCCATTCTTTATCTTGCTATGGAAGCTTTTTTGGAAATCTTCATATATTTTTTAACGAAAAACTCGAAAAAATAAGCTCAATTCGATACTTTTTTTTCAAAACGCCGCCATTTTATCAATTTTGATTTTCAAAAACCTCTATAGCAAGATAGCGGCTTTCATACTGATTAATAATCTTTTTACAAATTTTGTTATCGATCATATTTACGGCCACAACCGTGTATACCGTGAGGACTCTTTTTTTCAAACACGTTTTCAACCGTTCAAAAAATGTAAGAAAAATAAATTTAAACGTTTAGAAAATTATTTTCCGTCCCTCATGAGTGCTTTGATTTGACATAAAAAAATCAGACTGATTACCGTATTTTAACCATCGAGAAAAAAGCCCCGAAAATCAGCTGTTTCGACCCGTTATACTGTGATGATTTCTTGGGGCTACATCTACGTAATTGAGTCGAAAAATGGCATTTTCTAAAAATATTTTTGTCCGATAGTATCATCTTTTAGCTATATTCCCTGAAAATTTTGTTAAAAAATATTCATAAAATTGAATGAGCTACGGCTTCTAACAGTCGGCCGGGCGAGCGGTAGTAGCATTTCAAACTTTAAGGCGGTATACCAGTGTGAATGCTGAAAATTTGGGTGATTTTCGGGAATTTTTTTGAAGAAAAGTACTCAATTACATGTTTCAGAAAATTAAGAATATATTTGGCTATATTTGACCTATATAACATCATTTTTTTCATAGAAAAATATTAAGATCCAAGCGACTTATGCGCTGCCTACGGAGGCGCAAAAAAAGTTCCTCCACTGCTGACACGATTCCGGCCGATTGATTAGCTGAAACCGAAAAAGAAAAAAATTCGTTAAACTGGAAGGTGTTTCCTGTACGATGACGTAGGGTGTTCGAAAAATATCAAAATCTAAAAAAATAACGTAGTTATGAAAAAAAAGTCTGTTTTCTTGCCTATAAAATGGTGGTTTTTTTCAATGCCAAATCGTCAATTTTCATCCAATGAAAAATATCCTACGTATCCTACATATCCCACTACAAAAACATCCTACTCTACATTGTAGAGTAAATATATTCAAGAGTACTCAGTTCAAATTTCAATTCAATCGGATAATTGCTCTTTGAGTTACAATGTCAGCAAATTTGAAAAAACTCATTTCGAGAAAAACGCGTTTAAAGATTTAACTATCGATTTTTTCAAGATAAAAGGATATTAATATAAAATATATAAATGATAATGATATTCTCAAAAGTATAAACTGCCGAAAAAGACAAAAAAAATCGATTTTTTGAAAGTGTCACACTGGTCTAGCCCCTTAAACGTATTTTTCGCGAAACCCTGTTCTCAACGGCGGCGGACATGTTATCTCAAGAACCACTTGATGGATTGTATCCAACGTTACCGGAAATATGATGAGAAACATTCAAAGGTCGCTGACGATTTCACTTTTTCTAAATCGACCTTTGTGTTTTAGTAGTGACGTAAAAATTACGATTTTGTTTTCATATATTTTGTATGCTCGAGTTTCAACTCATCGCCACGTTGTTTAAAAAAAATATTTCAGAAGTCGACGATCGTCAACGACTCGTATTTATTGTTAACTCGAAGAACCGGTTGGGTTTTCTATATTTTAGGTGGACTGTTTAAGTTGGAGAGTGTTCACCGCCAAATGTCGTGAAACAATTTCATCATCAGCCGACAGCCGATGTTTTTGTTGTTTTTCTGTATTTTCCGGTGATGTATTTAAAGTCTCTCAATATATAAGCCTTTTTGTTAAAGAAAATGCGTTTCTTTTGCACCAACCGTATCACCGAAAAAATCGGAGTTTGGCAATCGAGTGGTGGTTAATGGAACAGATCTTTCAAGGTTAATTTGCCTGTCCATCGACTATTTTTCATTTTCAAGCGCTGTTTACGATATCTCAAGCTTTGAAGTCATGAGCAATATGTCTGCTCCCTCTAATTTGTCAAACGTGGATTGACAAAATGTGAAAAATTCTAGGTACTAGTATTTCCTTCGAACTTTCGATTAAAATGACTTCAGTTACAGTACACTGGCAAATGCAGGAGATATCAACAGCCACGTTATCGCCGAGTTGACTTTACGGAAACTCCACGAGAGGACTGCACAGATAAGTTTGTCGCACGTTGTTTGAAGCCTTGTTAATAAAATATCAAACATTGATCAAAGTCAACATTAGTGTTTGCGACGAGTGCTTGTGATCCAGGCACACAATAATTATAAATAAATATGTGTTAAGCATCGAAGCTTCGAAAGATTGCGCAAGCGAATCACCAAGCAACCCTACTTTACGCATCATCCAATGAGCACCATTTTTTAAATCTAAAATTTAGTCGTGAATTCAATATATACACTGAAAAAAAAAAAATTTTGTTCATCCATCCAAAATTCAGTTGGTTTAACAAAATGTATCTTTACATACGTTCAACTTCATTTTTGATTGGCATAAAACACGTTTTGTCCTGATAGTTTCAGTGGTGTGAACTGCAGCTCACTTAGCATGTCTGAGCAACTGTTGAAACAACAAAATTTCGAGGCAACAAAATGCATTTTGCACATTCGACGATTTTTGTTTCTCAGTGTGCCCATCACGACGACAAACGGGGCATTTTGCTTCGTCCATTTGACTCCAACAGCGCAGACCTTTGGTATTTCGTAAAAACTCCATTTGTGGTCTCTTTCGGGCTTTGAAATCCTCAAGGCTCGTTCACATTGAAAAAGTACGAAGACTGAATCGCGCTGTTCGCCGGGGCGAACAAAGCAAGCAGGTTTCGTGGAGGTAAAAAAAGAACCGAACAATCACACCTCACCAGACCAGGATATCCGTGGACAAAAAAAGAAATGAATAGAAAACGAGAAGGAAAAAAACAACGCTGGCTAACGAAACAATCGACGGGGAATTGCCAGCAGGCGTGGGTTCTCGGTTTTGTGTAATTGGAAATTGGCGATTGGTGCGTTCGTCGATGGAAGCTGCATACACGTGTATGTATTAACGCGAATACGCGAATTGTCCCATTAAAGGCTGGTTTACACGCAAACATGTGTATGTAACAGTGGCGAACAGACAGAAGGGTGCGAATGGAATGGCCTGCCGTGTTGCTTTTTGGCAAGTTAGGCCTTTTCGTTTGGGCGTGATATACGTGATCCGTATACAAAGTGTGTTGGGTGACAATGAATACAGTTTGCGTGTACGAGGTATAATGGTGTGCGGTTTGGGAATGATCGGGTGAGTCGGACGTGTTATCGGACGGCGCCGAACGACAGGCAGCCCGCGAGTGGAGTTCTCCAATGTTCTCCACCTCGTCTCTTCCTCGCGCTGTATCCAGCTCTCTTTCTCTTCCTGGCTTGCGTTCTCGTCGTTATCGTCGCTTTCGTCACGCCCACGACGTTTCCATTAATGGAATTTCTATCTGTCGTACATTCTGCATGCTGCAGGACTGTTTTTGTCCTGTCTTTATATTCCGATATATGCACAACGTATCCACTTCCTTCGACTGTCCGAAAGACCTCGCCAACTTGGCAATATTTATACCGATGGCCAACGATGCTGCACGTACAGCGCAATACGAATACTCAGACGTTATATATCGACTCGAAATATTTATGTAACAATCATATTTCACTATTGGACTCTGACGAGATGTGGGCATTCGAAATAAGTGTACTTGATGTAAACTGTATTTTCGGTTTATCGAGGCAACCGCGATGAATGTTGCAACGTAGAACTCGGTGTGTAATTGTGCAAAGTGTGCGTTCAGAGGCGAATATGCAAACTGGAGCCCGGGTATTACAACATAGAAACTCGTTCTAGTGCCCTGTTTGTTACGTCACGCGTTCGCCGTTTCGTCTGCTGGCTGATGCCAGAGTCTCTCGTTTAAAGTGAACGAGAAGCAACTACCGCGAGCGACGTTTTTCTTCGCAACAATTTCGACGACCGGCAAACGCCCCAGACGGTTCTTCACGAATGTGTTGCGTCATGTGTCATTTTATTGAATTACCTTGGATCGTTCGGATTTCGCCGGCTTTACCGCGATTTGTAATTGGGATAATAAATTTTTCAGAGTATATTGCACGAGAACGCCCATGCCCGTGTGGAAATTGAACTAGGGCTTTGGTCGGGCCCATATAGAATTTCCCTAACTCTAATAGGGCCCTAATCGGGCAGCCTCACATGGGCCCTTAGTGGCCGGTCACACTTTGCTACTGAGGGCCATTAAAGGCAGAATAATGAGGGCCTTCAAGGATACCTGATCGACGCCTCAAGTAAACCATGGTGTGCCCATGAGTTATCCCTGCCAATGGAATATGCTCACGTGTGTGTAAATGTATGTGTTTCTGCGTATATGTGTCCGTTTATATAAGGTCACGATACAGTGCGAAATTTTTTAAATTTATTTAAATATGATCTATTTAAATGAGATAGGTTTTTTCCTCGTCGCACGGCCTTTTACGATCTCATTTGTTTCAAAGATATTTTTTTATTCGTTTCAGCTATTCTTTTCAAATATCATATATATTCAAATCGAATAAATAAAGATTCGATTCAAATGAATCTTTATTTGCTTACAATGTACACTGTAAATCTAAGTGTACTATGTGCATAAAATATTTCATAAATCCAAAATGAAATTAAGTACCTAATTGAGAGTTTACCACAACTAATTTTGTATCGTAATTCGTCATGCCCTGGCTTTTCGGAATGATTTTTTTCGAAGAATATATTTCACCTATATCGGTATGGAACATAGTACCTACCTACTCATAGCTACGCACGCTGCCCCTATGCTACCGAGTGCTTGTAACATCTTCGTCGCAGATATGGCATAAGAGACCAAATTAATTCCTATAATTATTTGCTGTATCACATAAACAGTATCAATTAGTTAATATCATTGTGATATTAACTATCACAACGCGAAATAATTTTTCATGTGGAAAGTATTCGGCGAAAATAGTCACTATAAAAATGTAAAAAAAAAAACCGAATGGGATTGTTCAAACATACGCGCTGGCATCACTCCATGAGTGAATGAAGCAATAAGAATAATGTGTATTTTTTTGAAGGATTTGTAAATGTAATATATAATAATTTTTAATGCCCTCACATTTTTATCCTATTTTTACCTTTTATCGAATAATTGAGTGTAGTAATTAAAATACCACAAACGATTTAGTCCAAGCTATGTATACTGGTCCGTTTCCTATAATGCTCAAACCTGGTCCTCTTGAGGTAATCCCTGTCGGGATTGCCATAATAGGACCCGCAAAGGCCCTTATTATGCCAACCCTTATCGGGATTGCCATATAAGGGCCTTCAAGGGCTCATTTGAGGCTTCCCTCATAGGGAAAGCCTCAAATAAGCCCTTAAAGGCCCTTATTTTTATGAGGGATGCCCTATCAATTTTCCGCACGGGTGGTAAAAGAGGGGATGGTGAAATTCTCTATATGGCTCTATATGGCTGGTACAACTATCAGCGGGAAGTATATCTAAACATGCGATTTGGGTGGGGCCGGGTTGAAACTTCGAACTTTGAATGCTACGGAGGTTTAAAATTCCCAATTTTAATGTTCCGAAATTCAAGATGGGGCCGCGTTGAAATTCCGAACTTTGAATGGTCAGAACGCTCAAAACTCCGAAAGAATTTTACACGAAAGACCAAAACTCCGAAAATCTTAACACCGTCAAAATAATTAAGCTATGGAAGTTTTAAAAGTTTCAAAATTTTGAATAAATCGACTAATTATTTCGAGCATTTTTTTTTCAATTAAGAAGTGATTTTGCGTCAATTTTGAAATTTGTCTCGACAATGTTATACGTTCTACATCATTTATAGTCAACTGTCTAGACTTTTGCCGGCATGATCTTGACATGAGGGCCGGGTTGAAATTCCGAACTTTGAATGCGCCGACGGTTTAATATTCCTAATTTTAATGTTCCGAAATTACAAGGTTCGTCAAGATCATGTCAGGGAAAGTCTTCAAAGTTGATTGTAAATAATGTGGAACGTATAACATTGTCTAGACAAATTTCGTAATTGACGTAAAATCACTTCTTAATAAAAAAAAATCTTGAAATAATTCGTCGATTAATTGAAAATTTTGAAACTTTTAAAACTTCCATAGCCGAATTATCTTAAAGATGTTCAGATTTTCGGAGTTTTGGTCTTTCGTAAAAAAATTCTTTCGAAGTTTCGATCGTTCGGGGTAGTATTCTTTCGGAGTTTTGAGCGTTCTGATCATTCAAAGTTGGAAATTTCAACACGGCCCCGCAACAAGTATGCAGTAACAATGCAGCAAATAATAATTTATATGCGTTGCTCGATCGTGTAATTCTCTATGACTAAACCTCAATACTTCCTGATGCCACTTGTCAAAGATTAGTACCCTATGTTCGCCACAAAAAAAAATGGCGTGCAATTTAAAATGTCAGGCTATTTTGAGATACCCTTTATCTTTATTCCGTATTAAGGGGTTAGGCCACACTAGAGGCCGAAAAAATAGGCTTTTTGGCAATTCTTTTTTCAGAAAAACTACAAAATACATCGAGATTACAAAGAAGGGTGTTTATCATATACATCAGAGACTGTATAGAATAATTTTTTTTAACGATTAATTTCAAAATGGCGGCTGTGCAGCGTTTATCTCGAAACTGCATTTTTTAAGTTGGCCGATTTTGTTACATTTTGTTTGAACATTTTTTAAGTTGACGATTTTTTAGGCAAATTTTTGGAAAGTGAAAAATTTGCCTAAAAAATCGTCAGATAATTGTTAATAACAAATGAACTATGCAATATAAAAAAAATCCTACGTACTTCCATAGACAATGTATTTTTCAAGATATATTCAACATTTCAAGTGAATCGGTTGAAGATTGTCTGAGTTATGTTTCCGGCCAACTTAAAAAAATATATTTTTGAGATAAACGCTGCACAGCGGCCATTTTGAAATTCATCGCTTCAAAAAAATTATTGTATACAGTCACTGATATGTATAATAAACACCCTTTTTTGTAATCTCGATTTATTTTGTAGTTTTTCTGAAAAAAATCCCCAGAAATCCTATTTTTTCAGCCTCTAGAGTGGCTTAAGGCCTTAATGGAATGTATATATTTGCGGGCAAAATTTCGGCCAGTATTCCAAATAATCATTTACGCGGATGATAAGCTGTATTGCGGGGATGCTATCTGATGTAATTATTGGATGAATATGAGGGATGGTGAGGATTAAGGGGAGACAGAGAGAGAGAATGAGCGAGAGGGTAGGAAGGTTCGGATACGGTACGACGCGACTAATCGATACGCTCTCATGAGCTCTCATTAATTATAGAACCGTCTGACCCCCACTTTTTCGACATGCATCTTCCGCTACCGAGGATCCATTGTACCAACTAAAGCCACATATACAGCGGATATAATATGTCATATTAGAGACTGTTGCGTATACGTGCACATGAGTAATTTGAGTACTTGGCTGGGCGAATAACGTTGATATTATTGTGACGTGTCATTCGGCGGTTAAGGAACCATCACAGTGTAACATTTTCGAAAAAGCGATTTCTTTGCATTATCCGATAGTATGCACGGTTATAAACGATCTGTCCAATTTTTAGATCGAAATTCAAATGATTTCGGTCGCTACAGCCTTTTTTTTGAATAAAGTTAAGCCTTTCGTAGAATTTTAAACGCGTTTTTTCTCGAAATGGTGTTTTTCAAAACGGTGGCCACTCTCAAAGGAAGAGTTTTCAAGCTATCCGTTTGAAATTTCAACAGAACATTCTTCACGTCATTCCTCATGTTGCTATGGAAGCTTTCTTTTTTTTTTTGAAATCTTCCTATTTTTTTTACGAAAAACTGTCGAAAAAGGCCAAATTTGATACTTTTTGTTCAAACCGCCGCCATTTTTTCAAATTTCACTGAAAAAAAACCTCCTTAGGAACATAGCGGCTTTCCTACAGATTAATAATGATTTTGAAATTTTTGTTTCAGATAAAATTTGCAGCCGCAATCCCGGCCACCCTGGGACACCATTTTTTTCCACGCAATTTTTCGCAAATACAATGTTGAACAATAAATGAAGAAAAAAAAATCATTTTGTATTCTGTATCGGTACTTCAATTCGTAAAAAAAAAATAGACCGATTAGCTTATTCTATCGAAGTAACGAAAAAAAACCGTTTCCGAATAGTGACCCAACAACGTGTCACATTTTTCGAACCGTGATGGAAATATGGCAGATTGGTCCTTGTCAAATCAAAGCTCTTTTTCCTTATTTTTTTTTTTTTGAAAATTGATTATTTCACAATGGCGGAAAAAAATTATTTCTGAAGTATCTACGAAATGCTATTTTTGTAAATTGTTTAAAATATTTGAATTATGGGGTTACGAGAATGGCACGAGGGCTTTGCTGTGACAGACGGACATAACAAAATTACCTAGCAACTCCAGTGGCTACGGAATACAAAAAGTGTGGTAGTATTGAGTTTCTGACGCTTCGGGCATTCGCTTTCCGAATACTTTTTTTTCGAGCTCACCTGACTCCCGGTCTTTTTCCGTTTTCGTCACTGTTGCCTTAGTGAGTGGAAAAAAGGAGCTTCGACCTTGCTCATAGATACGAACCATCGTATTATCAGCGATATACTTTTGCACACGCCAATCTTGTGCCTGGACCGGAAGTCACCGCTTCTCGTCAACTCGCTCCCCACTTTTTCCGAACCACCACTGGCTGTTTGATACGATGCACATAGGAGTATTAGACTCAAAAATCCGGTCAAAATGATTTATTAGTTTTTTCTACATTGTTATGAAATGAAATACGATAAAAAATATTTTTCAAGTATATAATATATTAAATAAATTGAAAAAAAATAATATCTATATAAATTACACAAAAACAAACAATAATAACTATTTCGAGTTAAAAAAAGAAGAAAAAAACAGGTTAAAATTACATACTATCGGAGTCATTATTTTCATTGACATCTTCATTTTCTTTATCAGAGCTATCATCTTGTGCACTTGAAATCAAAATTTCCATTGCCTCCTTTGAGAAGGCCTTGGATTTTTTTGCACGTTTATTCCTGCTACAACTAATTAAGGGATCAGATGTTAACAAAAGTCTGTTTAATACATCTCTATTGCAATCTATCCTACTAAATTTCCGAGCAAAGTCTGTGCGATACTTTCGCAAATGCTTATTCCTAGCCTCCGATGCCTCTTCCGATAGTTGTCCAATTGGCAGAAGGGCTTGTTGAATAACTTCGGCCCCATGCATTAAAATTTTGTGAACTGTGGGTGACATGGGATGCCACCCATACAACTCTACATACATTTTTGCTGTTGTTTGGGCAAACAAATCGAATTTTTCATGGTCAATGTTGAAACCACTTGATAAAACCTCTAATATTGTATTAAATCGTTTAATCAACGATATGTCAATACCAGTGATCCTAGAAGAAGATTCTGGGTCATTGAAAAATCTTCTGGATGTGTTGCCATCGTTACTGTTTCCGAAGCCGACTTTTGGAATGTCGACAAGCAACCCCATTTCTTCCCTGAAACTTTTTTGTATCCGCTCTTTGGTTTCCTTTACAAGTTGTTTTTCGTCTTTAGATCGGGCTTGCCACTTTTTAAGAGGTGCTTTATACGCCAAATGCAACAATTGCTCGAAAACACGGATTCTGGCATGGAGAATCGAAAGCCCAAACTTCAATGATTCTTTATTGGTTTCTACCTTTTTGAGATTATTAAAATCTTTCGAAGTTTGGCTACATATGTAACACCTCATTGTCGATGCAGTATCAGTCGCGGCATTGCACACCTTGCCATCGACCATCGTCAAAAGTAGGGTGTGTTTTATTTTAGCGCCTTGTTCGTTATCTTCTGTTTGCTTGAGGCATTTTACTTGGTTTTCAATGAATGCTATCTCTTCTTTGGTTATATCTTTCGTCTCATGAACAAAACGGGCCCGAATAGGTCGACAAAACCTCACTGACGAGGGTACAGGATTCTGCCACACGATTTTCTTTGTTTTACCATTAATAGATACGATCAACCTTACTGGCACTAACGAACTTAGGAATATATTTGCATCACTATTTAGTGTGTCCACAAACTTTTGTTTGAACTGTGTCTGATGGGATCCATCACAGCCCCATTTCGAAATCAAAATCAGATTTTCTTTTTCATTTTCCGATAAAGTTTCCACAACATCACTTAAGTAATCGATCAGACGCAAAGCTGTATGGTCCAATAAGGCTTGAAGATCCACTTCAAAACTTGTTTCAGTAACTTTCAACGATTCTTTTTTCGGGTAACACTCTTTTTTGGCCTTTTGAAGGAGAGAGTAACAAGGGTAAACATCTTTTCTTTCGCCTTGGATTAGTTCCCATTGTCTTCGTGTGAAGTCACCTTCTACGTACAATGCCAATGCTTCTTGTGGCGTGTATTTCTTTGTCATCTGATCTTTCTTAGCTGATGAAATGATTTTTCGAAATTTAGTAGCGCGTGTGGGAGATGCCGTCATTTCTTTCAAAACTTTCGATGTATCAATATTCCCTGAAGTGCCCTGACTTACGCGAGCAGCGAAGGTCAATTCATCAACAGGTACCTGGTCCCGTAAATCTTTAGTTCTTCGCCGCTTGCTCCTTTCACTTAATTCTTGGAATGGTTTTTGCGGTCTTCCCGGTTTATTAGACCACGTAGGTAGCTCAATTGTTGCTTTGAGCCAATCTGCGTTCTTATCTAGGAACCTATCTTCTATGCTGTGACATTCTCTCCACCTTTTTTTAAAGCTGGTCTTGAAAAACCTCACAGAACGACTTAACACGCTCTTTTCTTCGACTGGGCATGATGTGAGTATTACGAGGTTTTCTTCCATCAAAATGAACTTTTCTTCAAGTTTTTTCCCTTTAAACTCTTTCATTATGTTATGTAATTCCAATCTAGTAAGTTTCTTTACCCTGTCCGAGGGATCTGTACCAAAAGAAAGCAAAAATGGTAAAAATTCATATTTTGAATATTCTATATCTAAAATTTCAAAAATGTACAAAAAAAAAAGGTGAACGTTTGTGAACAATTTTATTGCAAATTCATGTAGACAAAGGTCTTAAATATATGTCAACATAAAAAGCGAAAGGCGACAAGGCGCGACACTTGGCCAAATCCACTATGATATCCCAAATTTAGTAAAAAAATTGAGTAGAAAAAAGGTGTTCCAATATTGACTTAGTAAGTGAATAAATCAGGAAAGATCTACATAAAATTTGTTTTATAATATAGTACACACCTTCTACTTCCATATCCAATTGTTTTTTTTGTAGTCCACTACACGAAGCCATTTTTCACAGACAATTTAGTGTAATAAAAAAGCGTCGCCCGAGAAAAAAGAAACGCGATTTCAACAACGACTGAGTTCCGACTCGCCTTGGTCAGAGAGCCGCGGCGCGGGAACAGGCGGGGTTTACCCCTCGATCACCCGGGTACTAGGCTACATGAAACGAGCATTTTGAGTGTCATTACATTCAGTTTGTGATTTTGACTTTTAACCGGATTTATGCATCTAATACTCCTATGTGCGATGCTGACGTCAGCATGCGGCAAAAGCTTCCAACTATCGCAATGGTCGTTTTGGAAAAAAAAAACATGACGTACTAGAAAAACGATAGTTACCGAAATCATGTAGATTAAGAGGGTTTTGAATTTAATTACAAGTATCGCTTCAGAAATAAATAATTCACCAGTGTGTAGAATAGGGGTGCAAATAATGTATTACTTTTTGTAATGCATTAATGTGCATTGCACGTTAATGCATATCATTACTCATCATTACTCATTACTATATCATTACTTATTACTTTACATTTTGTAATGACAAATATTTCCATTACTCATTACATTGGACTTTGTAATGAAATGAGGGTGGAATTTTTTTACATTACACGATTGAATTCAATGAGTAATTAAATTTTTAATGGTAATGGAGTAATGGAATTTTTTCACATTACTAATGCAATGCAATGTGAAAAATCCACATTACTCATTACAATGTAATGAGGATTATTATTCGTTTCCCATTAGAGGAAGCGGTTTTTGCACTGGGTCGATCTGACCCGATGGGTAACGAATTATTATCCATATTACCTTGTAATGATTAATGGACATTTTTTTCATTACAAAATCCAATGTAATGGGCCACGGAAGTTGTTTACATTACAAAATATAATGTAATGAGAAATGGAATTTTTGTACATTACTAAATGTAATGTAATGGGTGATGAAATATTTTTTCATTACCCATTCAAAAAGTCATAAATAACGCATTACTTTTTCATTACAAGTTTCGCAACCCTGGTGTAGAATAGTGCAATCATAGCATTTACACTCAATGTGCCTCATCGAACGAAATATTCTCAATTGTTGACTTTTCGGTTTTTTCCATTCAGAGTTTTTTTTCGTTTTCTTTCACGCTGTTTACAAAGTTCAATAAACTCTGACGACGGTAACATCACATTTGTTGTGTTTGTGACGTTATTGGCATTGTACAATTTTTAAGTCATTTAATTTTTACTGAACTGTTTGTGCGTTTGTCTTCTTACCGTCAATTCGCAGATTGTCGTAATTAGTACGTTTGTGAGTAAGCCACATATGATTAGACAACTATTCATAATCATTTTTTGTGAGTCCATTAGCAATAACCCTAACGCCCTAAAACACCGAGACAAACTCTGCCAGATGCAAACTATTCACAAATAAACTATGCAAAAAATGCATATGTCCGTACGAAAAATGCGGTAAAAGCGTAATTAAATCGATGGCAAATGATAAAAATCAGAACAAACAATGATATAGCAGAAAGTACACGTAAAAAGCCAATACCATACCGAATTGTCCAACTTTTCGGTGTTAACCGACATTTCCGAAGACTGAAATATCTTGGAGAATAAATAGCATTTGGATCGATTGGCAACAAGTTACCAAAAATTTGCAAAATACGAATAAAAATTCCGGGTGCACGTTTTCGCCAATGACCACTGGGTTACCGACTGATGGTAATTTACCGACAAATTAACAAGGTTTACGAAAGTTTTCGAAAACAGAAGTTCTTTCAAATTGTCGGTAAGTTACCGACTGATGATAAGTTACGGACCACTTTCAGAAGGCTTCATACATTTTCCGACCTTTTGCGAAAGGTTGGGAAATTTGTGCATGAACGTAGTCAGTTATTTATCATCGGTCGGTAATTTAGTGGATTCTTGGATATTTCGGTTACTTAACATCTGCTCGTAACTCACCAACTTCTATACCGAATTCCGAAATATCAGCATTTTTAAAATTGTCGATAATTTATCATCCGTCGGTAAATTCTTGAATTTCTCAAAATTATTTGCAAATTTCGATGCGTAACACTTAAACAAAGCTATGGGATGTCAAAATTTTGGTACAAATAATTTGAGTTAGCTGAATTTTGAAATGGTGACTTTCTGTTTGTTCTGTATTAAATGTGTTCGGGTTTAACCTTGGTTTCTCCTTGATTGTTCAGACACATTCGGATTTGTCAGAGCTTACTTGGATTTGTAGAAGCCGGGCTTAAATTTATTAATGTTTGGTCGTTTTTTGGGATTCTCGTTGAGTTGCTTTGGGCTTCGAATGTTTCATGCGGCTTGCAAAATTGGTGCGTTCGTACTAGTTAAAGGGGTCTTCTCACTTTAGACGCTAGAAAAAAATTGCTAACTTTCATGAATTTTTTCGATAGGTTATACCATAGATATTGATATAAAAGTTGTTACACTTATTATCATCACACTCTTTATTATCATCCATTTCCTAAGCTCTGTTAAAGATTTTATCGATTTGTTCTTCTTTTTTTGTACAATAAAAAAAGAACCTACTTTCGCGTTCCATTGATAACCTGAAAAAAACTTCCTAACAGGTTTCTTTAACCTTCTGCAGCATTCTAATGGATAGGACGTTGAAATTTATCGCTTACATAGAGAATGCCGCAGAATTGATTGATTGATTGGCGTTCCAATGATAACCTGAAAAAAACTTCCTAACAGGTTTCTTTAACCTTCTGCAGCATTCTAATGGATAGGACGTTGAAATTTATCGCTTACATAGAGAATGCGGCAGAAGCTACAACGAGGGTTATTTTTATACAAATATCGCCTTTATAAAATGTCGAATATATTTCATGTACGATATTTGATAGACATTAAGGGGGGGTACCTCCTCCAGATATCAATTTGTTTTATTGTTTTCAAAATTCATTTAGTATCTGAAGAATATATTTCCAAAATTTGAAGCCCAACAGAAAGTGCTAAAGGTCCCTAGGAAGTCACCGAAGTGATGTCCTCCAAAAGTACCGATAGTAGGTAAACGAACGCGCGCACTTTGCGGCCTCTATCTTTTAATTTCTTAGCCAAACAAGTTTGCTAGTTTATTTTTTGAATAATAGGAGGTCGTTTTTCGTTTTCACACGAACAGTTCGCACAAAAAGAGAAAAATGCAGCCCAGATTAGTGATTTCCAGGGAGAAGACTTGCTCTGTGGTCCTGGCATCGCAGATTAAGCTTGGGTAATTATAAATCACTCTAAACTCTATTTTTCAAGAACTAAAACTTCAATCGAGTTTTTCTTGAAACATGTTTTTTCCGCGCTCAATGTAACTCAAAAACTAATGAACCAATCAATTTAACATTTTGTGCTGGTATTCTTTAAGTTATCGGCCTTTGCACAAACCTAAAATTTCGTATAAATTGTTATAATAAATATTGTTTTTAAGGATTTGTTTATGAAAAAGAGTTTTTTTCTTTTTCTTTGAATTTTCATTTTTTTGCTAAATTTAGGTTCATGCAAAGCGGAATGACTTATTTTTATGAAAAAAATTGTTTCGTTGATTTTAATCAACTACAAGGACCTGGACGTTCCACGGTGCAAACTTTAGGAGCCAAGTTCGAGCACCTCTAGCACCGCTATTTTGTTTTTTTTTCACTCATGAAATTTTTTTTGTATTCATTTGAACGTCAATATTATTATGTAACTTGATTCATTGCAATAAATGCTCTCAATTTTTTGTAAAAAAATATTGAAAAACCTGTTGTCCGGAGGAGGTTCCCTCCTTAATGTGTATGGGCAGATATGAGCAGTAAATATATTTTCTTTTACCGTTAATATGAATGAGTTCATGAATTGCTTCAACGGCGAATTGGCGATTACGTATCTTCTTCTTCTTCGATTTATCCGCTGACGTGGCACCGATTATACGAAAGAGACTGATTACCATAATTAACGTGGCACCGAACGCGAGGACAGACGTTGATGGCAGGAATTCGAGAGGACTTGTACTTGTCTCATCTCTTTCTTTCTAGTGTAAAAGTTGACAAAGTTTAAGGTTTGATTTTTTTTTATTTTTGGTTTGATTTCGGATACCGTCTGAGCCAAATGTTATCAAGGGGGCATGTACATTTCGATGGGAAAAAATTAAGCAATTTTGGGCAATTTTTTAAACCAAGAAATAATTATTCTACATTTATCAAACTGCAGGTATATTTTCATAGTATATTTAAGTATAAAAAACAATATGTACATTTTCTATTTGACAGCAATTCAAATTTAAAAAAATGCAAATTTGAGAATGACACGTATTTATTATACAATACAAATCAACATTTCACGCAAAATTTCTGTAAAATTTGAATTTAAAAAGTCGTTTTTTTTTCTAATATTTCAAAAACAATTCTTATCAAGTAGTAGGTAGCAATATTAAGGGGCCAGTCCACTTTGGAACCACGAAAAAATACTATTTTCGCGATTGTTTTGTGGATTTTATAAAAGATATGAATATAAAAGATGTTGGGCTTGATAAATATAGTCTTAAAACACATAAAAAAAATTTCATCCATTTTTATTAATTTTTAAGTACAAAAACTTTAGTTCAACGTAACGCCTTAAAAATAGGTGGGCTGGGTAGCTCCATCACAACTCGGCAACGGCTTGTCTGAAACAAAAAAATCAAAGTCCATTAGATTCAATATGACACCAGCTACAAAATGATCATCGGATATAAAGTTTTATCAAAAAATAAAAAATAGCAGATGAAAAACGAAAAAAGTAAAAAAAAAAAACGCTTTTTTCTTCGCAGTTTTTCGCGAAAAAAGAGTGAAAATCAAAATTTTAAAACCATCGAGGGTCATCTTGTTGCGAATCATGTTTACAATATGTGGTTCAAATTTCAAGAGAATCGGTTTATTAGTTTTAGAGATACGATGGAGCTAGATTTTGAAAATGTTGTTTCGGGAAAAACGCGTTTCAAGTTTATACTTAGTATAGTCGTGCTGTATATTGGAATCGGAAAAAATTAGAAGAAGGCTAGTTTTTTGACAGGTGATTTTGTAGGTGCCACGGGTGCTAAAACCAAGTTTGACTAAAAATCGGGGAGTAGGGTTTCTTTTAGGGGATGGGGGTGGATTAATGCCAAACTACAACATCCACGAGGTCGGCGCCGGGAGACAAAATGTTTAGAAAAATCCGGGTTTGATTTTTGTCCATAGCGCCGAAGTCGTGGAAGTTCATTTTGGGGGTGAAAAAGTGGGGTGAAATTTAAAAAAATCAGTTTTCATTCGATAACTCTTTAGGACAAATTCATACAATTTTTGTTCAAATGGAAACGTTGTAGCCCTTGAAAAGACGCGTCGATCGAGTATGCGATCAACCCTCTCCAATAATGTCTTCACCCCCAAAAGAATTGTTGAAGAATTAACAAAAAAATTGTTTATCGAATAACTCAAAAACAATCGATTTTTCGGGGATGGTTCAAATGTACGAAATGTAGAGAATAATTTTCTCTATATTCTCGTTCCTATGCACAACTTTTGAATCTTGCTTTTTCGAACCCCTCTCAGGGGTTGAAAATTCAAAATGAAATTCTGGAAAAACTATTGACCGAAACTAAAGAGATACGAGTTTGGCGCTGTGGACAAAAATGTAGCTGAGGGTTCAAGCTATAAATTCTTCCACGGCGGCGAATTCGTGCGGTCAATAGTTTTCCCAGAATTTTATTTTAAATGTTCAACCCCCGAGAGGGGTTGGAAAATCAAAATTCAAGGGTGGTCCATAGCAAAGAAAATATGGAGAAAATTCTTCTCTACATTTCGTACATTTGAACCATACTCGAAATACCGATTGTTTTTGAGTTATTCAATAAACTATTTTTTTTGTTTGTTTTATAACCATTTTTTGGGGATGAAGATACTATCGTAGAGTGATGGTCGAATACTCGATCGACGCGTCTTTTCAAGGGCTACAACGTTCCCATTTGAACAAAAAACGTACGATTTTTTTCTAATTATTGAATTAAAGTTCTAGTTATTGAATTAAAACCGATTTTTCAAAATTTCACCCCACTTTTTCACCCTCAAAATGAACTTCCACGACTTCAGCACTGTGGACAAAACTAAAGCCCGGATTTTTCTGAACATTTCGTCTCACGGCGCCCACCTCGTAGAGGTTGTAGTTTGGCATTAATCCACCCCCATCTCCTTTCATCCCCTGAAAAAGAACCCTACACTCCGATTTTTAGGTAAACTCGGATGTAGCGCCCGCGGCATCTACAAAATCACCCGTCAAAAAACTAGCCTGCTTCAAATTTTCTCCGATTCCGGGTTTTTTCAGCGACAGCACGACTGTACTAACTATGAAAAACTCTTACCTAAGCTCAATCGGCAATTCCTGCACCGTACTAAATCTCTTGTGATTGTTCATCATCGTCGATTTCTTCTAGTCTCGGTGCTTTCGATTTTTTGAAATTTTCACAGTGGACTGGCCCCTTAACAATATTTCTACCAAGTTTCAATTCAATCGGCTTAGTAGTTTTTGATTTATCCTACACGCCAATTTCGAAAATGCAGCTTTGAGAAAAACGCGTTTGAAGTTTACATAGAATTTGAATTAAATTGCACTGGGTACTTGACGCTCCAATTGACTTATCTCCGGTGGTACGATTGCAACCATTCTGTATTTGCTACAGATAAAAGCAACGCCTTGCTTTACCATCATTCGTGATAAGGGCCATCAAGCCGTGGCTGATAAAGATGTACCGTTACCACTAGTCAGTAGAATCTGTGACTACGACACGGAATTCGGTCACAGAGAAAGGCAAATAAGCAAACATTATAAAATAATAACCTCAGGAGAATCGTGTGAATTTTTATCTAGTAAAAAGCACCTTGAAAGTATTTTTTTTAACTTTAAGGGGCTCCACCTAGAAAAGTGAAAAAAATCGACTTTTCTTTTTTGCATTTTCCAGAAGTCTCAAGTTATAAAAATATACCATATACATTTCGTATCAGTATTTTCAAAATTGGCGACGTTATAGAATTTCAAGTGAAGCATGTAAGAGCGTTCGGCTTTCGCTATCTGGCGCGGCGCCCACGGGAGACCCCCTTTCACGGTATTCAGCATTCCAGCTGTCCTCTCGATCTACATTGTGTGTGCCGTTGATCACAACAATAGAGTCCCATGAAGCTGCAATTGCTGCTGAGGGTACTTGATATGGCCCTAGAATTGACGACTAGAGGTGAATTTGAAAATTCTTCACTTGAAAATAGCAGAACAAATCAATCTTTAAAGGGGTCTTATCTTTATTCTATCTTCAGGCAAGGGGAAAATTTGTTGATTTTCATGATTTTTTTTAAAACGGAGATTGTACCATTTTCGAGACTTAGGGTATGTTTTATCACTACTTTTGGCTGTTACATGGTATTTTTTTATTGTTAATCTTCAAGAATGGCAGAGGTATGACACGGTCATCTGAACTGCATGTGCGGAACTGGCGTGACGTATAGCTAAAAAACTAATCGACCGATTCCGATGAAATTTGGTACAAATCTTTATAATCTTATTGTCTAAAACATAAACCTAAATGTTTTTGAAAATAACACAAGAACTTATTTTTTTATTGCAAAATGTAGGTATGTTTTTTTTTCGGAAAATTCAATATTTTTGTTTCAAAGCGTACAATTTCATCGTCTTTCAACATTTCTCACTTTTTCTTGGTTCATATTCTGCGTATGAGTGTTACAGAAAGAAAACAATTTCGTTGGTTTTCTTTCAGATTAATCCCGCCGATGCTACGGGTCACGCCGTCTGCGAACATCTCTTGTAACCCATTCAGAAGACCGTGCCATTCCGCCGCCATTTTTAAAGACCAATAAAAAAAATATCATGTATTTACAGCCAAAAGTAGTGACAAAACATATCCTGAGTCTCAAAAATGGTAAAGAAATCTTCCCTTTAAAAAAAAATCATGAAAGTCAGCAATTTTTTCTTCGCCTAAAGATATCTCCGCCCTAAAATGGGTTTTTCGCAAAATACTGTTCTCGAAGCCGATGGACATCATACTTCGAGAACCACTCGATGGATTGTTTTCATACTTTCAAGAAATGCCCTGAGAAAAATTCAGAAGTCGTTGACGATCATTTTATAATATTAGGACGTTGAATAAGTTCTCGCCGTTTTCCAACAGATGGCGTTACGAGAGCTACGTGCGTGCACTTTAAGATGGTGACGCATCTATAAAGAAGTACTATAAGCAAGCTTGAAATTCAATGTGTCATTTTTCCGAAGTGTAAACAACTGTTTTTTTTTCCATAGTGTTGAATATGTTAAATATTTCGCGTTAAGGGAAGAGTATTTGCGGGGAATTTTAATGCACTGCTTTATTAAAAAAAACCAAAATCTGCAACTGAATTCACAGAACACAGATTTCTTGTTGAGACTTAAGGCGACCATTCTCTGTCGGAATAAAAAATAATGATTTTGATGAGTTGAATTGGAGACATTACTGCACGAAGGGTCACGTCAGACGCTAGCTGAACTTTCAGAATTATTAGGAGTTGATCACATAATAGTTTTGAAACGTTTAAAAGTATTAGAAATCATTTTTTTAAAGAAGCATTTGTTTTCACGAAAAAACAGCGAGAACTAATTCAACATCTCAATAGTTACGTGAAAATGACACGTTTTCACAGATTTTTCATGCTCGAGTTTTAATTCGTGACCATTTTGTAAAAACATCGATTTTGAAAATAGGCGACCATCATCGACTCGTGATTGTTGTTAACTTCAGAAACGCGGTTCATTTTTTTTATTGCAGATCGACCGTTTCAGCTGGAAAGTGTCCGCCGACAAACGTCGCGTAAAAAATTGATTCATTTCTTTTTAAGGGGTTACCCCCACTTGCGATTTTGAAAAAATCGATTTTTTTTATTGCATTTTTTTGAAGTATAAGTATCTGAGAATATGTCCTGAAAATTTCAAGTCGATCCGAACAAAATTGACTGAGATATGAGCGTTGAAAGAGAAGAATCCGTTGTGTAAACGACCGGAAATTGAAACTTTAAACGCGTTTTTCTCAAAATGGCATTTCTGAAGTCGGTGACCAAGATTACTCGAACACTAATGAACCGATCTTCTTGAAATTTTGCAGGCTTATTTAATACATAAAAATGTAGTCTTTAATCGTTCGATTTTTTTTCGTTAAAATCGAACCATTAACTTTGACTGTCCGCCATTTTGTGAAAAATGAATATTTTTTAAAATCCTTCGATTAAAGACTAGTTTATACTTATATTTGACTAAATCCATCCGCATTTTTTTTTCATATGATCCACTTCGCCGCAATGTTGGTCACCGCAAACCATGTATATAAAAACATTATTTCATTGACGGCCATTTGCCACTAAACAATGTAATATTTTTCAATAAAAAAATTACTGAAAGTTCTTCAAAATGTGTTCTTTCAGATGGTATATTGATCGATTAAAAAAGTTTTGTAGTTTTCTTTAAAAAAATTCATGAAAAAGGCCTTTTTTTGCGCTACAAGTGGGGGTAACGCCTTAAAGGCACTCAATACATGCACCTACTTTTGTATACAAAAATGCGTTCAGTTTCTATCAACTGTATCTCAGAACGAATTCCGGCCCTCGACATTTTGTTCAGGTCTCCAGGTAGATGTAGCTCCTTAAGGCCTTACCTTAGATGTGGCTCACCGAAAAATAATACTTTTCTGCTATTTGTTTAAATACTGAAAAAGCAACGAGGGTTGGAGGGTTCATAATACACATTTTTTTCGTAATTCACATTCGTTTTGCTAGAGAATTACGTACGATTATTTAAAAAATATGGTTTTTTTTCGGCAAGTGGCACCATATAGATTCTTTTTCGCTAAAAAATTGACCTCAAATTGTGTATTAAAACAAGGATGATTGATGAATCGTAAAAATCGTATAGGCTTCTTTAGAGAATCTATCTCAAGAGCTACAGTTAAAATGTCAAGTCAATCGGTTGAAAACTGCCCGAATTATACGTGCTCCTGGTTTCAAAAACGTGGTTTTGAGAAAAACGCATTTCAGGCATCAATCTCCATCTATTGCAGATCTATTGCATATCTTCAAGAATTTCTTTTTCATGATAAAATTTATCTCCATATTTTGATCTTTTTGTACATGAAAATAGAGGTTTCAAAGTACTAAAAACATGGATATATGTATATTTTTATTTATTCATCTTGGTGATCTGGCCTGAAGTTACCCCTGCTTTCACCTTGTCGACACGAAATCTGTACTTTGGAGCATCTGAAAACAAAATGTGGAGTTGTAGTTACGATCCCTACCTAAAACTTTCACGACAAGAAAGAACAAAAATGGCGTATTTTTGAATTTTTCGACCATTTTTTACATGTTAAATTGTTTAAAAATAGAATCAAATATTAATTAATATTTATACCCTTGGTAGGGGTCGAATAGATGTATGCATAGAATAATCCCTGTAAATTTTGTATCGCCCTGTGCAGCGCCTCTTTGGTCGCTCCGACCTAAATAACGATCTCTACCATATTTCTACAGGTGTATAGTATACGAAACCGACGCTTTCAGAAAATCGACAATTTCCGAAAATAGACTGATACTGATCCCTTAAAGTTTGAAAACTGATGTTCTACATGAAAATTTTACAATAGGAGCTCAGTGATTTTCTTACCATTGTTCGGCGATGCAAGGACCATGAAGCATCCCTTCCCCGTTCAAATTATGCTCCTTACTTCTTTCCTGGGTGCAATAAGGTCCTTTCGAGCATCCTTCCCCGATTTCGACAACGAGCGCTCCACAGCTCTTACGCGGTGAAGCTAATCTTCGATCATAAGTCAGTCACGACTTCAAGAAGTCCCTTCAAAACCCTCATTAACAGTTAGAGCTGTTACGTCGGTCGCTATGTCGAAAATCTTTTTACCATTAGAAACTGATTTAGGAGCTATCACCCTTCGACGGAATTGAAGCTCCCATTGGAATTCTGTGTGTAGCTACCAAGGCATTTTGATTGTAGGTCTTCACTTGTTAGGTTCTTGCATATACAGGGTAGGACTCTTTAACGTGACCACCCCAAATATCTCCGTTGCTTTGAAAGTGATGAAAAAAATGTCATGAGGTAATTTAATCGATTTCGAAGGGCTGATACAGTGGTAAAAAAAAATTAATTTTTATCGAGGTCATAGTTTTTGCGTTCTCAACGTCATCAATGGTTTTTCAAATGGGAACATGTTTTTTTTTTATATTAAGATGTAGCTGATATACGAATCCAACGACTGATGATATCATGATCTTGAAATGATTTTTCACATCACGTTTGTGATGGTATTGACAATAAGAATATCCGAATAATGTAATTGAGTGTAGTGACGGCCATTAACATCGACACACTTTTTAAGATATCGGATGAATGATTCTCTTGACCTTCGAATAGTTTCTGGTGTGATAGCGGCGCGGATTATCCAACGAATACAATAGTGTCAATAGTCGGAGATATTTCTGATGTTTGTAAATACAGGAATTGTGACGTAATAAAACTGTACTAGAATGAAGAATGTGAGTGAAACGTGATGTCTCGACGACACCGGAGAATTCATTCGACGTCTTCAAAAATGTGTCGAGGTTAATGGCCATCACTTCAAACTTTCGTTACAATAAATGTTCTACACAAAAAAATTTAATTACATTATTCGGATATTCTTATTGTCAGTGCCATCACGATTTCCCCTTTTTACACATGTATTTTGGTGAACAATTATTTCAAAGTCATGATATCACTCGTCGTTGGATTCGTCTGAATATCAGCTACAACTTCTTAATAAAAAAACCGTGTTTCCATTTGAAAAACCATTGGTGATCTTGAGAATGCAAAAACTATGACCTCGACAAGAATGTTTTTTTTTTCACCACTGTATCAGCCCTTTGAAATCAATCAAATTACCTCCTGACATTTTTTCGTCACCTTGAAGCTAACGGAGATATTTGGGGTGGGAACTCCAAATTGTTACTTTCACCGTCTAGGTTGTTTCGCGTGTCTTCGAGCGCTCGGCGGCGATTGAGAAAATGAGCTCTAAAATAAAAAACAAAAAATTATTCGCCTATAATTTCTCTTGTATATCATTCTTATAATATTTACACACAATTCAAGCCAATGAAAAAAAAGGATAATTATTTTGGGTAAGGTTGGCAATTAACAAACTCGTCGATGTTCATTTTATTATTAACTTTTAATATTAGTAATATGTTTCTGTATTTCATATGTGTAATTACAAGGGAATTACATTGTTCATATTTAATATTACCACATGTTGTTTTTTCCTTCTCTCTCTTTTTTTTTTAGTACAATTGGTTGTTTCCTTATGATTACTAATTAGCGGTACAACGTCGTTTCGGGCGTCATTACATTTACGAATTGTTCCATTGGAAGATCCATTAACGGCTCGTCGTCGCACTGTCACTCGTATAATCTCGTTTGCCCTTCAACATTATTTCTCACCCTTCAATAATCTTCACCCCCTGCTTCATCCTTTTATTCGTCTTTGCAGTTAATTATACATTTCACATACAATTTTATTCGTGTCAATCGACTGCATCGAATCGCGGAGCCGAGGATAAATCATACGGCATTATATAATCTCTCGTATTTGTGCGCGTGAAAAATCAAAGTTCGACCCTCGTTTGCAAAGAAATTGAAACATTTATACAATGCTCCTTCCGCCAGCAGATTAGATATTTTCGACATCGAAAAATGTCAACGTGTCGTTTTCGTTTCCAATTCTTTTGCGCACACCCCATTGTCTCACTTCAACAGCAAGACACGAACAATCATTTTCATCCCAATGTCGATGCACACACAGATACGCACACGCTCGCACACATTTACACACGTGCCCTCATTACGATTGAGCCTCAACTGACCAGGCGAAATATCGAGATCGCTTATTCGTCGCGATGAAAATCACTGTTCGCTCCTTTGATAAATGCATTTGAAAAAAACTAAATTTATACGAAAAAGAAAAATATCAATTCGTCGGTAACAATTCCATGATCGCGTGTGTGAGCTCGGGGCATGTTCCATATCGAAGTATTCACACGAAACGCTACTTATGTACACGGGAATGTGAAGAAAAAAAGAAACAAACGCATTTTTACGAAACAACGAGCAGAGCATTGGCGAAATGGAAAATGGAACAGAGCATTTATGAGGATGATGAAAATAGTGGCATTTTGGTGTTGCTGCGGGATCGACGGATGAAAGTTTATCGAGAGTCTGCTCTGTCGAGACGAAACGAAACGTCAAATTCGCCTGTGCACTCGATTCTGCGAGTCACACGAGTTAATCAATACTTAGGCCCTATTTGAATAGTACGGCGAAACGCGCCTGTCACGCGATCAGGCAACAAATTACTTCGATGGAAACGATTCACGCATCCCGTTGGAACTGAACCTTTAGTCATCAGTTAAAATACTCTGTTCGTCGGATTTTCAACGTTTATACTACTTTTGGATAACGTCCCAAACCGCCCCCCTCCCACAGCTCCGATCGAACTGAAATTCTGCACAGACCTTCCTTTTGATATTTTGAGACAACCCCTAAGGGGATTTTTGGCCACTCGCAATAGTTTTCGAGATATTGAATTTTTAAGTTACTTATTTCAATGTGCGCCGACTATATATATATATATATATGGGTCATTCCATGTCAAATCGACAAATTTTTTACCTGACCCCCTTTGATTTCGCTGAAAATTTTCTATCTTTTTCTACCCCCCGAAAGTTATTTTTCAGAATTTTTTCAAATTTTTTTTCCCGACTCAAAAAAAGTTATGAATTTTTTTAAAAAACCGCTCTTTTATTTTTAAATTGCCAGAACTTTTTCAAAAATTGACCGTTTGGGAACTTTTTTTTTCAAAATTTTTGTTTTTAAATGTAGTTTTCGAAAAAAAATATGAAAACATTTTCAGAATCCCAGATATATGAAATATTTTAGTTTTTTTGAAAAAACCGTAATTTTCTCAAAGTCCGACCGTTTTTTTTTTGTTTTTTTTTTGCTCTAAAAATACTTCAACTAATTCTGCAATGATCCCCGTTAATCAAAAGATGTGACGACAATCGCTTCTAATTTTTTTTCTTGATTATAAAAAAAATTTTGTTGAATTTTTGCTGATTTTATATAACTTTGTTATGAAATTTTTTTTATTTCCTCGTGAAACCTCAAAAGTTGAAAAATAAAATTTTATTGGAGAATTTCAAGTGATTATCGTCCAAGAAATTGTTATTTTTCTTCAAAAAAGTAAAAAAAAAAGGACTTTTCATACTCTTAAATAAATTCACCGTCTCTTAACATCTTTAAATAAATTAAAAACATTTTTTTTTATGTGTTCAAATTATATTATCTTTTATTTAACTTTCATCAGAAGTATTGTCAACAGAGGGCTGAAGCATTTTTTTATAACATGAACTACATATTCGCTCATCAGTCGACAAATTGTATCGAATTGCTAAATGCTCCGGTAAATTTCGCAGGGATATTTTTTTTCTATGCTTCTCCAAATTAAATGGATTGCAACATCGATCAAAAAACTTCGGCATTGTAATCACTCGTTAACAAAATATAAATTAACAGCACTTTATGATAAATAATAGGTACTTTATTTAGCAATAGTAAGTCTACGTGACACGATGAACACAACGACAATGTAATTATTCTGAAAACATAACCTCCATATTATTTAAATGAAATGTAGATGATATCTTTTTTACCGACAATCGATAGCTCTTAAATTATCACATTGTATCAACTGGAGGTAACTTTTAAACCCATTGTATTTTTGAAGTTGTCATATTTCAGTACCAAAAAAAAACGTCCATAAGAGTAAAAAAATAACGTCAATGAGAGAAAAAAATTTTTTTTTTTTTAAATAACAATTTCTTGGACGATAATCATTTGAAATTCTCCAATAAAATTTTATTTTTCAACTTTTGAGGTTTCACGAGGAAATAAAAAAAATTTCATAACAAAGTTATATAAAATCAGCAAAAATTCAACAAAAATTTTTTTATAATCAAGAAAAAAAATTAGAAGCGATTGTCGTCACATCTTTTGATTAACGGGGATCATTGCAAAATTAGTTGAAGTATTTTTAGAGCAAAAAAAAAACAAAAAAAAAACGGTCGGACTTTGAGAAAATTACGGTTTTTTCAAAAAAACTAAAATATTTCATATATCTGGGATTCTGAAAATTTTTTCATATTTTTTTTCGAAAACTACATTTAAAAACAAAAATTTTGAAAAAAAAAAGTTCCCAAACGGTCAATTTTTGAAAAAGTTCTGGCAATTTAAAAATAAAAGAGCGGTTTTTTTCAAAAATTCATAACTTTTTTTGAGTCGGGAAAAAAAATTTGAAAAAATTCTGAAAAACAACTTTCGGGGGGTAGAAAAAGATAGAAAATTTTCAGCGAAATCAAAGGGGGTCAGGTAAAAAATTTGTCGATTTGACATGGAATGACCCATATATATGTGACGTCTCGGTTCATACCTATACAGGGTGCCAGGAAGGTCGACGCAAAGCCTTAAGGGGGTGATAGGTCTGGTGAGGAACATATCTAGCTTAGGTCATCTTAGTCCAAAGCCCAAGGATTTTGAGTTATCATGGTAAGTATGTTTTTTGGAAAATTGCTCAAAATTAGGTACTAACTCGTTCATAGTGTTCAAACAGACAATAATTGGTAACGAAAAAACTTATTTGCGTCTGGGCTTAATGTGTATTCAATCGACAAACACCAATACAATCATCTGTATCCACACAACTAACCAAATGGGACGTGTTGAATTGTTAAAAACGGGGCCGGGTTGATATACCGAAATTTGAATGATCAGTACGCTCAAAATTTCGAAAGAATTTTACACGAAAGACCAAAAGTCCAAAAATCTGAACACCGTCAAAATAATTCGGCTACGGTCCCATGCAGAAATTTTGACCGGGATACCCTATGTCCGATCAAATCCCGATCAGGATTTGTCATGGATTCCCCAAAACCAGTATCCCGGTTAGAATCCAACTTGCATCAGTATCGGCATATGTACGACGACGATGGCAATATTTTGAAAATTTTGGCGTCACGTGGATTTTCTGTATTACTATGGAATTCCTATCTATAGATAGGAATTTCTGTCTATAGATTCCTATCTATAAAATTCCTATCTATAGATAGGAATTACATAGTAATACCGAAAATACACGTGATGCCAAAATTTTCAAAATTATGCCATCGTCGTCGTACATATTCCGATACTGATGCACGTTGGATTCTAACCGGGATACCGGTTTTGGGGAATAAGTCTCTGTTTATACCCACCGACATGTCGGTGGGTATAAATATGTATTTAAGACAAATTAAAATCAAATTCACAATGATTAGATTAAAATTTACACCAACCGTGAGTTCTTACGTATTTCGAGAGAAAACATTTCGTCGAGGCAAATAAATTTTTGCAAAAAAAGTTGTGAGTTTCAAATATTACATTATAAATATGAAAAAAATCACAAAATGAGTTGTGAATTTCCTCAAGTTGAAGAAAATAAAAATCGAATTCACGACAGTTATATTAAAATTTACACCACAAATGTAAACGTATTTTGAGAGAAGACATTGTGTTGAGGCAAAGAAATCTTCGCACAAAAAGTTATGTACAAAAATTTCTTTGCCTCGAGGCAATGTTTTCTCTCAAAATACGTACGAACTCACTTTTGGCGCAAATTTTAATCTAATCATTTTGAATTTGATTTTAATTTGTCTTAAATACGAAAAAATTCACAACTAATTTTGTGAATTTTTTTGTATTTATAATTTCTTGTCAATACATTTGCATTCACAGACTTTGATGTGAACTTTTTTTAATCACATCAAAATCTCGCGATGAGCGCGATCTGCCATTTGAATCTTTGGACAAATTTTTTTTACTGATAGTTTAATGCACCAAAACTTTATAAATGTTATTTATTTTTATAATAAATTTAACATGTCATAATTCCATTTTTGACATTTTATTTCAGCCTGTATTCACCCGTGATCCTTCCCAGATTCCTCAATGATTCCATGGGGAATCTATTTAGAGTCATTAAAGGATCCAGTTCTGGATCCCTAATGGAATCCAGTTTACGGATCTTACATTTAGTCTTCGAATCTGATCCGATATCGGACTAGATCCCGACTGGGAGCCCGGGATACAAGTCAGAATCCAGCTGTATCCCTGCCAAAATTTCTGCACGGGGTAGTTTTAAAAGTATCAAAATGTTCAAGAAATCAACGAATTATTTCAAGATTTTTTGAAAATTAAGAAGTGATTTTACGTCAATATTGAAATTTGTCTAAACAATGTTATACGTTATACATAATTTACCGCCAACTCTGTAGACTTTCGCTGGCATAATCTTAACGATCCTTGTTTTTTGTAATCTCGATGTATTTTGTAGTTTTCCTGAAAAAAAGAATCGCCAAAAAGTCTATTTTTTCGGCCACTAAAGTGGCCTAACCCCTTAATACGGAATAAACATAAAGGGTGTCTCAAAATAGCCTGACATTTTTAATTGCGCGCCATTTTTTTGTGGCGAACATAGAGTACGAATCTTTGACAAGTGGCATCAGGAAGTATTGAGGTTTAGTCATAGAGAATTACACGATCGAGCAACGCATATAAATTATTATTTGCTGCATTGTTACTGCATAATTATCGCGGGGCCGGGTTGAAATTTTCAACTTTGAATGATCAGAACGCTCAAAACTCCGAAAGAATACTACCCCGAACGATCAAAATTTCGAAAGAATTTCATACGAAAGACCAAAACTCCGAAAATCTGAACATCTTTAAAATAATTCGGCTATGGAAGTTTTAAAAGTTTCAAAATTTTCAATTAATCGACGAATTATTTCAAGAATTTTTTTTTTATTAAGACGTGATTTTACGTCAAATACGAAATTTGTCTAGACAATGTTATACGTTCCACATTATTTACAATCAACTCTGTAGACTTTCGCTGGCATAATCTTAACGATCCTTGTAATCTTCGAACATTAAAATTAGGAATTTTAAACCGTCGGTGCATTCGAACTTCGGAATTTCAACCCGGTCCTCATGTCAAGATCATGCCAGCGAAAGTCTACATCGTTCACTGTAAATTACGTAGAACGTATAACACTGTCTAGACATATTTCAAAATTGACGCGAAAATACTTCTTTAAAAAAAAATCTTGAAATAATTCGTCGATTTATTGAAAATTTTGAAACTTTAAAAACTTCCATAGCCGAATTATTTTGACAGTGTTAAGATCTTCGGAGTTTTAGTCTTTCGTGTAAAATTCTTTCGGGGTACTATTCTTTCGGAGTTTCGAGCGTTCTGACCATTCAAAGTTCGGAATTTCAACCCGGCCCCATCTTGAATTTCGGAACATTAAAATTCGGAATTTTAAACCGTCGGAGCGTTTTAATTCCAGAATTTCAACACGGCCCCTTAAAAACTTGTAAAAAAAATAAAAATGCCCCTTTTCTAATGCTATTTAAAAAAAATAGCATTAACATAAGAGGTAAACGAGTTAGTACCGAATTTTGGAAAATTTTCCAAAAATAATTCTTACCATGATAACTCGAAATCCTTAGACTTTGGTCTAAGGTAACCTAAGTTAGATATGTTCCTAGCGAGGTGGCCGATCGCCTCCTTGAGGCTTTGCATCGACCTTTCTAACATCCTGTTTATGTTTTCGCGTTTTCCGTTTCGTCCAAACAAATCCAAACAAACCCAAACCTAAAAACCATTGCGCGTCGCTAAAAATCCCTTCAGTAGTCTTAAAATATTAAAAGGGAGGTGCGAAATTTCATCTCGATCGGAGGAGGGAGGGTTTTCGGAACCTCACCCCTACTATTTTTTTTCTTGCATGTAGGATTGTTCTTTTTTCTTTGCAATTGTTCCTCGTTTTACTTTTGCTCCAATGTTTTTTGAAAATCGCAGCGAACGCTGCGCGGTACCTCGAAGAGACAATACATTAGAGACTAAGAGAGTGTGAGAAAGATAAAGGGAGAGCGTGTGTGAGTGTTGGAGATACGAAGATTTAGTTTCGAAGCGTTTATAGAAATACGATTAATGACTGGCTGTTCACGAGCTTGTAGGGTCGTTTTCGCATGAAAATCAGTGCGTCCTCAACGTTTCCCAAAGATTAAACAAACAAGCCAATAATTTCCATTTGCGATAAGACCTTTGAGCAATTATCTGTGCGACAGGATTGGTTGGGTGCATCGTTATCTCAAAATGTTCTTTGTAAACTCGACTTTTTCGGAGCCAGCTTTAGCGACGTGTAACGAGAGCTTTCTTTCGTTACTTATTTTTTTTCCCCTCTTCTTCACTATCGCGAATGAGTTTCGAACTTGGGTAAAAGCTCGTGGAACATTTTGCCGTGACAGCTACAGACTAGGATTCTCTACGATAGACGGTGCTCTTAAGATTTGGAACGAACACTACGAGATAGGTTTCAATAACGTTTAATTATACAATAGCCTTTCGTTTCTTGCTTCCCTTCGTTTTTTTTTTTTTTTTTTTTTTTTTTTTTCGGTAGTCAATGGAAGTAGACAGAGGCGCGTGGATAAGTATTTGAAGAACGTTCGTATGAATTTCAAATTTATCACGCTATTTTTCGACTGAATCTTTGATTATATGCTGAGATGCGATGTCGATAACAATTGCCAATGGATAGAAAAACTCAGCGTCCGAAAATTGGAGGCATTTTTTAACTTTCGCTGAAAAAACGTTTATTTTTCGTAAATTTTTGAAAATACTCTCGTCATTTTTTTCGCAGAAAGGATGAACATTGTGAGATGTTGGGATGCAAATAAGATCATACTCTTCCTCCACCTCGTACGACCGAATGATTCTCACATCGTGGACTACCGAAAAATTCGTATTTCTTGGTTGTCGGTTTGCCGATCAATATCGTGTAATAGCAGTGATCGTTTTCAACGAAATATAAATATAATTGCCATTGAAGCGCAATTTTTTTTTCTTGTATTTCTCTTTCGTGTCTTATGCGCTGCCTATGCACCGTCTCGCTTATCTGTTAATAACATTAATTAATATGTTTACGATACTTTTGGCAATATTTATGTACAAAAACGCAACCCTCGTTATAATATTTTTTTCCTCGTATTTTCTCTCATCTCCGTTTCTTCTTTTTTTTTTTTTTCTTTTTCGATAATTATCGCCTAAGCAAATCATATACATGTATAGTCCGTGAATGCTGCAGTTTCGTGGGCGATTCATCAGTATCAACGCTTCGTTCAAATGGTCACTGCATTTGGAAGATCGTTTGTTGTACAAAAGAAAGCAATGGCGACGACAACGACTCTTGTGAGTTGCGTGTGTTACGTCGATTTCTTTTTTCTCGATACCCCGCGAAATCGCACGAGTCTCAACTTAACATTACGTTAGATATCTATAATGCGCTCGTGAATTATTTTTGTGTCGCTTCTTTTTTTTTTGGTTTGTTCTTTCAGCTTGTTTCATACAGATTTCATTGGAATCGCTCGATTCTCGCAACGCCATGTTGCATTTACAAATATACTCATTACAAAGCAGGCCACTCACCCTCGACTCCTCAATTACACTTACGGAAACAATTTTTTTTTGTCACACCTTTTTTTCCATTTTTTTCTTAAACAATATAATTATCAATGCACCCTCACGCTTGTTAATCTTCTTCTTTTTATCCCCTTATTTCTTACTCTCGCACGACTTCCACGCTCGCTACAACTCGTATGAAAAATTACGCAGTAACATTTTTTGTTTTGTTTTTGTTTCTTTTCATTAGATTCTTTTATCGGTTCTTTCTCGTCGCTTTAAAATCTTACGTATTATCGTTAATTATTATTCATAGGTTATGGTAATTTTTACGTAAAAATACAAAAGTGATTATCATAATTTCCCGTGTTTAATTGTTTCAAATTCTTTATAATAATAAATACATAATTGTACGTAGGTACTTCACACATTTCGACGAACGACGACTGTGCGACACTCTTCGTTCCCTTCTTTTCATTTCTAGGTTCGTAGCTATATATATATACAAGGTGTATCTCAATTACCAAGGTGAGCTTGGCGAGCATGTAGGGTGTGTTGCGAATTGTTGGTTAGATTCGAATAGTGGTTTGGTAAGCGGAAAAGTAGTTGGCTTAGTATCCGGGCCCCAGCTGAAAGATATTTATCGTGTTTATTGCGAGAGAGCCGCTGGGGGTGGGGGGTAGCAAGGGGAGCAGTTGCCCCGCCTCCCTAAAGATTTAAAAATGTAAATGAGAGTCTCAAATTTCTGCAATTCATATTTCCCACATTCGCTCTCTCTCTCATCATGACCCCCCTGGCCCGTTAACACGCGATGCACTTTTGCTTCATTGTATTAAGGGGGAATATACCTTTGTACATTTTTTTCGACATTTTTTTCCTACATCTTCCAGAAAAGAAGAAGAGCGAAAGAATGTTGAATTGGAAGGACAATTGGATGGTCCAGGCATCGGCGATTAAATGGTAAACACGAAACTTCCATGATTTTACTGTACTTAAAACTTTAAACGCATTTTTCTCGAAACTATGTTTTTAGACACGGGCGGAGGCATAGCGCCTCGAGTTCTCAATCGATTGTCTCGAAATTTTAACTGTAACTTCTTGACAACATTTTCTAGTCCAGTACGTGGGATTTTTTAAATAAGTTGAAATTTAAAAATTTTATGGTCGATATCCGACCGATTTTTTTACGATCTTTTTTTTCCATTTTGACGTCATTTTTTTTAAATCAATATTTTGAAAATCCCCTACGCACTGGACTAGTTTTTTATATCTACTTTCAAAATATTTGTCGTTTTTGTTCTAGCTTGAAAATTATGACCTGTAAATTATGAATATACACCCGTAGGGGACTGTGAAAAAAGGAGTTTCCTTTCATCGACTACTGCGCCGCCATTTTGTTTCGAAATAATTTAAATAAAAAACCATTTTTTACTTCAAGACTTGTACCAACATGTATAAAAAATCGAATTTGAAAATAATGTTTTGTTTTTCTTAAATAAATTGTCAAAAACAACCCTTGATTTTGCCCTCACAAAGGTATATGCCCCCTTAAACCGAAAAAAAAGAAATCCCATTGCCTGAGCGTGGATACGAATCCGCGCACGGTCCGATTGGCACGTTTGGATCTTCAGCAACTACTGTGCCATTGGTTACTGAGTATCGAACTTTGGCTGGGAACATCTCGGGCAAACTTAGTTGCAAAATGTTTAAAGAAAAGCGTTTTGCTCGGAATGAAACACTCTATATGCTCACCGAGGGAACCCTGGCAGTTGACATACATTTTGTACACACATATATACATATACAGGATGTCCTGTTATGAATGGATAATCCTGCAACTGCCGATAGGTCAGATCATGTCCTACTATATCCTGGAATTTTAGTTTAGTAAAAGTCCCACGGATTTCTAGATTATGGGCTTTATGTTATTTAAAAAAATCAACAATAACTGAGCAACTTTTTTGTGTAATTGATAAAATTGATAAAAAATTGATAAGTGATAAAATTCTGCATAAGATCTTTCTTCATAAAGTTTCCTTAACATTTAAGGTTAAAAAGAAGACTTTTCTAGGTAAAACAAATAGCCAAGAATATATATTTTTTTTAAACGCGTCAAGAAAATGTATCATTGGTAGAAATGGCATGCGAAAAACCAAAAGCAGATGATTTTTTATCCCGAAAACCGTGGGACTTTTACGAAAATGAAGTTCCAGCATATAGCAGGACATGCTCTGACCTATCGACAGTTGCGGAATTATCCATTCATAACAGGACACCCTGTACATATATGTATGTATGTACGTATGTATGTATGGATATGCTCTCGTGAATCTTCGTTGATTCGATCGTTGGTCAAGAACGACGAACTAATTAGACAAAAAGCAAACTCAGCAGTAAGAATGAAATCGTTAAAGAGGAGACGTAAGATTTTTTGGTTGTATCCCTGAAAAATATATCGTCGTAACATTTCTCTCGGCTTGTGTAAATTGTGATAATTGTATAACGATTCGATCGAATTGGACTCGGTCTTCAATGTCGACCCGATAATTTTTTTTTTCTATGTACACGCAAGACGATTTTGATGATTTGCAGACGCGAACGGAGAAACGAGGTGTCGAATATTCAAGTGCAGTTTGATTACAAAATAGGATACTGATAACACGAATGACGAGGGTCAATATTATTATTAATATTATTAATATTATCATCATCATCATCATTATTATTATTATTGGTATATCGGCACAGTCGTCGTTCATCTTTCGAAGGCAGCAGTTTTTTGGGATTCGGCTGTCGTGTCGGATCGAATACGTCGTTCGGCAGGCGGCGAAAAGCGCGACTAATTTAATACAGATTCGTGTGCGAATAAAATATTTATTTGAGTATACGCGTGTCTGTTGAATTTGCTTGCACATACTGTTCTTTTACTCAGTTGCAAAAATCAAGTCAAACGATATTTGCTGGTGTTGACGTTTCGAAAAAAGAAATCCCTCACTTCCTGAATTGTCATGATTTGATAATTCGTCAATTAAAAAACCCGAAATCTGCAGTAGAAATCACGCGTTCGAATATGTTTTCACATGGGTGTCCAGTTTTTGTTTTTCACCCTATTTTCTTCGATATCCTCGGCAATACCAGAATTTCGGAAGGAAAGTTTGAAAGCAGTTGAAAAGTTCAGCAGCGAAGTTATCGAGGTGAAAGATTATTTTGACAAATGAAAACAACTGTTAATTGGCGTTGGTGCAAAATTTTGGCAATCTATAGTTTTTCCGAGGACACACGTTTTCCACGGTGTGCAGTCCCAGCCAAAAAAGAAAACTGGACGATTTGATATTTGGAAAAGAGACGAGGAGAAAAAAATTTACGTTGGACACCCTATGCAGACATTGCGAGATTATTTAATATGCGAAATTGAAGTACATTCGCTCGTGCGATTCACGCGCTGGTTTGGTTTCGTCACTTGGCAGGATAAGCGCGCGATTCGCTCGATTGACCTTTAAAAATGCAAGGGAAAAAAATGGAGACTTTTTCTCGCGCTGATCCTACGTCTACATATATGTGGTAATAATAAAAATGGTAATGTACATTACGAACGAAGCTCGAGGACGAAAAAAAAATTTGTGACGCGGTAATTCCATCGTATTCGCTATCCAGCATGAGACACACACTAGTGCAGTAAAAGAGACGAAAACCCAGCACTTTTTAGTGTAGAATGAGAATTTTTCACTGAAGCTGGATGGTTGCATACTGAACGTTACCCCAATGAAATATTTCCAACTCGCTACAGACCTAAGAAATAGGGGTTGAAAACTTAAAAATTGCCGTATCTCGAAAATGAATAGCCCGATGGAAAAATATTTCAAATAAACGTTGTTTGGAATAATAAAATACGTATAAAGTAATCCGAGGTCCAATCCTCTGTCTTTGAAAATAGCGGCACAAAAACGGTTCTAAAATTCGTTTAAAATTCGAGACTTATAATCGTTTTCGTGCCACTATTTTTAAAGATAGGGAGTTAGACGTCATATAACTTTATACGTATTTTATTATTCCAAACAACTTTTGTTCGAAACATTTTTTGATGAGGTTTGAAAACTTAAAAATTGCCGTATCTCGAAAATGAATAGCCCGATCGAAAAATATTTCAAATAAACATTGTTTGGAATAATAAAATACGTATAAAGTAATCCGAGGTCCAATCCTCTGTCTTTGAAAATAGCGGCACAAAAACGGTTCTAAAATTCGTTTAAAACTCGAGTCTTATAATCGTTTTCGTGCGACTATTTTTAAAGATAGGGGGTTGGACGTCATATAACTTTATACGTATTTTATTATTCCAAACAACTTTTGTTTGAAACAGTTTTTGATTAGGTTTGAAAACTTAAAAATCGCCATATCTCGAAAATGAATAGCCCGATCGAAAAATATTTTCAACAAACGTTGTTTGGAATAATAAAATACGTATACAGTAATCCGACGTCCAATCCTCTGTCATTGAAAATAGCGGCACAAAAACGGTTCTAAAGTTCGTTTAAAATTCGAATCTTATAATCGTTTTTGTGCCACTATTTTTAAAGATAAAGGGTTGGATGTTACATAACTTTATACGTATTTTATTATTCTGAACAACTTTTGTTCGAAACATTTTTTGATTAGGCTATTGGTTATCGAGATACGGAGGTTTTTAAGTTTTCAACCCCTATTTCCTGGGATTGGGGCGAGTTGGCGGGCAAAATTTCATTGGCGCTACTTTCAGTATGCAACCATCTAGCTTCAGTTTAAAATTCTAATTCTCCGCTAGAAATTGCTGGGTTTTCGTCTCTTTTACCGGACTACACTCCCTTCACCCAGAAAAAGCCGTGCTGCCCGATATAATTATACGTATTCGCGTGTGAGGATAAAAACGAGTATACAGCCCAAAATATACCCTATATCATACTTCGCCCTTTTGTTCGGTGGTTCGTCCTTCATTTTCAGTCCCCTTTCTCAATCATCGCGGGAAGAATGGATTTCCGGGTCAATACAGACCGAATTGGATTTGATCTCATTATCGTTTATTTTCGGAAATTTCTGTATTTTTTCGTCGCCATTTTTGGCTCGAATTTACGACCCTCTCATCCGCCCCTCCCTTGCAATTCGTCGGCAAAGCAACGCTGTCATTGCTCCCTCGTGTGTACAAGGTAGTAGAATACAAGTTTTGTTGTTGTTGTTGTAAAGTATACGGTAAAACTTGTCGGATAAAACTTGTGTAAACTTTGAATACAAATGATAAAGAGTGTACAGGCGCCTTGCGTCGCACGTATGAATGATCCCCGAGCATATCGGACACGTATCGTTTTTTTTTGTATTCGTTTCCTTTTCTCATCTTCCTTTATTCTCTCGCTCGCCTGCTAATAATGTCTATTTTTTTTCACAGTACAGTCGCGGATTCTTCTTACGCGCGACGCAGGTATTTTACTTCATCTCGTATCTTTAACTTTAACGGTACTTTAAATTCATCGCATTATTGTATATTTATCCGAGCGCAAAGCTCGATGTGCATTTTACCGCGGTGTTCGGTAATTCAATTTTACGAGTAATTCTTTAGATAAGTGACTTTTCCGAAAAATGAGCCTATTTTTTTGTGCTATCTGCTCATTTATTGGGTTATAAATGATGATATTCAGTCTGGGGAAGCTGAAATTCACCCCCCCCCCCCCCCCATGAAAAGTTATGGGGTTTTGAATTTCCCGGAAACACGTGATAAAATAGGGAATTTTTTTTTTTAACATTTCGACGCTTATATTGGGAGTGGAGGGTGGGGGAATTTATAAAAGAAGCCTTCCTGATAACAAGCAAACCCAACCCCCTTCCGGCGTGAGGGTTTTAATACAGGAGTTTTTGAATAATTCGAAATTATTTTGTTTTGGCTTGTTTGGGTTTGTTTGGTTTTGTTTGGGACTTCAGCTCGACTGAATATCATCATTTATAACCCAAGAAATGAAAAAATAGCAAAAAAATTAATTGGGTCAATTTTACGGAAAAGTCACTTATCGAAAGCATTACCAATTTACGTATGTATACATAGCCGATTCATTGGAACCCCGATTTACTTACGGTGCTCATCATTTCAGATTTTATCTTTCACTTTAGGGTACACGAGTTGGGGTGTCGTGTTGCATTTTTCTGACTCACCTCAGTCAAATATTAAGCATACCGTAGCTCAAAAATGTCTCATTCAATTGATTTATAGCTGCTATATATCGATATGAAATATCAGCTTCAAACATGAAAAGTGGAAAAGTGCGTATTGATTGAACGGTTTTCAGGTGTCAGGTTCCAGTTCTGTGTTTTATATAACCCCCCCAATTACACGCGTTTTTTGTATTTTAATAGCTCACTTAGGTTTATAGACTAGGATGATCCGTTTTGAAGGTATACAAAATGCTGAAGCATCACAGTTATAATTACAATTGAAACAGACTTTAGTTATACTCCATTATCTCGAGGGCTTTTCCAATTTTGCATTTAATTGACAATACCGTTATTGGAAAATGAAAAAAAAATATTGTTCGCGAGGATATATCTTTACCGCATACGTATTCGTTTACATCTGAAAGAAAAACGATTGATCGAATAATTTAGCAAAAAACGCACGCCTACAAACCCGAAATCATGAGGTTCGAAAATGAATCGAGCTCCTAAATTATTAGCATCATATATACATATTTATACATATTTATTGGTTTTTTTTCGTTTATTTATTTAATTATTAGTCTTTTTCGGATCGTGGTCGCCTGAGGGACGGATATGGCGTATCTCCTGACCCCCCTTAAACTCTCTCCATTTGTTTCTATCGTCGTTATGTTAATTTATAATTTCTCCACGATCCTCGAACATTCGCGTGTTTTTAAATTCCATTTAATTACGTATTACGTTTCAACGATTTAATGAACCTGTCGTCGCGTTCCTTTCACGCACTCGTGCACGCATTTCCGAACAATTCAACACCCGGGCATTCATACGTATTTGTATATATCTGCGTGTGTACATTTATATACATATACACACACTTGCATACATATATTATCGTTCAGTCATTATCAACGGTCCTTTTAGTCCTCAATATTGCAACGTATCTTTTTTTTTTTTTTTTAATATTCATCCTAAACGAATTTTAATATACAATAACATGTACGAGAAAATGTATTCCTCTACATTTTGAGCATATCCCGCGGCTTTCTTGGTAATTTTTTATTTTTATTTTTTTCGTTACTACCATACGAGTCAATTATCTCGTGTTTTTTCTTCGATTTCTAAATTTTTGTTTATCTAAGGAAATGGATTCGGTAGTCAGGATAGCGATTTTTTGTGTGTACCTGTACAAATATGTGCACGTGTGAGTGTGGTCGTGAATTTTCCTTTGCGTTTCGCAAAATTATCAAGTTAATTGCGTTCCGTTGAATTCAAATTTTGAATAGAACGAAATACTAGCGGAAAATGTCACTCTCGATCAAGAATATTATCGTGAATATATGCGCGTAAAAACACACAATTGAATTCTTGTGGAAGAGTTAAATTTCTTCCAGCGAAAATTCGAGTTATTCAACAGATTTTTTCGAAGCGTGTTGAAGCTCTTCGACCGATGAAAATGATGCGCGAAGCGAATGTTAATATTTCTTTCTCGCTTCCCCTCAAGTCCATTTGCTGCTACTTCCGATTTACTTTTCTTGTTTTTTTTTTCTTCAATTTTCGTTTATTGTTAATCGTTAAACGTTCAACCGGGACTTTAAGCCTTGGCAATTATTTTCGTTATTTCTTTGTTTATTATTTTTTTGTTTACCTCTCAAAGATATACGTACGTTTAATAATTAGGAATATTTCGAGACAAAGATTGGGATTGGACAACGCGCGTTTTCCCGAATAACCTAATTCAATTCCTTTGTGTTTAGTTTGTTAATTAATTAGTCAATATTACAATTCATTAACAGTTTTTTTTTCATCATACTATCCAATAGTTTAACGCTCGATTTTTTATTTATTTTTTTATATAATTCATTTTAGTGGTTTTTCGTTTATGTTACTATATTTTTTGTTTTTACATCTCCGTGTATTTATTTATACATATGTGTGTGTACATATGTATACATATATATGTGTTGGTGTATATATATGCATATATGTATATATGTATATATATACACATATTCATATACGTATTCATCGATTACCATGTGCTATCAGCAATATTCAATTATAGTCTATTTTGCATTCACGTATAATGTATATATACACATCTGTATACATATGTATACACACAAATATATTTGTTCATTAACGATGTTTATTTTATTTATAATATCAACACGACCTCCTCTGAATTTTGTTCCACGTTCATTCTCGTTTCATTCGTCACGTCTTTTGACGTTTCATTGGCAATTACCTGAAAGACCATTGGCTTTTCATGTCATCGACCCTTTCGGGATTCCGTGGAAGGCGTAAATGAGTTCGGCAATTCGTTATATACGAAATAAAAACGTACTATCGAAAAATGAGAGTCGGTTCGTAGCAAGCCTCGGTAATCCTCGTTTCTCAATTCGTACCAAGGGCCAATTGTCGAAAACAACGGTTGATTGGGGCTCATCGAAATTCTTCGATACATTTGTCAATTATGAGAATATTTCGAAGCGCTGATTGGACACGGATTTTTTGCGCAAATTCTACTCGCGTCTCGCGTCTGGAATTGCAAGTATGGCGCGTGAGAATCCTCGGTGCATTGCGGCAAGATGAAACCGAAGAGAAGAAAAAAAAAAGAAAGAACATGATTTATCTTGTCCGATGCGAGATCAAATTTATCATTTGGAGAAAAGAAATTGCATCGCTAAAATTCGTATTTTCATATCGTTTGCTTGGGTCGAAGAATGGTATGGCTATGGAAAAAAAAAAAAATATGCTCCGTCAAAAGTCTGCAGGTATCGGATTTCTATACGAACTCATGGCAAACTTTCCAGAAAACGTTTAAAAATCGTTCAAGTATTCGAAAAAGAAAGCAATTCAGAGGTTGTGAACTACGAATGAGTTAAAAAGTTTCTGGGAATGAGTTTGGATGGTTTTCTTGTAGTACTTCCTACTACGACGGAGAATTTTTTACAACTATCGAAGATGGAAGAACTCCGGTAAATCAATTCGCTTACCCATGTATATATACATGTGTGTGTGTGTGTGTGTGTTCGTGCGTGTTCGTATATGTATATGTATATACACATATATACGTATATAAATGTGTACACAGGGTGTCCCAGAACTGAATGCATTCCCTGAAATGGGGGGTTGGGGGTAAAATTCCGAGTCGATTGATATAAGCATGTGTGGGCCTCAGATCAACCCCTGAATTATTATTAATTTTTAAAGGCGGGCCAATCAGGTGCGTCCAATGAGCCGCACCTACAGGCGCGCCCGATGGGAGCACCGCACCTCCAGGCACCACTACATGCGCGTATCGCTCACCAACGTACGCCGGCTCATCGGGCGCACCTGATTGGCCCGCACTAAAAAATTAATAATAATTCAGGGATTGATCTGAGACCCCCACATGCTTATATCAATCGACTCAGAATTTCACCCCCAACCCCCCATTTCAGGGAACGCATGTAGTTTTGGGACACCCTGTATGCATGTGTATATACACATACATACATACGTACATACATACGTACATACATACATACGTACATACATACGTACATACATACATACGTACATACATACGTACATACATACATACATACATACATACATGCGTACATACATACGTACATACATACATACGTACATACATACGTACATACGTACATACATACATACATACGTACATACATACATACATACATACATACATACGTACATACATACATACATACATACATCCACACACACACACACACACACACACACACACACACACACACACACACACACACACACACACACACACACACACACACACACACACACACACACACACACACACACACACACACACACACACACACACACACACACACACACACACACACACACACACACACACACACACACACACACACACACACACACACACACACACACACACACACACACACACACACACACACACACACACACACACACACACACACACACACACACACACACACACACACACACACACACACACACACACACACACACACACACACACACACACACACACACACACACACACACACACACACACACACACACACACACACACACACACACACACACACACACACACACACACACACACACACACACACACACACACACACACACACACACACACACACACACACACACACACACACACACACACACACACACACACACACATATATATATACACACACATGCAAAGTGTAAATTTCCCCGAGGACCCATTCCTCAGTGATCTCTCACGATCGCACCCGAACTTTTCATCTTTCGGTTGTTTCAATTTATTATCAACTTTCATAGCGACGTGATAACGGCACACGTAAGAAAAAAAATTTCCTACTTTCCTCTTGTTCGTACATCATGGGAAAACCAAAAGTTTTGCCTCAAACTCGCTACACACGCCCCAAACAACTGGCCAAACGTTGCCTTCGTTTCGCTCACAGACACGGAGAAGCGAAGATCGATCGCTGTACTCCAAAAATTGACAATTGCTTTCTAAATAAAAGCGATGAAATACGATGGGAAAAAAAATGTTACAAGTTGCACCAAGGCTCTTGCGATATCTCTGTCAGTCTGCGCTAACCTCGATCTCCTTGTTTTCAACAACTACGCCCCGCAAAAATAATGTTATCGCTAGTTTTGTAACGAGCGTAGGCAGTCCTACGAAGAAACGAGGATAAACGTGACAAAATTTTAATTTCTCTCTCCACTTGGCCCAAATGAGTTCACCGTTTGATTCTATTACGAATGTGAATGGAATTACAATTTACGCGAGTGTGTGTGATGGTTGTTTCGTTCTTTTACAGTTTGTGGAGTAGGTAATTGGAACGAGTAGCGGTTATTTTCTTTTTTTTTTCGCGACTAAACGTCACTCCGTTGTCAAAGATTTGTTTACATGATATTTTTGTTTAACACTTCGTCCCACCGTGCCTCGGGATACTTTCGTTCTCGCTCTATACATTATTTATACGAGATGTTCGCTTTGTTTCATCTCTTTTGTCTCGTTTTTTTGTTCGTTTTTAACCTCACTTCAGTTTTGGAACACGTTTAGCGGAAATTTTATCGTTTTCCAGTACGTTTGTTTTTTCACGATCGAGCTTTTTTGTCTCAGCTACGAATTGTCGGATCTCGATTCATGGGGAAGATCATACGTGTCGAAAAAGCCCTCATATTGATCTTCGGTCACGAGATTATACACACGATATATATATATATATTAACATTGTTAATTCCAACATTTCGTAGATGAGAAAAAAAAGCTATCGTAAAATTCGCAGCAAAACGAATAATTAATATTACAAGCTAAAATTTTTTCTTCAAGCCCAGCGCACGCGATTACGACTGTGTCACTACATTTGTGGTGATGTGATATTTTTGTTATTCTTCTTCGCGAAGAGGGTGGATTTTTTCTCACTTTTTGCAAGCTGCAGCATGTTTATTATATCCGCGACCGACATTCTCGATTAATCGACGTTCTCGTGACTACATATTAAGTTATTTTGTTTTTCTCTCTAATGGCATATTTCGCTCGCTCTCATAGAGAGGAAGAAAGCGAGAACGATAGAGAGCGAAAGAGAACGATGGAGCGAGGACTGCGAGGAACATTTGGACCCGCGAAACTTTTGGAACGATGCGACTCTTTTTCTGCCATTTAACGAAGACAATTTTCTTTTTTTCGATGTCATTTGCATTCGATGTATAAATTCTTTTTCTCTTTACATACACGATATAGCGATATTTTTGTTGTTGTGATCCCTGGGAGGAAAAAAAAACGGTTTCTCGAACGAAGCTAACGATGCTTTCGAATATGTTCTTGGTGAAGTATGTGAAATGTGTGTTTTGTCAAACGTCGACAGTCGGGTTTTAAGTACGGTTTAATTGGGCTGCGCTTCTTTGATCGTAAGTTCGAATGGGCTCGAGAGCATTGGCCTTGTCGGTGTGAACGCTGAGAAAATATTGATACAAATGATTTATCGAATTATAATTGGTCCAATGAAAATCCAATTTTCTCTAATTTGCAATCAGAACGGGAGAGCGTAAACGGATGGAAAATGAAGAAAAAGTTTCAAGGGAATTAACGCGCGAGTACGTTGTGAAAAAGTCGTGGACTTTTTGCCCTTTCGCGTGTGACAGGGGGAGAGAGAGAGAGAGAGAGAGAGAGAGAGAGAGAGAGAGAGAGAGAAGTTTGCGCCGTGCTTTAATTGAAATTAAAACGGACACCGAATATAAGAGCATATCGATTGATCGTGCTTGATGCCAACATCACGAGCACAAGTTTTTTTTATCCATATAGTTTTTAATTGATTTACGCCGGTGAAGTTAGAGTGTGCCTCTCCCTCTTCTCGATGAAAAATCGTACCGGCGAAAGGTCTCTATATCGAATTTTAGTCGACGGCGAATAAGGCTTTTAAATTGGGAAACGTAAAACACGGTGCAAATACGAAAAATATAATTAAGGCCATAAATTCACCGTGCTGTGAACAAACGTATTTTTTTTCACACAAACGGATTAAAGCTTGAGAAAATTGAGTTCCGAACGAAAATAAATTGAAGCACAAAATAAGATTTTGCCTCATGCCTACGTTGACATCAATTTAATTGCGAATCAAATTCGCTCGGCATACGTTGCTCTGCAATTGGTCGAGAAGTAATTCTTTCGACGGATGCCACTTTGGGCTCCTTTTTTGTCAGTGCAACCATGACGTCAAAGGAAGAAAAAAAGAATGGTTCGCATCGTGCCAAAAGTCGCATCGTTACTCTTCGATGTCAAAGGACATCGAGGTCCTCGTGAATTCGAATTATTCACAATCCCCGTGATTTCGGTTTCGTCTTTTTCTTCGTACGGCAAGGAGATGAATTTACGGTCGGCTGTGAAGCGTTTTTCGGGGGTAAACGAACGAAATAGAATGATCCTTTTCACTTGCGTGCCAACGATGTGGGATGACTTTACAGCGAATTAGCAAATGGCAGTTTCTTTGCTTTCTGAGCTCGTTTCGCGATTCGCGACATTTTTTTCGCCGATTACGGCCAGGAAAGACGAGAAAATGGAGTCATCGACGCCGACGCCATCTGGCGGGGACTCAAAATGGCCGATGAAAGTTGTTGATCTGTTTAGAATGTCATTCTAAACTTCATCACTTCCGATCCAATATTATAAAAAGCGCATCCGAAGTGACGTTCGCCATCTCAGCTCCCTAACCTCAAAGCGCTACACATCGAGTTCCGGTCAGGGATCCATTTTGTTCTCGCAAACGCCAAGAGGGACGAGCAAAACTTCCATTACGTTTCCTGAATTTATCGCCAGACGTCGCTATCGATAACTCGTCTCTTTTCACGAAGGACCTGACGTTCTCGCGAAGCACGCGTAAAATGATAAAAAGCGAAAGAACATGCCTAGAGAAATGACGAATTAGTGACGGGCCATGGCGTCGTAAAAAAAGCGCAAGAACAATCAGTTTCATTGCTCTTTCGTTAGTACTTTTCTTGTTACGGCCGCCCTCTCCCAATTCGTATCAGAGAGAGAGAGAGAGAGAGAGTTACATATTTATAGGTTAGGTTACAGTACGTGGAGTGAGAGTAGTCTCTGTTGGACGTTGGACGATTTGGTTGTTCCGCAGATCAATAGCTTGGTGTAGAATTGCGTAGAAACGTCGATAACGTCGAAACGTTGCGAGTTATTGGATGTTTTTTTTTCTTATCTTTTTCTTTTCTCTTCACTTGTCGCGGTCGCGCGGAACGAGGCGTCTCTTTGTCGTTTACGCGGAGTCGAGTGTCGCGGTTGGAGAAAAAGAGTGACGTTGTTCACTTTTTATCTCACATTCCTTGATCCCTTTTGCCGCATACGAATTGTTCCGACACTCGTGTTACTCCCGAGGCATCGTCGCGGTCGCTTCATTTGAGACGAACATTTTTTGTTTCTTCACGTTCTGGTGTTTGGCGAACATCATGAGATTTTTCTGATTCATTGCTGCTGCTGTTTGCCCACTGATGGCGTAAGCTAATTCACCGCCAGCGATCTAATCCACTATCACTAATATTGTTCCACAGCCGCTACCTCGACGACTCTGACCTCGCCGTCTTCCTTTCTGGGCACAAAGAATTCGGCGAATTGTTAATTTTAGGACAATCGTAAAGAAAACGCGAGGACCGTATCGTTCGATCGATCGAACGAGAAGAGATAGTTTTATGGGATCTTGATAACGAGGCTAAAAGAAGAAGATTGAGGGACATTTATTTGTGCAACGGTTCAAAGCGATGGGGATAAATTGGTGGACCTTAAGGGGTAACGCCACTGGGGAACTGGGGAAAAAAAAATATTTTTTTTTTCAAATTGGCTTAAGAGATGGTTTGAACCATCTAGAATTAGGGGAAAAAAAGTTTGGTGACTGGAAAAAAGGCCCGTAGGCCCGTGTGGGTCTGAGGTTGCAGTGGATGGCCCGTGTGCGAGACATCGATTGTTTTTTCTCGGAATACAATTTTTCAAAACGCCACGCAGCATAACTCCAAGAATTTTCATTCTATTCACTCCAAATTTTGAGCACATCTTCAAAATAACATTCCAAAGAGAAATACGTACGGGATTTTTCATGAATCAATTATAACACTATTTATTAACAAATGAATGTCCTTTAAGGCCTTATATACGCCAAAAATTTCAAAAATTTTCATTTTTTAATTCTTTTTTTATTCCATTAGCCCAAACGGTTAGGAATATTTTAAGCTTTACAGAATTGAAAGATTACAATGATTCCAAAAATAAGGTAAGATTGCATTTATAATAGATACCGCGCGGCGCGCCCGAGCGCCAACTTTAAAGCCGTTTTTCCACAATTCACTTTTTTGAAACTTGTGAAAGTTCGAACTCTTGGACGAAGGTTCAGATCGCTTTGAAATTTTTACAAAATATTCTTAGTATCATCGCCTATCGTGTGAACCAAAGAATAAAAACTTCAATGACACAAAAAAATATAAAAAAATAAAATACCGACAGAAAATTGAGTAAAAAATTTTAAGTTTCGAATTTTTATTATAATAATTTTTTTTGAATCATATTGTTGGTTCACACTGAAGATACATTCATTATGCAATTATCAATATGATCATTTTTTTCAGACACTCACATCGATGCCGAGAACTTTCACGATCAACGCGCGCGCAAAAAAATACATTGCTTTATTATGTAATATCTACACCATTTGTTGATATTTCTGATTTTTTTTACACATACTGAACTATGTGCGTAAATTATCTGTAAAAAAATGATGTCAATATAAGGCCTTAAGGCGGGATATACATTTACAACGATAAAAAAATCGATTTCTTTTTTTTTTTTTTTTCTTTAAACGATAGAACTATATATGTAGAATATTTTCCCAAAGTTTTAAAGCGAAATTTGAAAAACTTCAAACGTTACAGCCCGTCTACGCTGTACCTCACCGCTCGGATTCGGAGCGGACGTGAACTTTAAACCAGTTTATCTCAAAACTGCATTATCGAAATTGGCGTGCAGGATTACTCAAAAACTATTAAGCTGATTGAGTTGAAACTTGGTAGAAATATTGTTACCTTCTACTTGACGAGAATGGTTTTGAAAAATTGAAAAAAAAAAACTACTTTTTTAATTCACATTTTACAGAAATGTTGCGTGAAATGTTGATTTTTTTTTAGTAAATGCGTGCCATTTTCTTAAATTTGTATTTTTTAAATTTTAATTATCGTCACGTAGAAACTATACATGTTGTAACTGAAAAAATGTTTGCTGTAACTCTCTGCCACAGCTCCGCCATTTTGATGATAAATTAATTAAAAAAAAATGTTTTGTATACTTAAATATACTATTAAAGTATACCTAAAGTTTGATAATTGTAGAATCATTATTTCTTAGTTTAAAAAATCCCTCAATATTGCTTATTTTGTCCCTGCCCAAATGTATATCCCGCCTTAATTAATATTTACAAAAAATCCCCTATGCATTTCTCTAACTATACTCATGTAAATGAATACTTTTATTTTTAATTCCACATTCAAGTTTGCGTCAGTTATACTGCGTGTCGCAGAGCGTCTCAAATTCAACATGCTTCGCGAGAATGGCTCCGGCGTCGACATTTTGTATGGTTTTTTTTAATTTAATTTTTTTTTTGTTCAATTGAAGGTATGACTAAGAATATCCGTGAATATTATTATCCTCTTAATTTTTGACGTTTACAGTGGTGTTACCCCTGAAGGTAAACATGAAGAGCCAGCTGTTAGCGTTCCGTGGTCGAGCAAGGAACCATCGTAATTTCGTCATGTCCGTTTGAAAGTCACTTCCTTACAGTGTTTATATTTTTAAACCTATTTGGAATTAAAAAAAAAAATACTTGCAGGGATTTTGCTGTGCCTGTAAAATGGTGTCGAATTTTTTGTCTCGAGCGACCGTTCACCTGGGGCTCGTGGGACAGGTATTCCAAAATGAAAATGTAGTTCCATTTGCCATTTTTTAATATTGAGCCCCGTTTGCGAAGAATCAAGCTTTTAAGTCAAGTGCAATGTGTCCGCCTCCTCTTATTTTTCAAACGCGGATTTTGCAAATGTGAAAACATTCCAGGGATGAGCATTTCATTGGAACTGTCGATTAAAATTACTTCGGTCAAGAGACATCGCCAAATTCAGAAGAAACGAACAATCACGTTATCGCTGAGTAGACTTTATGGAAAGTCCATTAGAGCACGAATGAGTTTGTCTCTTGTTATTGGAAGCGTTAATAAAATATCTGCTTTGCAGAAAGTTTCTCGAAAAACAATTGCCCAAATGACAATTTTCCGAATACAATCTCTCGATGACGAATGCCCGAATAAACGATTTCTCAAATATAATTTATCGAAAGAACAATTCCCCGAAAATCATTTACCGAATAAACCATTTTCAAAATAAACAATTGCTCGAACACAATATCCCTAATGGACAATTTCCCGAATACAATTTCTCGACAACAATTGCCCGAATAAACAATTTCTCAAGTACAATTTCCCGAAAGTACAATTCCCCGAAAACAATTTCCAAAATGAACTATTCCTCGAATACAAATAAACCCAAACAAATCTAAACAACCCCAAGCAAACTCAAACAAAAACAAACAAATGCGGGAAATTGTTTAATCGAGAAATTGTCCATTCGGGATATTGTATTCGAGAAATTGTTCATTCGGCAAATTGTGTACGAGAAATTGTTCGTTTCACAAACCGCGTTCGGGAAATTGTTCATTCATTTTGTTGGTCACTCTTTTGACACTCCGAAAAATTGTTCATTGTGCATAACGAATTCGATACCTTTCGTCCAAATTGAAGATGTCTTCACATCTTTTTTTTACGAAATTCCGTAACTGTAGGTTCTAAAAATTCCATATAAATAAATATATTGATGATTTAAAAAAAAGTCTTTTCTTCAAACACATCTTATATTTTTTCCATTATCGAGCTAAATCATATTAAAAAATTAAATGACCTAACAGAAACGGTGCTCTGTATACTGAGGTGCTCCAAATACCAGTGCTGTATCAATGAAAATATGTTGACTGATCGAGATAGCACGTTCTTTCATACTGCTGTCTAAATGTTTGGGCATTTAATTTCTTTCGTTTTTCTTAAAAAATGAAATTTGGGCTATAAAATAAGGATCATTAACTACAAAAAACGTCTCTACCAAAAAATGCATATTTACCGAACAACAACGATCTGAAAAACGTCTGGGGTCCGATTGACCCCATACGCAGTCGGAGGTTTGTGACGGAAGTTTTTAAAACTATTTTGAAAAAAAGTTTATGATCTTTTTCATGCAAGTGCGTATTTTTTAACGCATCTCCCACTTTGAACGAATGTTTGGGCACTTAATTTTTTCGTTTTTCTTAAAAAATGAATTTTGGGCTATAAAATAAGGATCATTGACTACAAAAAACGTCTCTACAACAAAATGCATATTTACCGAAGTACAACGATCTGAAAAACGTCTGGGGTCTGATTGACCCCATATGCAGTCGGAGGTTTGTGACGGAAGTTTGCAGTCAACGGGTTAAATTAAGTTTCCCTTATTCCTTAGGTACGTCGATATTTGCGATACTTAATTACAACCTAATAATTCTGTAACCGTTTGACAATTAATATGTTGTTCGTTTAAATACGAATTTTACAGTATTTTACGAATACCGATGACGATTAATATTTGACAGGTACAAAGTTTCCCATAGTCCCGAAAGCACTGCAGATGAACCTCGTCGAAATAAAAACACGTATTTTTTTTAATCTTCCTACAGCATGCTATTTTTATGAATAATTTCAAATTTTCAGACCAAATGCTTCCTCAATTAGGAGGCGCCAGTCAGGGGGCGGCTGGTGCAAAAGACGAGCGGACGGACATGACGAAATTATTCCTAGTGGCTATAAAACCGTAATAACATGAATAATGCATAGTCAAACCAAACGGCACGGTTTTAATGGGTGAGTTTTAATTAGCCGCGAGTGAGTAATGGCGAGTGCTTTTTTTTCGAAGGGATTTTTGTTTTCTCATCAACGTAGAATGAAGAAGAAATATCATACCTAGAATCAGGAAGAGGCTGTCGTAGTGTCTTCGGTAGCGTTGTTCGATGGCTGCTGGGCCTGGGCAGTCTACTACTGGACGATTATGTGCGGCGCTGAGAATAGCACGGCTACCGTCGCGATCACCGTGAACAGCGTGAACGATATCAAGCAAAACCTTCGGAAAGCAATTCACATTTAATCGTAATTTTCGAAGAAAAAAAAACTAAAAAACCCTTTGCACAATTAACCCTATGTAGAAACACTGGGTTATTTTGAATCGGACGAATTTGAGATAAAATGGTCACTTTCCCAAAATTGAAAGTGTTCAACAATTTTTTTTACAACAATTCAATTTTATACTATCCATATTGTAATTGTGCAGGGATGTACAGAAATGCTCAAAGTGTATCCCTGACTGCATTCAATAAAAACCGATCTAAGGGTTTTTAATGACAGGTCGATGAAGTCCAATCCGGGTCAAATTGACCCAGTGTGTCAAAATCGTGTCCGAATTAGAGCTCGCATTATCCGTTAATTTTTCGCATCCGGATAAGTAGACAGTAGTGAACCTTACTATCCGGATATCCGAATTTTTCGGACGATTCGGATAATTTTGAAAAAGAAAACAAAGGAAATCCGTTAAAAAGTTGTTTTATTCATATTTATAAAAATTAAACCAACATTTGTCTCTCCTAACTATAGCTAATGGACGACATTGACATTTTTAATATCACATATTGATCGAGCATAATAGTATGCTACTATTTACCATGAAATATTAAAGTAAAATATGAATCATTGAAAACAGTTGGAGAACTTTTTCCTGGAGATAATAAGATCATGAAATATCAAACAAAATAAAAAACAACCATTAACAAATTTAAAAAACATGAAACTTTTGTCTTCTCAGATTAAAAAATTAACCATTCTCTCCTCTGAGAAAAAAACTAAAAACAAACGATACTTGAACATTATAGCGAGTGAGATCGAAGGGGGTTGGTGGCCATAACATAATAAACAGCAAGCAACTTTTTCAGTCGCGTGTTTCGCGCGGGATTTTCTGAATGAATTGTTATCGAATGCGTCACACAGAATATTTAAAAAAAAAAGAAAAAAAAAACTTTTTCAATTAAGATTCCTTATTAGCTACGTGTACTGACTGCATTCAATGCCGAAATTATTGTCTTACTATGATTAGTTACATGTTCAAATAGTAATTTATTGATGAATTTTACTATCTGTATAATCCGAATTATACACATTCAGAAGCCTTCGTTATACGGATTTAAAAAATTGGCCAATATCCGGATCGCAAGCCCTAGTTCAAATATAAGTGTGTCAACGAAGTGGTCTTCTCACTTTAGACGCTAACAAAAAAAGGCTATTTTCATGAAATTTTTGATAGGTATACGTCATAGATATTGATATAAAAGTCGTTACCCTTAATAAATACACTTTCAAAATACGTTGAACATTTTTTTAAAATGTATTTACGTAACCTAAACACACATTAAATTCCTTTTTTTTTCGAAACAACGTTTTTCGACGCTTTGTTAATAAAATCTTCGAAAGTATGTACTGAATCGATCCTTATGAAATTTGAACCACATATTCTTTACAACTATAGCTATAGTGCATATTAAGGATTTATTTAAATTTTTATATTTACTATTTTTTTGCCAAAAACGGTGAAAAACATGTTTTTTTTTCGAAAAATGTCCGCTATTTTGTTATTATTGCATATATCAAAAATCGTATGATATGCGCTACAGCCATTAACATGCTGAATCTAAAACCGTTTGATTTTTCGTTTCGGATGATCCATCTCCGAGATTTCATCAACATCGCAGACCTACAATTTTTAGGACATGTTTTTAACTACCATTTTCGTCTGTAAATAGTGACTTGGATAAAAAAAATCCATGTATTTCGAAAGTGTATTTATTAAGTGTAACAGCTTTTAAATCAATATCAATAATATAAACCTATCCAAAAAAATTCATGAGAATAGCCTTTGTTAGCGTCTAAAGTGAGAAGACCCCTTAAGATCCCAATATCGAACACGTGCGAAAGTACAAACCTGTCGATGACCATCGCCGCAAATTTCCAATCGCTGATTACTTCCGAATCGAGATCAGCCTTCTTCATACGATTCGTGATGAACTGGAGCTCCTTCAGAATCGTCTGAAGTTCCCTCTGCGTACCGTTGAGTGGCAAGGACGCCGAGGTTTCCTCGACAGTGGCTGGTCGATTGGCGACCGGTGTACCATACGTCGATCTACTGCCAAACGTGCACTCTCTCGAGCTGTCAATTTACAGAAATAGTCATGTGTACTTGCGAGCTTCTCATATTCGTTCAATCCTAATAGCGCCCATCATCGTTTGATCGCACAATATTCGCCACTATTATTTCTTCTTGATGGATACGTCAAATTGTTTCAGCTCACAGTTAACCAACTCGGATAAAGTTCCAAAAAGGACATACCTCCGATTAATTTGGAATTTTGTGTAGCCAAGGCTTTTTACTCGCTGATCACGAATGTGATAGTGAAAATACCCGCAAATTTGGTTTTCAATGTCAAAACTCACAAAAACTGATTTTTCAAAGGTTTTTCTATTTTATTGCAATAAATCTTGATCTTAGAGAAAAATGTTTTCTACAAAAGTTGTAGCCTATATAAAGATTGATCTTTTATGTTCTATAAAGTTTTGTCTAAAACCAATGTGTTTCGAGAAAAATGGGATAGTGCTCCAAAAAGTAGTTTTTCCTAAACCATTAGTAAACCATTCCTAAACCATTTCCTAAACCATTATCTACTTATGCACTTTACCGCAAGAAGGTTGCAGTTTGATCTTTAACACTATACGCATACCTAAACAACGAACAACACGACAAACAAACACAAACAACACAACACACATCACAACAAATAAACCCAAACAAACTTTAACCTTCCCGCAGAAAAGTGCGTGAGTAGATAATATCGAAACTAATGGAGTTTAGCAAAGTGTACTTGTTGGAGTATTATCCTATTTTTCTCGAAACAGTATGGTTTTAGACAAAAACTGTATGGAACATTAAAGATCGATCTTTTTATAGGCTACAACTTTAGTAGGAAATATTTTCCTCTAAGATCAACATTCATTAAAATAAAGTAGAAAAACTACAAAAGTAAAAGAGTTTTTGTGAGTTTTTATCATGAAAATTAAATTCCATATTCGTAATCAGCGGGCCAAAATGGGTACACGAAATTCCAAATTAGTCGGAGGTATGCCCTTTTCGGAACTACACCCACCAACTCTTCCAGCTGGCAATAATCGCGTTTTTTTTTCAAAAACCTCGGTCTATGCCTATTATGGGGATTTTTTATCGGCGATAGGACGATTTTTTGGCTGCAACAAAGTGGAAAGTTCCCCTAACAAGGAAAAAAGAACGTCAACGTACCGTATGTAGCCCTGTGCTGAATTCGCTGACGCGTTCACGTGACGATAATCGTCGTTAATGTCGAGAACATTGGCCAATAAGCTTTTGCTACTTCTCTCCTGTAGCTCGAGTTCTCTCATTCGGTGGCTCTTCATTATCGTCTTTCTCGTTATTTTTTTGCCGGGCCTACTCATACGCAGTATCCAAGGTAACCATTGTAGGAACACCGACTTTATCTGTAGATACGACGATTGTCATTATTCTCTACATGCATTGAACGATAATCAAAGGGTCCGTTTTTTTTAAGGGAGGACACCCATTTTCCCCATTTTCGATCGTTTTCTTTGGAATTTTTTTAAAGATGAATAAAATACACGATCAAAAGAAGTTTTAGGCTTTATTAGGTATATATTGGATTGTGTAAAAAAAAGTATCTGTCGAAAGAATACAAAATGGCGGGGCACGAGTCGCTATAGAACTACTGGCTTAAATTTAATCCTAGAACCAAAGGTGAAATATTTTCATATTAGTTTCAGCAATCAAGTGCGGGGGAAATTGAAAAATATTTTTTTAAAAATAATGACAAATTTCAATAAAAGTTCATTTTTTCGACTATAATTTTCATCTGAAAAGTGATATATTTTTTACAATTTTCAATTAGTTGAAAAAAGCGCTCGTACTTGACTGTTAATGCAATCTAAGAAGCGACAGTTAAAATTTCAAGTACATTAGACGAAAATTGTACAAGTTTTGCTGCGTGCCGATTTAAAAAAACATAGTTTTGAGAAACACGTGTTTGGAGTCAACGGTTTTATAGACGTTAGTGCTGATGACATTTTTTCCTCGTAATTTAATACCACCTATTGGTAGAAAATAAAACTCTTTTTAGTCGGTAACTTTTTCCCCAAAGATAATAGGCTTACAAGAGTCGAGAACTGCGTCCACCGGCGTGGCATCGCCGAAGGCGTTTTTCAGCGCTCGAAGACTCCCCTAAAAAGTAGCTCGAAAACCACTTTACAACTGTTTTTTTTCAGCTATAAACGAATATGCATAATAATTTTGAAGGTTCGAAGAATTTTTGCAAAGTTTTTCCGTAAAAAAGATTTTTCGAAAATGTTACAGTGGTGTCCTCCCTTAAGGTGGGAGCCTGAATTAGAAGGTCGAAACAAACGTTTTTTCGGGATTTTTTTCATATGGGAAAAAAACAAGTGAGCCCAGTAACATTGAGGTATCAGTTCAAGTATATTTCAAATTTATAAAAAAATGCAACATTAAGCCAATAAAATTTTAATTGTCATATATTTTTCTTCTGGGTCAATTAAGAAAAAGCTGACAAAAATCGTGAAATTATATCTTTTCTCAGGTTTGGAAAAAAATGTGTTTAAAAAAAAAACACTTTAACGTGCTATAAAAATGGTTTAAAAATACTTTTTCAACGACTTTTTAAATTCACTTAGAAAATATTTTTATACTGAAGAAAATAAACTTTGGTTTGATTTAATAGGGCGTTTAGTTTTTATTGCTATCACGCCCGCCAATTTGGAAACATCGTGAAAAAGAAAACTGGAGAAAAAACGCGCTTCAAAGTTTTCAATAGGAGGAAATATCAATATCAAATATCAATCGCTTCTCTGCTTTTGGCCTTTTATCTTCGAAAATATTTACAATTGGCCTCTGTAACTTTGTGAATATATTCTTGCATAGTTTGTCTATGGATTTGAGCAACCAAAAAAGAAACGATTTTTCGGACCGTCTAATTCAGGCTCCGGTCTTACATCGATTTTCGGATATCGGTGCTTGTTTTTTTTATTTCTATCTTATACAGAGCACTATTTTGAGCACTAAAATTTGCTCCGACAATTTAAGGCCTTAGGCCACTGTAACGGGTATAAAATCATGTGCGAATTTAACAATTTTTTTCGTATGTAAAAGTGATTTACTCATCAAATTAATTACATATCTATTTAGTATGAATATCAAGCTGTCAGAAAATACAGATATTTTTTTCGATGAACAAAATGGCCGACTACTCGAAATTTCTCGAAACAGCTTTTTTCCAATCGGCGTGACAAATAACTTTAACAATTTTCACTCGATATACTTCAAAATCAAAAGTTACGTTCCTAATTACATTTCGCAGAGGAGTACGTACGGAATTTCTGATTAATCGAAAACTTTTCATTTTACTAGCAGTTTATGAGCAGTTATAACGCAAATTTTCACTGAAAATTCATTTCTTAAGTTCAAATACCTACAACTTTTGAATAAAACAATATTTTTTAAATTCCGTACGTACTTCTCTATGTATTTTAATGTAGATTGACGAGAATTTTTGTTTTTTTTTATAGGTAAAAAATTGTGCCTAAAAAAATGATAACAAGAGAAAATATTAGTAGTCGGGCATTTTGCACATCGAAAAAAAATTCTAACAGCTTGATATTCGTAACAAATAGATGGGTAATTCATTTTATGAGTAAATGACTTTTTCATACGAAAAAAATTGTTAAATTCGCACATGATTTTACACCCGATACTCTGGCCTAAGCCCTCAAATGGGCATTTGAGAAACAAATGTATTTTTCTTTCAGAGCTTTGGCACGCATCGAGGTGTGCGTACGAGTTAATGTAGAAGAGGCTTTTGAGCATGGTAACAAAAGGTAATATCGTTCTAATTACCCATTGCGGCATCTCGTGTATATCGGCAGTTCTGTGATGATAATTGAGCACGAGGACCGTGAGTACGACGCTACTCGCGACCATGAACATGATGCAGTTGAAGTACGTTCCTGGTACGAGGGAATTTCCACGATTCCCCGGGGGAAAGAGAGAGAGAGAGATATGGAAAGCGATTAGCTCGGGCAATGACGTTTTCCCAATTAGGGAAGGAATCGTTACGAGCGAGCACGATTGAGTCAATAGTTGAAAGATCATTCTTTCCCCATGGATCGTTTATTCTTTTCCTCGTGAAACAGCAAACAAACCAACGGAGGTTGCACCGTCGAGTCTTTCCATAGTTGTCAATGATCGTTCAACGAATTTTGGATAAAATCCTAAATAAATGAGGCATCGGAGAGACTTCCTCGTTGCTCACTTCTTCTACAATGCAATGTAATCAATTTTTAATCACGCGCTCAATTTACCTACGCCCTAACCTCACTTGTTTAGGAATTTCGTTCTTACTGTTAACACGAAGAGATAACAGCAAAATTCGTATGTGCTCGTCGCAACAAAAAACACACACATACGCACGCATAGATCGTAATAACAGGGAGATTTTATTTCAAAGTGAGCGTAGATGACCGAGCGTCAAATTCTTTCATTTTCTGTCAAGCTTCAACGAAAAGAAGAAAAAAAAAATTAATACATTTTTACTTGCTAGGCTAGAAAGTAATTGAAATCTTTTCTTTCCGCTCGGATTTCTACGACACGAGGAAACGACAAACACGCGCAAACCATTCTCTCGTTCTCTCCCTCTCACTCACTCTCTCTCTCGCAATTTATCCCAGTCACACCGATGATTTATACGTTTCGTTTACGATAATTAATCTCTTGTTCATTTTTTTTTCATATTTAATTTTTTTCTCATTATAAACAAAAATAATGATTCGATTGGTTAGAACATGTACATTATTATTACACATGACGAAGTAATAAAAAATCACAACAACAACAACAACAAAAAAAAACATATCTGGATTGACCGAGATTATGATAATAACGACATATAGCGTGAAAACAAAAAAGATCGTACACATTTATTATCGCTCTCGTTTTGTCGACGAGGCATTAGCGAGAAGTGAAAAAAGAAGTGTCAGGTAGAAGAAGAAATAAGCATGTTGTACTTACTTAGGCGCAATGCTTGACACGCACATTAATTTCATACGAATAATTATCATATCCATATATGTAGCCGAGCATAATACCGTGATACGGTCAACAAGAGCATGCAACACGTACACGTCAATTTTTACTACGGAGTAGAAAAGCTATTTGTGGATCTTTACTCGTACACAAGCACGACACCGATTCAAGATGCAATTAAAATAAGCGCTTGTGCATTTTCGTGAAAAACAAAAAAACGTATCAAATACTTGGATACATTTTTCTTTCATGGTGAGCTATCTACGTTTGTTTTTTTCCGATCTATAAAATATAGATGCGGTATTATTTTGTCGGGTTTGAAGAGAGATACGGAAGTAATTATGGAGAGTCGGAAAATGCGTGTCGAATGTGAATGACAGGTTGGTGGAAACGTATATTAGGTACATAATACGCTGTATGAACGTTGGTAAGAGGAAAAACGAAAAAAAAGGGTATTTTCTGTATCGAGAGGGGAAAAACTCATCAGTGTTAGAGACGAGAGCGCTGCCAGAGAGCCGCACACTCTGAACGTGAAATGTGCACTTTCTATGGTGTTTGCGCTAGTTTTATATTCAGTTTGCTCAAAGCAAAACGATTTGTCAATTTTATTTGCGGAAGAGAGTCGGTAGGAGCTTCGGACAGTTTCGATGAATGATGAATATTATGATAGTGCGAGATACGAAAGGCTATCTATCCAATACGTTTTAATGTTTTTTTTTAATTGTTTTCTTTTTGCTTTAATACGTAAGACGACGTTTGCGATTTGTTATTCCAGAAGTCAACCCATTTTATGCAGTGTAAAGTAGGATGGCACAATTTTGAGCTTTATTTCTTTTTTCTCTTTTTCTCACCGTCCAATTGTCTTCTTTGAAGAAGAATGAAAATTGTCGCGAAAGTTGCGGGCGGTCAAAAAATATGGTCGCTCAAGCAAAAAATATGGTCGCTCAAGCCTTGCAAAAATTCAAATTTTCATGAAAAAATCGATTTTTTTTCGACCACTTCTCACCCATCGATTTTACGATTTATAATTTTTAAATTAAGCTCGCGGAAGCTCTAGCTGGTCAATGAATATTTAGTGGTCGCTCAAGAGCTTCGAAATTTTCAATTAAAGCAATTTTTTTTACTCTTCTCACTCGTAAATTTGACGCTTTGCAAAATTTTCGAAACAATTAATCTTTTTTTCTTTAGAAACAGATTTTTCAAATTTACCTCACACTTCTAGCCCAAGAATTATTGTCTTGTTATCTGTTTATTTTGTTTTTATGCTTAAAGGAATTATAGTGCATGTGACCACTATATATTCATTGGCCGACTAGAGCATTCGCGACGTTAATTTAAAAATTATAAAGCGTAAAATTCATGGGTGAGAAGTGGACGAAAAAAAATCGATTTTTTAATGAAATTTTAAATTTTTGGGAGTCTTGATCGACCTCTAAATATTTTTTGACCGCTTGCAGCTTCCGCGGTATTGTTTGTTTTTTTTTAAAGAAGATAATTGGCTAGTGAGCAAAGGGGAAAAAAGTAGAGCTCAAAATTGTGCCACCCTGGTGACAGTGAATATTTTTTTAAATTTATTCGGTGCTTTTCATTTTCATGTAACCAACGTACGAACGAGGATCCATGTTGTTCTCCAAACTTTCACAGCCTTCGATCTATTTTAGATGAAAAAAATGCACGATATTAATGGTGAATTCGCCACTCGTTAAAAAATATGAACGTATGATGTAAAAACGCGTATCCGGTTGTGGAATGACGCGCAAATTATAATAAATGTTACATCAAATTCTATGCGCCGCATCGTGAAGCGTGAATTTCGAGTCTTTTCCAGACTCATTGTTCTCCTCAACGACTATAACACATTTTCTCTTACGCCAACTTTCCTGCATCCTTTGAAAGAATACGACTATACCGGCGACCTACTTTTTATCCTGCCTCGTCTCTTTTTGCGCTTTGAATTCTCTACCCAACGAAAGAACTTTCGACTGAGGTGCGAGAGTAAAAATCCAAAAATTGTAATGAAATAAGACATTTCTTTGAACTGTGTAAGCCGAACGCATAACGTTTTTCCCCACTAAATGAATACGGTGAAAACGAAATTTCGTGTGCGGAAATAATCAACGAGTTTTTCTCTCGCAGGTGAAGATATTTTCGATTTTAAGAGAAACCGTATCGTTAATGGAGCTATACGTATTTTGGATTTTAGGAGGTGTATTAAAAAAAAATGGTGCTATCGAACTTTTCACAGCCTCGACAATTGATATATATACAGATTGTCCTGTTATAAATGAATAATCCTGCAACCGTCGATAGGTCAGATCATGTCCTGCTACTATGTGCTGGAATTTCAGTTTAGTAGAAGTCCTACGGTTTTCGAGATAAAAATCATCTGCTTTTGGTTTTTCGCATGCCATTTCGACAAATGATAACTTTTTTTAATGCAATTTAAAAAAAAATACTCTTGGTTATTTATTATTTTCAGAAAAGTCTTCTTTTTAACCTTAAATATTAAGGAAACTTTATTAAAAAAAGATCTTTTGCAGAATTTTCATACGAACCAATTCGAACATCTGACTGAACATCGAACATCTGACATAGCCTGCAGTCTAAAAAAAGTGTACTACGCATTTCTTGCCAATTACTTTAAAAATTTGCTTAGTTATTGTTGATTCATATGATTTGTAGAAATGGCATGCAAAAAACCAGAAGCAGATGATTTTTTTCAAAAAATAACATAAAGCCCAAAATCTCGAAAACCGTAGGACTTTTACTAAACTGAAATTCCAGCATATAGTAAGACATGATCTGACCTATCGATAGTTGCAGGATTATCTTATATAGGACACCTTTTATATATATATATATATATATATATATATATATATATCTGAGGTATTCCACGTGAATGCGGTGGACTTTTTCCCTAAACCCCACCAATTCGATTTATTTTTTTTATCTGAGTCCATCGACTCTAAAAGACACCCAGAATTTTTTACATTTTTCGAAACAACCCTCAGTAAAAAAAAAGAAAAAATTCTCCGAAAAAACGCCCTGATTTAAAGATGTGAAAAAAATTCCAAAAATGCGTGATCATATGTAGAAAATCTAAAGCTATCACCCGCAGTGAAAGTATGTTTTGTTCTGTGCTTTCTGAGCGATTAACTTTCAAAAACTCCGAAAAATTCATGAATTTTTAAAATCATTTTTGAATAACCAAATGTTTAGTCAAAGATGGTCAAGAAAATTCATTGTAGGCATCAAAATATTTGAGTATCCGCACGCAGTAAGCGGTTCTTGAATTTTTCGGATTTTTTAAACGTTAATCGCTCAGAAAGCACAGAAAAAATCATACTTCCACTGCGGATGATGGCTTGACATTGTTTTACATATAATCACGCATTTTTGAGAGTTTTATCAGATTTTTAAATCGGCGCGTTTTTTTTTGGAGAATTTTTTTTTTTGACTAAAGTTTGTTTCGACAAATGTAAACAAAATTCAGGGTGTCTTTTAGAGTCAATGGAATCAGATTAAAAAAAAATAAATCGAATTGGCGGGGGTTAGGGAAAAAGTCCACCGGATTCACGTGGGAATTCAGGGAAAAAGTTCACCGGATTCACCTCATATATATATGTGTGTGTGTGTGTGTGTGTATATATATATATATATATATATATATATATATATATATATATATATATATATATATATATATATATCCATTTTGGGAGTATTGAAACCACATCACGATGAATTTACCAAAGCTAGGTATCACAAAAGTATAACAATCCCTATCTACATGAACTGTAATCGGAATTCAATATCCATAATTGCTTTTATTCGACTCAATGCATTTCTTTATTCATTGCGAGGATATTTAATGCATTTCTCGAAGATTCAGTATCTTTGTAAATCACGAAATTCAAGGGCTCTGTGATTGATATGCTGTCGGACAAGATTAAAATACACATTGCTGGGGTCGATGACATGTCAACCGTTCGAAAAATCGATATCTTCAACAAGAAGCGTTTGCACTCACGTGGAGGATGAGAAACCACACACACACACACACACACACACACACACACACACACACACACACACACACACACACACACACACACACACACACACACACACACACACACACACACACACACACACACACACACACACGCACACGCACACGCACGCACGCACGCACGCACGCACACACACGCACACGCGCGCGCACACACACACACACACACGCACGCACACACACACGCGCGCGCGCGCGCACACACACACACACATACACACACACAGAGATATATATATATATCTGTTCTCAAAGGAATTCCTTGGTTATGTGCATGTTCAACTTCACTTCGTTTTCCGGAAACGGTGAAAAGCTCATACCCGAGATACACGAACGATGATCGTAGTCTCGATAAAGGCGGCGTTCATAAAGGGTCTCGTCGATGTCTTTTATGCACGTTGTACATGCATGTACACGGGTTTACCGATGACATTGTCTCCTGGTGACCGTAAAACTTCCAGCAACATTTTTCGCAAGCTATGCATATACGTATAAATTTTTCGATACACGGAGAAAAAAGTACGAAAAAGCAGCACATAGAAGGTCAATATCGTAAAAATGAAGCGGAAAAACTCCGGGGAGAATAATTTTCCAGACACTCGCGTATCCGCTTTTCGTGCCAGTTATTACAAGCTGCAGGAATGAGCTTAAAAATCGCGTAAACAATAGATCAATTATTGACAATGAGGATAATATTGGGAGAAAAGATAATAAATAAAAGGCCATCGAGCGACAAAAAAAGGCGAGGGAAGTTTACTTTTGTCTAATGTCATGGAAGAGACTGTTGCATTTCGTATGTTCTCGATAACTTTGTTGCAAAAATATCGAGTTCATAAATCATCCAACTTACGGTGTTACTTTTTTTTTTTTATTAGAGGTACCCTCGAAACTTGTTTTTTTCTCTTTCTTTCTTGCGTCTTGTTCCGAGCATTCGGAACAGGACGCCGACTATACTAAAGGGTGTCTCAAAATGAGCTGACCTTTTAAATTGCGCGCCATTTTTTTTCGTGGCGAACATAGAGTTTATTAAATAACACTTATCGGATATTGTGCTCCACACATAACCTCCATGTTTGTACCTTATATTAAAATAAAAATATTCGTACTTTTCAGATGAATAATACGTTTTATGGGTAAGCTTCGGAACCCCCCTCACCGATCGACCTGAAATTTTGCACAGACCTTCCTTTTTATTTCCTTTCCTTCCTTTATATTTGAAGACATCCCCTAAAGGGGTTTTTGGCCGCGCGCAATCGTTTTTGTGTTTGGGTTTATTTGGGTATTTTGGTTTGGACAAAACGGAGAGCGCGATAACATATATAGGTATGGACGGAGACATAGCAGACATAGATACAGTGGGTGCGCGTTGGAAAAAAGCTTTGAGGGGAGGGTTTCAGCGTGAAAAAAACACTATTTTGCGAATTTTTTTCATCTATGTGGAAAGAGTAAATTTATTGAAAGCTTTTGTACATTCTAAAGTGTCATTTCAAGAACATTCCGTGAAATTTGTACGCGAAAATATCCACAAACAAGCCGGTGCCGCGTTTTTCTCGAAACCACTTTTTCAAAGTCCGTGTTCACTGCCATTTGAAACCTACATGACCGATTCATTTCAAACTCGGTACACACTTTCTACATATGAAATACCTCCCTCCCAACGGTTAGTTCGAGATTTTTTTTTACATTGAGGGGGTTTCCCACCCCCAAAGTGGTGGAATTTTTCGTGAAAAATAGCACTTTTCACTTTACATGACCACCAAAAATTTAGAAATAAAAAAAAATAATCAAAGACCGTTGGGGGGAGGATTTGATGATACTTTGACTAAATTTTAATGGCACTTGATTTCAGATCATTTCTAGCTGAGATGCAGTGAACACCGCAAATCGTGTTTTTCCAAAGGCGTTCTTCGAAAAGCTTTGTCACCGGCTTGTTCGTGGATATTTTCGCGTACAAATTTCACGGAATGTTCTTGAAATGACACTCAACAATGTGCGAAAGGTTTTAATAAATTTACTCCATCCATATAGATGAAAAAAATTCGCAAAAAAGTGTTTTTTTTCACGCTAAACCCCTACCCGCCCCTTAAAATTTAATATCTCGAAAACTATTGCGCGTCCTCAAAAATCCCTTTAGGGGTTGTCTTCAAATATTAAGAGGAAGACTTGTGTAAAATGTCAGCTCGATCGGGGCGTTTTCGGAACCTTGCCCGTAAAAAAACTATCAAAATTCAATATCTCGAAAACTATTGCGAGTCGCCAAAAATACCTTTAGGGGTTGTCTTAAAGTATTAAAAGGAAGGTTGGTGCAAAATATCAGGTAAAACAATTTTATTTTGAGACATCCTACATACAGGGTGTCCCTCTTATCTCTGCCACCCTAAATAACTTGGTTATAATCGACGTCACAAAAAAATGTTCCAGACGAAAGTTGTACCGCGTGAAGGGGGCCATCAAAAGCGACCAATTTTTTTTTTTCATTTCGGTGGAGGCGCTGACGCACAGTGTCACCTCCACTTTTTTTTTAAATGGATTGGATTATTTTTTTAACCATCTTGTGGAGCACCTCAAGCCGCATAAAAAAACATTCGGCGGTCAAAGTTGTTCAAGGTTATTCAATGTCACCTATCAAAATGAGATACAAATGTAAATATCTCGGATCACTACGAAATATTTGATAGTGATCCGAGATATTGAGATTTGTATCATCGATACTGACCTTGAATGACCTTGAACGACTTTGACCCCGGATGTTTTTTATGCGGCGTAAGGTGCTGCACAAGATGGTTGAGAAAATGTACCATTTCATTTAAAAAAGTGGAGGTGACCTTCACTGTGCGTCAACGCCTCCACCGAAATAAAAACAATTGGTCGCATTTGATGGTACAACTTTTGTTTGAAACATTTTTTTTGTGATGTCGATAATTACCGAGGTATTTCGGGTGGCAGAAATAAGAGGGGCACCCTGTGTACGTTAACGCAGCAGAAATATCGGGTATGCGGTAACGAGACGAACGAGACGCCGCGAGGTTCGTTTACTTTCCGGAAATGAAGCGAGTCACGTGGGTACTTTGCGTGTGCTATCGTGATTAGTGAAATGAAATTCTCAGAGGAACCTGAAGATGGTTGTAATGCTGTTTTCTAACGGTAATTCTGAGGCTAAACGTTTTTCGCGGATCTCTCAGTGCAGGGAGGTAATTAGCAGCCCTTACAGACTTCCATTTTACAAAGATTTTCTAGTGCCTCATAAAACTGGTTTCGGCGAGCCAAAATGTGACAAAATTAAAATATGTAGTTCGCGATGTCGCTAACGAGGGAACATCACTTGAATATCCACCGTCGATTTTGTTCAAACTCATATATTTGATAAGGCAGTGAAAACTATTAGATACGTATTTTTTGTTATCCGCGGAAAAACTGCTTTAAGGGGGGAAACCAGCCCTCATAGAAAGGCGCGTCGAGGGGTGGTTTTGCAGTTTCACCTACAAGCAGTCCACCGATCTGCATGAAACAGAAACAAAAATTCTTCTAATGTAAAGCGATGAAACATCCATTATAAAGTAATTGAAAAAATGAAATTAAGGGGTGACACGCCTTTTTTAGCGGTCGTTTCCCCCCTTAAAAACGTTTTTCTATCGATAAAAAAATACGTGTCTAATGGTTTTCAATGCTTTATCACATATATGAGTTTCAACAAAATCGGAAGCTTTGTGAGGCACTTAAGGCCTTACGCCACTCTAGAGGCTGAAAAATAGGCTTTTCGGGGATTTTTTTTTCAGAAAAACTACAAAATAAATCTAGATTACAAAAAGGGTGTTTATCATACATATCAGGGACTGTATACAATAATTTTTTTGAAGGGATTAATTTCTAACATGGCGGCTGTGCAGCGTTTATCTCGAAACTGCACTTTTTAAGTTGGCCGGAAACATAATTCAGACAATTTTCAACCGAATCACTTGTAATGTTGAACATATCTTGTATCTTGACAAATACATTGTCTATGGGAGTGCGTAGGATTTTTTTTCTATTGCATAGTTAATTTGTTATTAACAATTATTTGACGATTTTTTAGGTGAATTTTTGGAAAGTGAAAAATTTTCCTAAAAAATCGTCGGATTTTTGGTTAATAACAAATGAACTATGCAATATAAACAAAAATCCTACGTTCCTCCATAGACAATATGTTTTTCAAGAAATATTCAACATTTCAAGTGAATCGGTTGAAAATTGTCTGAGTTATGTTTCCGGCCAATTTAAAAAATGTCTTGAGATAAACGCTGCACAGCCTCAATTTTCGAAATGAATCGCTTCAACAAAATGATTGTATACAGTCACTGATATGTATGATAAACCCTCTTTTTTATAATCTCGATTTATTTTATAGTTTTTCTGAAGAAAAAAAATCCCCAAAAAGCCTATTTTTTCGGACTCTAGAGTGGCCGAACCCCTTGAGTGATGTTCGTTGTAAGCCGCAAGGTTTGAATTAGGAAAATTAGTATAGCGATACGTGCGTGGAATTAAATCGGATTTTTATGATATATTTGTGCGCCAATCGTTCAGAGAATGGTCGGGGATATTAAATTTTTGTTCCTTGAATTTATGGATTGAGTAGGGGAAAAAAATTAGACGATCCAGAACATTTGGAGATAGTTAATTCTCATGCACGAGGGAATTCATCGGGGCGTCCGTTCGTTTGTCTAGCTTATGTATATCCACTGGGCTATTCGTACTCGACTTAGTGTTACGAATCTTTTTCCCGACGTTTTTTCGTCGAGTAATCCTGATTCATTAGACGGGATATTGTATCGGGAGGGTAGAGAGCTGAGTATACGTATACATTTTCCGTAGAGGCTTTTCGAATGTTCCTTTTCGATCAATTTCTATCTTCGAGATGAATTTCAACGGGATTACGAACTTATATCTGACGTATCGCACGATACGTCCACATCCTTAAGGCCGTATTCCAGGGAGAAAGCTCATTTCCAATTTTTAGGAATTAAATTTAGAGAAATGGTTAAATCTACGGTGTTAGTATTTCACAGTTATATTTATACATGTTTGTAAGAACATCTTCATTAATACATTTTTCCAAAGCATCGTATTCGACATTGTACATGATATTTGATGTCACGCAGGGCATGCCGCGAATTTTTTTTTTTTTTTTTGTATCGTCGGGCGTTCTGATTATCGCCGTCCTTGTCAACTGAAACAAACGATTTTTACAATTCTATTCTTTACGAACTAGGTTATCGTTAGGCCCTCTTATAAAAAAATTTAGGAAAAATTCACGGAATGGCGACGTTTGGAGAAGAGTACGTTGATTTTTATAATGAAATTTTCACTTCTTGCAACCCGGAAAAATAGTAATTGTGAAGCAATCGAAAAGATAGAGGGCCGAACGATAAGTACATTCGTAAAGAACGGAATTAAAAAAAATTGTTTGTTTAAAATGACAAGGACGGCCGCAATCACAACGCCCGACGATGAAAAATGTTCGCGACACGACCTGCGCAACATCAAATATCATTTAGAATTTCGAATAAAATGATTTAAACAAATCTAAGATGTTAATTCAAAAATGTAGAAATATAACTGTGAAAAACTAACACTGTAGATTTAACCGTTTCTCTAAAATGAATTTCCGAAAAAGGACCTTGAAAATAGTTGTTCACACTAGAATACGGGCTTAAGGATGGATTGCCCTTACATTCCTTACCAAAAGTGAGTTCCATTCAAATTTGAGTGGAAAAAAATTTCAAAATTTTTATCAACTTACATGAGTATAGCTAGAGAAACACATAGGGGATTTTGAAAATATTATTTTTTGTGTAATTGGCAAGCATTTGAAGTAAACGCTCAATTTTCGACTGAAAAAGAGAACAATCATTTGTTAATAAATAATGTTATAATTAACTCATGGAAAATCCCGTACGTATTTCTCTTCGGAATATTATTTTGAATATGTGCTCAAAATTTGGAGTGAATGGAACGAAAATTGTTGGAGTTACGCTGCGTGCTGTTTTGAAAAAATTGTGTTTCCCGAAAAACAGTTGACCGAAAAGGTACCGAAGTTTTTCCCCCTTATCATAGATGGTTCAAAGCATCTCTTAAGGGGTTATATACTGTTAAAATGTTCGAACAATCGATTTTTATTTGAATTTTATTGTCGTAATGTTCATATATTTAAGTACACACACAGAAAGTTACACGCACATTTATAGGGGCGTGGCAGAGCGTTCGAAAGTGCTTTTGAAATTTAAACGCTTTTTTGTCAAAACTGTGTTTTTAAGGCAGACTTTGTCCCGGATTGAGCAGCGGGAGATGTTAGCGGCTCAACATGGGCAGCTAGAAGAAGAGGAGGGATGTTTCTATGGACCAGGCATTGCCGATTAGCGGTAATTATAAACACATTTGTGTAAACAGATTACAAAACTTTAACCGCGTTTTTCTCGAAAACACGTTTTTAAAAATGGCTGACATTCTCCTGACCGCTGTAATTAACATATTGACCTGAAATTTGGAGAGCATACTTAGAAAATATGTCTTCACGGAATGACGGATCGTTGTTTCGATAGATACATTTTTGCATTTATTATTTATCGTTTTATGCGAAAAAAACGCGAAAATTCGATTTTTTTTAATTGCCGCCATTTTCCGAAATTTGTACTAAACGACAAACCCATCCTTCATTCCATGACCAAAGGGTCACAGATTGATAATATGCTTTGAATTTGTGTTTCAGATCAACAAAGAGGGGGCAGTGATGTCAGCCGTTTACCTCCCGCGATTTGAGGACCTGTTTTTGCGGAGCTGCAACGGCCGCCATTTTGGTTTTTGTTTCAAAAAATTTTTTTTTAACGTTCTGTATATCATAAATAAAAGCAAGAAAAAAAACCGCACTCAAAAAGCTTTACTCGTTTCCTTTAAAAAAAATGAAATGTGAACACCTGAAATATGGTACTCCAAGGACAAAGTCTCCCTTAAAGTCGGTGAGCAAGATTTCTCGGAAAAGGCTGAACCAATCAGTCTCAAATTTTAACACAATCTTATCAAGTATATTTTTTAGTAATTGATCGCAGGTTTTTTCTCACCGATAAATATTTTCCATTTTATAAACAACTTAAGGCCTAAAATTTTCCCAAAAATCGATTTTTTTTAAAGCCGCCATTTTATCAAAAATTATTATTTTGCTTATTCCTTCGATAAATTACAAGACAATCCATTATATTAACGAAACATTTTCGGTTTTTTCATTTTAGATGACCCAGTCCAGAGATATCGTGCTCACCGCAAGACGCCTTTTTTTTAGAGGTGCTCCCGGATATCAGCTATAGCAGCTTTCAAAATAATTATTTTTACAAATAAAAAATGTTAAAATACAGTTAAAAGTTACCATAATATGTGTACGAATTTTTACGTTAATAGATTTAAAGGTCTTCTCAAGAAAATTTCTTGAGAAAATCGAACTTTTTGGGTTTCCTGACTGTACATAACCCCTTAAGCCAACAAAGAGAAATCAATTTTTTTTAATTCCACAGTGTTGTTACCCCTCAGTACACGCGAATCGATGAAGCATCTCAGTGCTGCTCGATTAAGAGCAAGCCATATACGATTAGCATCGAATGAAACAATGAAATTTTCGTGCGCAGCCGATGCCCCGAAACCATAAGGTCTCACCGCAGAGAGCGAATTTCGCGGTTGAAAATTTGTAACCACCCTGAGTTTGATCCCGTGTCATATGATGCGGTGTAGCTATATATATATATGCATGCACACCTGTCTGGGCAATTTACAGCAGTATGAAACGTCGCGTACAGGGGCCCGGAGGGAAACGTACATACGAGGCATTCCTATCCACACGGACCCGATTACTCCACCGCGACGTGCGGTAATTTTCATTTTCGTAAACATTTCTTCCGACTCGGATGTATCATTTTCAGTCAATATGAAACGTTGATAAATTTTCTTTGCTCTGTGAAAATAAAGAAATGTTTTTTCCCTGGCCTATTGAATAATTCGGAACCTGAGCAACTGAAAAGAAAAATTTAAAAAAAATGTGAACAAGATGTATTTGGTGACAATCTCGTTAAGGCCTTAGATCACTTTAGATGCCGAAAACGGCATATTTTGTGATTTTTTTTTCAGCGAAACCATAAATGAAATCGAAATTACAAAATGGGGGTTTCATTATTCACGTGCAGACTGTGCAAAATTATTTTTTCGCAGCAATACATGTCAAAATGGTGACTGTGCAGCTTTTTTCCGAGAACGCAGAATAATTTTTTTATAATGTATACGCTTAACTTTTAATTTTCACGCTTATAATTTTTGAGTTGTGATGAGGCACTGAAGTGTTTTCGATTATATATTAGAATAGATATAGAAGTACGTACGATTTTAATTATATATTGTTTTTGGTCAAAATGGCGCATTTATAAAACGAAAAGAATGAAATGTCATGAGAAAATCGTCAGAAACTTGTTTATGAAAAAGGAACTATGCAATATAATTTAAAAAATCCTACGTAGTGCCTCAGAAAATGTAATTCTAGATACACAGTTAAAATTTCAAGTGAATCGGTTGAAATTTGTTTGAGTGATGAGTCCGGCCGACTTGAAAAATGTAGTATAGAGATAAACGTGTTTAAAGTTAGTAGAAAGTAACAAGATGAATTATGTTTCAATACCTTTGATCTTCAACAATCTTCGAAAATCGAGCACTTAGAGATTTTTCACACCCGTAATCTTTGGGAATGCAATTTTATAAGTACTAAGGTAGCCTTTTAACAAACAGAAAAAATCGATTTTTGGAAAATCGTCGTGTGGCCTAAGGTCTTAACGGGAGGTTACCGTCGAGACACATAAAAAATGCATGAACTTCGGGAATTTTTCTTTGATATAAAATAAATACTTTTGGAAATGGGTTTCAACGTATTTTATTCTTCCATCAATGGAGAATAAATTCCAATTTTGTTCATGAAAAAAAAATCCAAAATGGTGGCGCCATCTCCCGTCAAATAAAGTCAAGCAGTTCATTTGAAACGAAAACGGGTTAAAATGGTTAAACTAGACTAAATTTGGGGGGCCTTGTCGTTTTTTGTTTTCTGAAAAACCCCTGGATAACAAAATGGCAGCTAGTTGAAAAAAAACCACTTATTTGCTTTAGCAGACGAAAAAAAGTCTAAATAAATTTTTAACAAAAATCGCTTCTTAATGGTCTGGAAATTCATGTGAATGTGTTCATCAGTTAAATACGTGGAGTGCCTGGCACGCTGAAAAATGCTATTTGCAAAAAAACGCATTTGACGTTTAACTTTATAAAAAATCGTATTTAATGTTTATTTTTGACAACTCAAACAAACAAACCCATGTGTTCTAAACGCTTTATGGATGCGATTGTGCAAAAAAAAAAAAAAAAAAAATAGAATTCTTCGTCGTCATAAACGGTGACCTGTCCTGAAAGGCACACCGATTCAACACGGAAAGACCCATACTATTCGTGATACATATACCCCACGATCGCAAAAGTTTGTCATTCATGTTTTAACGGACGCGATCCTAGCGGCAATCTGCGAAACTATGATGGGAAACGTGCTCGAGGACTAGGCGAAAGGTGGGTTGATAGTGGTTGGTGGTACCACCTGGGAATTCTAGACATGTATAAACTCTCGTTGGCCTGTTTCAGACCAAAAATCCTCTTTAACTTTGCGAAACGACAGCGTCATGCTGCAAGCAAAATTGGCACCGTATATACATTACGCTGGAAAAGTGACGGGTATAATCCATACGATTTTACACGTAAAGGAGTGTGGATGAACGCTATATATTCGCTATAACGCCACATGTGTCGGTAATTGTTTGTCCATAAACGCGGATAAAATATGTATTTGCATGCTTCGGACTTTTCTGTGTGTTAACTAGGGATTTTCATTAACGTACGGTATTGGTGTTTTGAATGAGTTATCGCGTTATACGCGAAAATATTTTTCTTTTTTGAAAATAATTTGTTTGACAAAAGCGAGGAGGGCAAATACTTTTTCTCCAATATACAGGGTGTCCTGTTACGAATGGATAATCCTGCAACTGTCGATAGGTCAACATGTCCTGCTATATGCTTGGAATTTCAGTTTAGCAAAAGTCTCACGGTTTTCGAGATTTTGGACTCGATGTAACTTAAAAAAAGTCATCTCCTTTCGGTTGCTCACATGCCATTTCTACAAATAATATAAATTGACAATAACTAAGCAACTTTTAAAAGTAATTGTCACGATATGCGTACTACATTTATTTTACTCGTGATCGACATTCTACGAGACTCGGGGAGTCGAGAAAACTTACTAATTATTATTACTTACGTAACGACTAATTTGTTTAGTTGTCAACCCAAAATTACCGACCCAAAATTAATCGTTTTAGGTCATTTTCATCGGTGGTTGATAATCGATGGTCGTGGTGGAAATAAAAATTGGCGGGTGAAAATGTTTACAATTGGCTTCCCTTTGAGGTGTTATCCATCGTTGGAAACTTAAAAAAATCATTTTTTTGCATATTGTTATAGTGCGAACTTTCAAGAATATTTTAAGGCCAACCAGCCAAGTGGCCAATTTAAGGCCAAGTTTCGTTTTTTTTTCTGGGGAACGGTTGGTGAAAAATAAATGCATTTTTTAAACCCAAAGGTACATATATTGAGAGCCTTGAAAATAATTACCGAAAAATACAGAAAAGCAATAAAAACATTGCCGCCGGCAGATGAAACTGTTTTCGAAGTCGGTGGACATGATATCTCGAAAACAACTTGATGCATTGTTTCAAATTTACAGAAAATACGACGAGAAACATTTTAAGGGGGTATCCCTATCTGGGAACTTAAAAAAATCGTTTCTTGCATATTGTTACAGTGTGAACTTTCAAGAATATTTTATGGAGAGATATACACCTAAATGGTCGAGGTCGAGTATTTAGAAGCTATGAACATTCCGTCGACCGTAGAAGACCTACACTATGGGCCTGGTATCGATGATTTCATGCAATTTGACAAATTTCATGATTTATTAATTCCCAAATTTTCAAACGCGTTTTTCTCAAAACCACGTTTTTCAAATCGGTACCCAAAATTTCTCGAAAACCAATGAACCGATTGCGTTGAGGTTTTTTGTGGTTATTCTATACACCATTATCTAGTACTTGTCATAGGATTCTTTTTCCGTTACTTAGTTTTTGTTTCATAGGCAAAGTAAAAATTAATTTTTGGCCCAAAAATAACTATTTATGTTCAAACGTCCGCCATTTTGTCATAAATCGATATTTTCAAAATCGGCTATGACAAGTACTAGATTATAGTATCTAATTTAGTAATCTTTTTGGTTTTTTTTTTCAGATAATTTTTGAAGAAACGCCAGTGGGTACCGTATACGCAGATTTTTTTACGACGCTCCAAGGATCATATAATATCCTTGTATATTTTTGCTATTTTTAAATAAAGAAAATTAAATATATTTTTAAATGTATATACTTTTGGATAATTAAAACCCCAATCCCGAATTTCAAATAGTTTTCCTTGAAAAAATTCGCAAAAATGACCTTTTTTCCGGCTCCCAGGTGTATATCTCCCCTTAAGGCCAACCGGACCCTGAAATTCTAAAAATTGACGAAGTTACACCTACTTCAAAGGAGCAGTGTGCGTCGGGTCAAGGAGTATTCGCGTGTAACGAAAGCGGACATCAAAGCACAACAACACTTAAAAGTGGCCCGAATTGCCCGCAGATTGCATAGATTACGATGATTACATTTGTTAATAACAATGACTTCAGCATGCTGTTTTTCAAGAGAACATTGAGGTTTTCTTTCGAGAAACTGTAATTTTTTGTATTTTTCGAAATTTCGAAAAGTGGATCGTGAACCCATAGCCAGTTAGATATATATGAAGATAAAATTTTTTTTTTTTTCGTTTCAGATGAAATTTGAGCCTGGAAGAGATCCCGCGGTTTTGGGCCTCGCTGCTGGAGGACTGCAACGTCAACTGCAGCACTACAAACACTTTGAAAGGTTTTCTTCCGAAAAAATTACATTGCAGCCACAAACATGTGTACAACATGCTGGGAAAAAATTAATTTATTCCAGCTAATGTGTTAGTAGAAAAAAATTCATCATTCTGACCCTTCAAATTGGGCTTCCAGAGAGGGATATCCCGTTAACAGGCTACATCTACTTACGTGGGTAAAAAAATTGCATTTTGCAAAAATATTTTTATTCCATATTATCACTATTCAGCTATATTCTTTGAAAATTTCATTGAAATATTTTAAAAATTGACCGAGCTACAGCCTATAACAGTCGGCCGGGACGAGCGGTAGCAGCAGCATACTTCAAACTGTAAGCGCGTTTTTATCACAACACTGTTTTCAAAGTCGGTGGACGTGATATCTCGAGAACCACTAGATGAATTGTTTCCAAATTTACAGTATATACGGTAAGAAACATTTAAAGGTCGTTGGTGATCTCACTTTTTAAAAATCGATCTTCATTTTTTAATAGTTAGGTAAAATTAACGACTTTTTTCATAGATTTTATATGCTCGAGTTTTAATTAATCGCCACGTTATGAAAAAGAATGATTTCAAGAATCGACGATCGTCAGCGACTCGTGTTTATGGTTAACTTGAATTACCCATTTGGTTTTTAGATTTCACATGAATTGTTCAAGCGGAAAAGTGTCCACCGCCAAACGTAAAAAAATGTATCATCTGCCGGTGGCCATATTTTTGTTGTGTTTCTGTATTTTGGGAAAGGCTCTTAATAGATATAAGAAAAAGATGCGTTTATTTTTCACCAACTGTTTCCCTGTTTTTTTCTTCGTTATTTGGCCATTTTTCGGGCTTCTAGGCAGATATAGACCCTTATTTACATGGCCCTTTAAATTAAAGAAACCTATGGAACTTCGTCTTTGTTTCGTACTTAAGGTAATCCTATCGCTTCATACTAGTCACACCACTGACCATATTTGCGACTTGTACAATTTATGTTTTTAACATGTGCAAAAAAAAGTGTAATGACTAACTTTTCCATGTGTAAACTGTTTAATGAATGTTCACATTTAATTAGAAAAATGAAAAAAGCAGTTATTCCAACGATTCGCGCAGTATTTCTAGGTTTGATATTTGGCAATATTGGTTCTATCTCCGTCTCTTTTTACTCAACCAGGCGAGTTTAACCTCCATGCTTTTCAACGTTGACCTGTCAAAACAATGTCAGGTGCGGGAAATATAAAGCATTGTTTGTGTCGGGGAAATATAAAGCAAAATTTGTGTCGGGGAAATATGCCGGTTAAAAATGAAATATGTGTGGAAATTCGAATGAGTGAGATGAGGTTAGGAGTACTGTCAGCTGTTGCCTTGCTGTCATGTCTCTATATCGTAGTAAGTGGTAATAATTCCAATACTGGAAGTTCAAACTAAACTTGATATTACATAAAAATTAGGTCAAGAAGCGTATTTTTTTTCTGAGAGCACTGGATATTACAAGTGTTAAGTATGTAAATCTGATTATTTTTAGGAATCTGACGGATCCCCACTTTTATATACACTTTTGTAGCGACCGGAAATTGGGTTTTTGTATGTCTCGGAATTCCTTCACAAAATACGCAAATTTAATATTTCTTTTCTCTGTAATTAGGGCGATAAACGGCCCTGAAATTTTACAGAGACGATTATTAATGTATTTAGTAAAGCTTAAGGAGGGAGGTCTAGTTAGAATTTTCAAAAAATTGATTTTTTTTTCATTTTCTAAAAGTATAATATCTTACGAGTATTTTCCGACTAATTGAATGTATATCAGACCATTATTCGCCGAAATACATAACTTTGAAGGACGCCGTGGACGCTCCATGCAAATCGTACTCAAAACTTTAAACTGGTTTTTCTCAAAACTATGCTTTCGATGTCGGTGATCAATGTAACTCGAGAACGGCTTTACCGATCGAGTTGAAATTTATATCACTTCTTCTATACATCGTTTTCCTTCGGATGAACGAAGGATTTTTAATGACAATTTTTTTTTTTTATAGTCAATTTTTGTAAGTGAAATTTTGGTAAAAACAACACTTTTGACTTTCAACGTCCGCCATTTTGTGAAAAATGGAAATTTTTCAAAACCCTTCGTTCAACCGGAGCATTATATCATTAACTAAAGATTCCCCCCTGTTTTGTTGGTTTCAGATAATCCGTCACAGCGTGAGAGTGATCACCGTAAAACCTGTTTTTTTTGCAGCGTCCTCGGCCATTGATACCTATCGGTCTATTTTGAAACATATTTCTTTAAAAAAATTATAATGTTTACATTAAATATATATCTTTTAAACGGAAGAACTTTTGTTGTAAATTATGTTATCGTTTGGCCGAAAAAGAAATCGGAAAAAGGCCTTTTTTAACGTTCCAACTAGACCTTACTCCTTGAAACAAAATTATGAAAATCCTATGGATTGAAGCCTGGCGATAGGACTACCTTAAAAACGAGAATAAACTTGACAAGACTGGCGTATGAGAACGCCATTGCATTTATCCAGTGCTTGCCACCATTTATTTTCTTATCTTCGGATTCGCTAAATAACTTCGAGTGGAAAAATACGAACAGGGCACTGTGTTAATTAGTAAGACTCTATGTATATATTCGATGTCTGTTCTATATGGAGTCGTGGCTTCTCGTTGGCGAAAAATGAATGGGAACGGTAGGTGCTCGAAGTGCAAATGTGGCTTGACATCACATTGTGATAACGAGCTGATTTTGCACAAATCTCGCAACTAGCTATTGTTTCAGATCATTTTATCATCCAGAGTCGAGTTTTCTCAAGCTCTGAAAAGAGATAAACAATTCTGACGTGATCATAATACCGATCATTTAATGCTTCGATCTCATATTGCCTTTTCTTTATCTTTCTATTTCGTGTAATTTTCGATCGGCTAATTCTCTTGCGAGGAGAACAAGAATGGGGAAATTGAATGCCCTCGGGTAGAGTAATGATTCCACGATAACGTCACGACTATTCAGGGCGTTTGCGTTTCTTTCACGAATACTGTACACACATGTTTGATGAGTACTTAAGGTGTTAGGCCACAGTAACGGGTATAAAGTCATGTGCGAATTTAACATTTATTTTCGTATGAAAAAGTGATTCACTCATCAAATTAATTACACATCTATTTAGTATGAATATCAAGCTCTTAGAAAAAATATATCTTTTTTTTCGATGTACAAAATGGCCGACTACTAATATTTTCATTTGTTATCGTTTTTTAGGCGCTCCGCAGCGTGACATTTAGCATCCACAATTTTTTACCTAGAACAAAAAACAAAAATCCTCGTCAATCTACATTAGAATATCTAGAGGAGTACGTACGGAAATTGAAAAATATTGTTTTATTCAAAAGTTGTAGGTATTTGAACTTAAGGGGTAACCCCCACTTGCGATTTTGAAAAAATCGATTTTTTTTATTGCATTTTTTTGAAGTATAAGTATCTGAGAATATGTCCTGAACATTTCAAGTCGATCCGAACAAAATTGACTGAGATATGAGCGTTGAAAGAGAAGAATCCGTTGTGTAAACGACCGGCTAATTGAAACTTTAAACGCGTTTTTCTCAAAATGGCATTTCTGAAGTCGGTGACCAAGATTACTCGAACACTAATGAACCGATCTTCTTGAAATTTTGCAGGCTTATTTAATACATAAAAATGTAGTCTTTAATCGTTCGATTATTTTTCGAGAAAAAATGGCCGTTTTATAGCCAAAAAACGGCCGTTTTTTTCGTTAAAATCGAACCATTAACTTTGACTGTCCGCCATTTTGTGAAAAATGAATATTTTTTAAAATCCTTCGATTAAAGACTAGTTTATACTTATATTTGACTAAATCCATCCGCATTTTTCTTTTCAGATGATCCACTTCGCCGCAATTTTGGTCACCGCAAACCGTGTATATAAAAACATTATTTCATTGACGGCCATTTGCCACTAAACAATGTAATATTTTTCCATAAAAAAATTACTGAAAGTTCTTCAAGATGGGTTCTTTAAGATGGTATATTGATCGATTAAAAAAGTTTTGTAGTTTTCTTTAAAAAAATTCATGAAAAAGGCCTTTTTGGCGCTGCAAGTGTACCCGCCTTAAGAAATTTTGGCGCTGCAAGGGTAACGCCTTAAGAAATGAATTTTCAGTGAAAAATTTCGTTATAACTGCTCATAAACTGCTCATAAAATGAAAAGTTTTCGATTAATCAGATATTCCGTACGTGCTTCTCTGCGAAATGCAATTAGGAGCATAACTTTTAAATTTGAAGTAAATCGAGTGAAAATTGTTAAATTTATTCGTCACGCCAATTGGAAAAAAGCTGTTTCGAGAAGTTTCGAGTAGTCGGCCATTTGTACATCGAAAAAAAAAATATATATTTTTTCTATCAGCTTGATATTCGTGCTAAATAGATATATTACTAATTTTTCGAGTGAATCACTTTTTCATACGAAAAAATGGTTAAATTCGCACATGATTTTATACCCGTTAATGTGGCCTAACGCCTTAACGTGTAGCTTATAGTAATTATGTTTGTATAGTCCGTATGTGTACGTACTCAGTAACTTTATACACATGGCTATACATAAATTTAAGCGTGTACAAGGATGTTTCAATATTTATAACAACAATGCATGGAACGCCGATTGCAAGTAGACACATCAATACAATTATGCCAAACGATCGAAACCCACGATTGACAGGATTGTTAACCAATTCGAGTTCACGAAAAATTCGCTTCAATAGGTAAATTATCATATGCTCGAATCATCGTAGTCGGTAGCGAAGACTTCTTTTTACTAACATTTTTTTTTTACTTACTGTGTCGAGGTCTTTTTTACATCCATTTTTCTCTTTTTTTAAGGGTATCAAGGTCATCCGAAAAAGACGAAATAAAAAGCGCAATGAATAATCGCGGTAGTCGTAAGCAGCGCGAGAAAAAACGGACGATTCTTATGCCTGCGAGCATTAATCCTTGCCATCGGCAGGGCAAGTGGAGTTCGCGTTGAAAATTTTCCTGAGAACTCCCCGATGGAGCCCTCCCGGTAACGAAGATGGACGGGTTTTGGCAGCTTGCCAGTACCACGTGAGAGCTTTCGCCTTCTCGTCTTTTTCCACCACCCATCTATATTGCACTCGACGCCTCTCCGGGGATTTTTTTTCGCGTGTAATTAATAAGTTGTGCACCTTTAGCGAATAGTCCGCGAGATGCATCGCGCGAGAAAAACTCTTGGGAAACGAGAAACGAATGCGCGACTCTTAATAGTGATAAATTGTGCTGTTTTTCTGCCACACCAATTAAGGGGTTAGGCCACTGTAGAGGCCGAAAAATAGGCTTTTTGGGGATTTTTTTTCAGAAAAACTACAAAATAAATCGAGATTACAAAAAATGGTGTTTGTCATACATACCAGTGACTGTATACAATCATTTTTTTGAAGCGATTAATTTCAAATTGGCGGCTGTGTAGCGTTTATCTCAAAACTGCATTTTATAAGTTGGCCGGAAACATAACTCAGACAATTTTCAAGCGATTCACTTGAACTGTTGAATATATCTTGAAAAATACATTGTCTATGGAAGTACGTAGGATTTTCTTTTATATTGCATGGTTCATTTGTTTTTAACAATTATCTGACGATTTTTTAGGCAAATTTTTCACATTCCAAAAACGCTGCACAGCTGCCATTTTGAAATGAATCGCTTTAAAAAAATGATTGTTTACAGTCACTGATATGTATGATAAACACCCACCCTTTTGTGTAATCTCGATTTATTTTGTAATTTTTCTGACAATAAATCCCCCAAAAGCCTATTTTTCCGGCCTGTAGAGTGGCCTAAGGCCTTAAGGGGGACACTCCATATAGGAGCTTTAAATAAACCCATTATTTTCATTGCCTAAATGTATAGTTGGAAACCTGTAGGATGCAGTTAGTGGTTTTGGTCAATTCTCAAAAATGACGTCCCGAGAGCCTTCGAGCGTGACTCCACCTCTACTCCGTCTACAATATGGTATTACGAGGAAGCTGAAGGACTATTATATGGTGCTGGTATAGCTGACTAGTCGGTAAGTCACTGAATCATAGGTTTTTACCTTGCCGAAAAACGCGATCATCTCGAAACTTTTATTTTCAATGAGTTGAAAATTGGTGTACACGATTACTCAAAAAACTATTTGACCGAGCAAGCTCATATTTGGCACATGCTTTTATAATACTCATGTGCCATTGATGAACCTAAGCCCAACTAGAAATGATCAAAATAAACATGTTTTTGGTTGTTGTCATCTTGTCTCGAGTTCTCCCAAACACTAATCAAGAGGAAACAGGCCGAGAATTAATTTGCAGACGTAATAATTTATTTGCAAAAGATCGAATGTACTCCAAGAATCGCACAGACACTTGAATGGAAAATGAACTTGGGTTGCAATTTTTTCACTTTTTTTGACAACGTAATGTGTACAATAAATAATGTGTACAATATTCCCTTTAAAATAAGTCATTCAAATCAGTATTTATTTCATCAGTATTTAATTCAGTATTATTTAAGTAAGTTTTTTAATAAGTATTAAATATTTTTAATATTCATTATTAAATATAAAGGCTGAATATATTAAGCTAAATATATTGAGGTTAAATATATTAATTAAATATAAAGATTAAATATTAAATATTTAAATAAGTAAGTAGGTATTTAAATCAGTATTTAAATCAGTATTCTTTGAGTAACGTGTACGATGAATTCTCCAAGTTATTCTTCGCATAATCTGGCAACGTCATTGATGTTGTCTGCATGATATTGTATTGTATTCCTTCGCCAGATGGGACAGATTAATACCGACCGAGCTACGATGCCCCTCAAACGGCATATGTCATCGAAGTCATATAACATTTTACTTACATCACGGATTCGAGCCGTATTGGCGAGAAGCCAAAGACAGCGAGTGTTTCGTGAACCAGATGGAACCTCGATGAAATATTGGTCAAAAAACGGGCGGACGATACTTTTTGAGAGAAGTGCAGCCACGAGGATGACTCGTTCGTAACGCGAAAATTGAGGGTCTCAGGTAGATGCAGTGATTTCGTCAGATCGGGGTTGTGCGAGGTTCTTTGAGATTGTGCGAATTAATGTTTCAGTGCACTCCGACGAAAGGGAGAAGGAAAAATATCGTGTGTATCGAAGGGAAAAATTTGATGTTGCGTGCACCAAGGAGAATGTCATGCCCGGTTCAGAAATCCAACCCCTCCCCCCGCAGCGACGAATAAAGGTATCAAATCTGCTAAACAATCGCAAAGATCGATAAGCAATCAGCGAGAAAAACAATACGAAATAAATTGTGAGAATAATTACGATAAATGTCGAAAATTGTATTGATTGGAAATCATTTTGTATTAAATGTCGATACTTATTCTATAGCGAAATCATATTGAATGGTTTGTAATTCGAACGCTGATCATCGCTTTATATAAATATACCGTTGAGATTTAATGAGCAAGAGGAATCGAATAAAATGTCTATAAAGACGAACTCGTCAATCTACTCGTCAATCTACTCGTGATTCCATCGACTGTAAGCCGTAAACGTTGTACTCATTAACTACATATAAATATACTGAAACTCGAAACACACGATACCTTTACAGACTTTCACTGCTGGTGGCTTTTACGCTGTTGACACAATTGGTTATGGCATGAAGATAATAAATCATTCATTCAATAAATAAATAAATAAATAAATAAATATATATATACATATACATATACATATACATATACATACATACATACATACATACATACATACATACATACATACATACATATATATATATATATATATATATATAGCAGACTCAAAAATAAATGAATTCCCCAAGTGGCGTTTAAAAGCGGACAAATGTACTCTTATTTCGCTTTTTTGTAGAAAATTTTCTATGATTTTTTCCTCGGTAAACTTAAAAAGGATATCAAAACCGACATTTTCGTTTTTTAGAAAGTCTCGTACGATTTTTTTCGCCTCAGTATTGCATTTTTAGGTAAAAAAGACATGTTTTAGAAAAAAAAATCGGCGTCATCGAAGAACTACTATATAGATTTTCATAAAAGATGTCAAGAGGTTAAAAAGTTCCACGGGTTCACACTGGAGTGGCCAGAATTCTTTCAAGATATTTTTGGTTGAAACATTGACGAGTGGAGAGGCTCCACTTGGGAATTATGCGGTCTAGGACAATAAATGAAGAAATTAAATTTGTTTACATTTTTATTTTTAATTAACTACAATTTTTTTAGATTTTTTATTTATTTTTTCGATGGAACTCGGAGAATCTTTTTTCGATGAAAAATTCGTATAGAGAGAATAAGAGACTTGGTTGACGATTTTTTTGCGTTAAAAAGCAAGTCTAAAAGTTTAAAGTTGTGTGGTGGTGGATTTGCCCTACAGGGTAAAAAAGCACCTCGTTGAGTTGAAATAACATCACGAAAAACTTTTTTTGAAAGAAAGTCTGGAAAAATGTCAGCGAATTTAAAATGCAAAGCTACAACTTTTTTTTCTTTTAAATATTTTGTCTTGAATCCGATAGTTCTCGAAGAACAACAACCAACTGACGACGACTATCCGGAATTTTTTTTTTTTCTAAAAAAAATTGTAGTCAATTAAAAATAAAAATGTAAACAAATGTCCTTTCTTAATGCGATGACCTAGACCCCATAATTCCTAAGTGGAGCCTCTCCAGTCGTCAAAGTTCCAACCAAACATGGAAAAAAAGAATTCTAGCCACTCCAGTGTGAACCCATGCAACTTTTTACCTTCTTGACATTTCCTCTGAAAGCCTATCGTCCTTTCGATGACGTATTTGTTTCTAAAACATGTCGTTTTTAGCTAAAAATGCGATAGTGGAGCGAAAAAAAAATCATACGAGACTTTCTAAAAAACAAAAATGTAGGTGTTGTAATCCTTTTTGAGTTTATGTTGGAAAAAACCGAGGAAAAACGTTTCCACAAACTTTACAGTTAACTTTTGACGGCAAAAAATAGCCGAAAAATTACCACGTTCAAAAGTGCGTATCAGGGCGAAAAAAAATCGTAGAGAATGAAAAAAAAAAGAAAATAAAGATAAGTTTGTCCTCTTCAATACGCCATTTGAGGAATTCAATTATCTTTCTTATTGACTCCGCTATCTAACTTTTAGTGCGGTAAGAAATTTCGACGAGTGGACCCAAACTTTTGGCCGGGAGTGTATATATGAATGTATGGAGAACCCTCGCAAAAATTGCAACGTACGTAATTATGTGAACAGTGAACACTTCGTCTGTGATGCAAAATTGTCGTTTGCCCTGAACGTTTTCGTTCGTATTAAAAAAAATTACGGAGCAATTGTGTTTATGCGTAAATGTTCCTGCGAAAATGTGCAATACCATTATAGGCTGTTACTATGGATAGGAAGGATAAACTCGGGTGATTGTCTCGCGTTCTTTACGGTGCATTTCGGATTAATGTTTAATCGATCACGACACTCCGCAGAATTATGAGAATTTTAATTTTATTACAGTCGTTATTATCGTTATTGTTTTTTTTTATGCCAAACTACTGTGCGATCACGATCATCGTTTAAAATTGTGCCGCATTTGCAAAGTCTAAGGATATTCGGTTTATCGACCGGAAATTACTCAAATTTATCGACAACACATATTTTTATTGTGTTAAGGGGTCTTCTCACTTTAGATGCTAAAAAAGGCTATATTCATGATTTTTTTATAGGTTTATATTATAGATATTGATATAAAAGTTGTTACACTTAATAAATACATTTTCGTAATGCATAACAAAATTTTTTCAATGTATTTATGTAAGCCAAACAAACTTCAAACGCGTTTTTCTCGAAACAACGTTTTTCGACGGCTTGTTGATAAAATTTTCGAAACTACTAAACTGATCGTTGTGAAAGTTTAACCACATATTTCTTGCAACTATAGCCTACAGCGCATATCAAAGATTTTTTTATTTTGACTTTTACTAGTTTTTTTTGCCTAAAACGGTGAAGAACACGTTTTTTTTCGAAAAATATCCGTTTTGTTATTTTTGCATAGATAAAAAAATCGTATGATACGCGCTATAGCCATTAACATACTGATTCTAAAACCATTTGATTTTTTTGTTTCGGATGATCCATCTCCCAGATTTCATTCACAGCGCACACCCACAATTTTTTAGGACATTTCTTTAACTACCATTTTCGTCTATAAATACTGACTTAAAGCATTGTGACAACACAGTGACGTGTATAAAATCATGTGCGAATTTAACCATTTTTTTCGTACGAAAAAGTCATTCACTCATAAAATTAAGTACACGACTATTCAGTATGAATATCAAGCTGTTAGAAAATATTTATATATTTTTTTTTCGATGTACAAAATATTTTAATATTATAATTTAATATTTTCTAATATTTTCTTTTGTTATATTTTTTTAGGCGCTCCGCGGCGTGACATTTAGCATCCACATTTTTTTACCTCGAACAAAAAACAAAAATTTTCGTCAATCTACATTAGAATACCTAGAGAAGTACGTACGGAATTTAAAAAAATATTGTTTTATTCAAATGTGGTAGGTATTTGAACTAAAGAAATGAATTTTCAGTGAAACATTTCGTTATAACTGCTCATAAACTGCTCATAAAAAGAAAAGTTTTCGATTAATCAGAAATTCCGTACGTGCTTCTCGGCGAAATGCAATAAGGAACATAACTTTTAAATTTGAAGTAAATCTAGTGAAAATTGTTGAAGTTATTTGTCACGCCAATTGGAAAAAAGCTGTTTCGAAAAGTTTCGAGTAGTCGGCCATTTTGTACATCGAAAAAAAAATATATATATTTTCTAACAGCTTGATATTCATAATAAATAGACGTGTAATTAATTTTATGAGTGCATCAATTTTTCTTATGCAAAAAATGATAAATTCGCACATGATTTTATAACTGTTACTGTGGCCTAAGGCATTAAGGCGTTAGCCCCACTTGTAGCGCAAAAAAGTCCTTTTTCATGAATTTTTTAAAAGAAAACTACAAAACTTTTTTAATCGATCAATATACCATCTTAAAGAACCCATCTTGAAGAACTTTCAGTAATTTTTTTATTGAAAAATATTACATTGTTTAGTGGCAAATGGCCGTCAATGAAATAATGTTTTTATATACACGGTTTGCGGTGACCAACATTGCGGCGAAGTGGATCATCTGAAAAAAAGTCGGATGGATTTAGTCAAATATAAGTATAAACTAGTCTTTAATAGAAGGATTTTAAAAAATATTCATTTTTCACAAAATGGCGGACAGTCAAAGTTAATGATTCGATTTTAACGAAAAGACGTTTTTTGGCTATAGAACGGCCATTTTTTTCGAAAAAAACAAAATCGAACGATTAAAGACTACATTTTTATGTATTAAATAAGCCTGCAAAATTTCAAGGAGATCGGTTCATTAGTGTTCGAGTAATCTTGGTCATCGACTTCAGAAATGCCATTTTGAGAAAAACGCGTTTAAAGTTTCAATTAGCCGGTCGTTTACACAACGGATTCTTCTCTTTCAACGCTCATATCTCCGTCAATTTTGTTTGCATCGACTTGAAATTTTCAGGACATATTCTCAGATACTTATACTTCAAAAAAATGCAATAAAAAAATCGATTTTTTCAAACTCGCAAGTGGGGGTAACCCCTTAAATAAATACATTTAAAAAAAATGTATTTCGACAGTGTATTTATCAAGTGTAACGACTTTTATATCAATATCTATAATATAAATCTATTTAAAAAAATCATGAAATCAGCCTTTTTTTGTTTCTTCATTTCATTTAAGAGGGAATGGCACCTTATCGCGGTCGGTACGGTAGAACAATTATAGATTCCCAAAAATCTCTGAAACGGCTCTTGAGATCCCGTCGAAACTTTGCCAAACGACGTCAAATACATAGACGAATAGCTGTCAACCCTTCAAATTCTCTGATTTTGAGAAAAAAAATGTAGATTGGCTTATCATAAGCCAATTTAGTTTTTTTTCTCAAATTCAGAAAACTTGAAGGGCAGACATTTATTCGTCTATCTACTTGATATCGTTTGGCAAAGTTTCGACGGGATCTGAAGAGCCGTTTCAAAGATTTTTGGGAATATATAATTGTTCTACCATACCGACCGCGATAAGGTGTCATTCCCTCTTAAATGAAATGAAGAAATAAAAAAAGGCCGAGAGAATTATCTCGGTGTTTCCGACTGAAACGTAGGAAAATGATTTTCGGAACATTGCGATTTTCATAGTGGCCGCGTGCGTCGGTACGTACAGATCGCGCATAGGCGTTGCGTATCGGTAATACTATTCACGCGAATCATCGAGGCGAGCAAGAGGACGATAAATCGACGCACGTTACGTCAATTCTGCCGTTCGTACGCGACTTATCACGGAACTTGGCTGCAGCCATTGCGGGAAACTGAAGAGCCCTAGCTCCGCATTGCGCCCACGCAGGAGCGTCGAAATCGAATGCTTCGGCACACTTGCACATAATTGATGTAATGACGTATATAGGAGTGGGAGAAAATGCATGCATGTGATGTTCGCACCGATGGTTAAATGATGGGAGGAAAGGAGAGGGCTCGATAGTTCGAGATCGCGCGTGAGTGTTGCAACGATCATTAGTCTCGGGTTCTGCGCCTCCATTGTTGAGTGTACTTCACACGGGAATTAGAATTCGATTAGACCCTTCTACGTGTACCACTACCAGCGTGTTATTAAGTCTATCTCCAACACCATCGAACTTTTCGCATTAGACTGGAATGTTTGGTTCCATTTTGGCTCTGATTCTACCGCTATTCTAAATTAATCTTACTCAGTTGATTACCGTATTAGGGGACCTCAGAACAAGACGAATACGCGGGCTAAACGAATCATAAGCATCTGTCTGAATTTTTTTGGGGCATCTTCTAAATGTAAAAATATAGTATTCGATCGAAGAATTTTTCTCTCCATGTGTATTTTCGATTTGGTGAACGAAAGATGCCCATTTTTTCGCACAAATCAATATTCTCACTTTGAACACGCGCCATTTTTTAAATTTAGTTTTTGCGAAATTCCCTCGATTAATCATGGGATACACTAATACATCAACGAAAGCTGTTTGATTTTTTGATATTGGATAACCTGGATTAGAGTGGCAAAAGACGTTTTCAATAGGTGCTTCCCGGACGTCGGCTGTAAATCGATTACAAATAAATACTTTTATACAAAAACATTACTGAGGGTTCTTCAGATGATACTTTTTCAAATACCGAATTTTCGTAGAAATGTATCTTAACGATTTTCGAAAAAAAATATCCCAAAAATGAGCTGTTTTCGACTGTTGCAACTAGGCATAAAGCATTAAGGTAGGATATACATTTACAACGATAACAAAAATCGATTAATTTTTTTCTTTTCTTTAAACGATAGAACTGTGTATGTAGAATATTTTCCCAAAGTTTGAAAGCGAAATTCGAAAAATTTCAAAGGATACAGCTCGTCCACGCTGTGCCTCACCGCTCGGATTTGGAGCGGGCGTGAACTTCAAACGCGTTTTTCTCAAAACTGCATTATCGAAATTGGCCTGCGGGATTACTCAAGAACTATTAAGCCGATTGAGTTGAAACTTGGTAGAAATATTGACAACATAGGTACCTTCTACTTGACGAAAATGGTTTTTGAAAAATTGAAAAAAAAAACGACTTTTTTAATTCCCATTTTACAGAAATGTTGGGTGAAATGTTGTTTTTTTTTTATAAATGCGTGCAATTTTCTCGGATTTGCATTTATTTGCGTATACATGTTCTAACTGAAAAAATGTTTGAACTTTTTTGCAAATTAAAGTCTACGGGAAGATATAGTGCACGCCGGATAGCAACTTCCGCGGCGACCTTGCTGTAACACTCTGCCACAGCTCCGCCATTTTGATGATGAATTGATTTTTAAAAAAGTTTCGTATGCTTAAATATACTATTAAAGTATACCTAAAGTTTGATAATTGTAGAATAATTATTTCTTAGTTTTAAAAGTCCCTCAATATGTCTTATTTTTTCCTGTCTAAATGAATATCCCGCCTTAAGGACTTACACGACTGTAAACGTCTAAAATTAAGTGATTTATCGCGTTTTATTTTTGGGTGGAAAGACAAGAGGATAATAATATCCATTAAGGGTATCCATTACCATATCCAAAGGGTATCCATTACCATATCCATTAATATCCATTAAGGCCTTAGGCCACAGTAACTGGTGTAAATCATATGCGAATTTAACAATTTTTTTTACTACGAAAATATGATTCACTCATAAAATTAATTACACATCGATTTATTATGAATATCAAGCTGTTGGATTTTTTTTTTCGATGTACAAAATGGCCGACTACTAATATTTTATTTTGTTATCTTTTTTTAGGCGCTCCGCCGCGTGACATTTAGCATCCACAATTTTTTACCTACATCAAAAAACAAAAGTTCTCGTCAATCTACATTAGAATACCTAGAGAAATACGCAGGGAATTTAAAAAATATTGTTTTACTCAAAAGTTGTAGGTATTTGAACTTAAGAAATGAATTTTCAGTGAAAAATTTCGTTATAACTGCTCATAAACTGCTCATAAAATGAAAAGTTTTCGATTAATCAGAAATTCCGTACGTACTTCTCGGCGAAATGCAATTAGGAACATAGCTTTTAAATTTGAAGTAAATCATGTAAAAACTGTTGAAGTTATTTGTCACGCCAATTGGAAAAAAAGCTGTTTCGAAAAGTTTCGAGTAGTCGGCCATTTTGTACATCGAAAAAAATATTCTAACAGCTAGATATTCATAATAAATATATGTGTAATTAATTTTATGAGTGAATGACTTTTTCATACGAAAAATAATTGTTAAATTCGCACATGATTTTATCCTCGTTAGTGTTGCCCAAGGTCTTAGGGGCTTGCACCACTGTGAATGCCCAAAATTAAGCGATTTTTCGCCATTTCTTTTTGGATGGAAGGACAAGTAAGAGGATAATAATATCCAAGAATGTTATGAACAAAACAACTTCAGGTGAACAAAAAAATGGATATTTAAAAATTTTACAACATGGTGACGCTGAAGCCAATCTCGCAGAGGCATGTTAAATTTGAGACGCTCCGCGGCACGCAGCATAACCGACGCAAATTTGAATTTGGAAAAAAATTAACAACGTTTTATTAATTTACATGAGTACAGCTAGAGAAATACGCAGGGGATTTTGAAAATGTGAATTTTTGTGTAATTTGCAAGCGTTTAAAATAATCACTCATTTTTCGACAGAAAAAAGGACAATCATATGTTAATAACAAATGTTATAATTAACTCATGGAAAATCCCGTACGTATTTCTATTCGGAATGGTATTTTAAAGATGTGCTCAAAATTTGGAGTGAAAAGAATGAAAATTGTTGGAATTATGCTGCGAGCCGTTTTGAAAAATTGTATTCCGAGAAAAAAACGGTCGACGTCTCGCACACGGGCCAGCCACTGCCACCGCGGAACCAAAAGGAACCTGCGGGCCTTTGATTTACAGGTACCAAACTTTTTTTTCCCTTAGTCTAGATGGCTCAAAGCCCCCTTAAGCCGATTAAAACAAAAATTGAAAATTCTACTGTGGTGTTACCCCTTAAGGAAATGCAGCAAGTAGCGAGGGGCTCATTTCATAAAGGTAGAACGAATCAAGGGAGGCAAGATTTTTCTTGTCAATAAAAATGGTCTACTGATACGTAATTTTCGAATTCTACCGTAAAAATCCGTTTTTTTTGTTGACTTTTCGTCGAACAATTTTACATTTTACCATGTGCTTGTTGGAAATAGATTTTTTGTAACGATGTAGAAGTCATTACACGTTCCACAACGCGACACGCCAAATGAGCTTCACCAAACCCGCGTTCCGAGTTTTTATCATTCGCTACTGTGTTCGTAATCCTTCCCTCGAATACTCTTACCCGAGACCGCAATGAATGCCGCATTCGCGCGTGTCAACGCACTGCAACAAACCGGATATTCCCGATATCTACTACTGTCGCTGAAACGTGTGCCCAGGAATATTCTGCAAATTCCACTTCCAATATCAAATATCAAACGTGCCATCTGTACTATTGATATTATTGTTATTGAAAAAAAAAATATATATATATATATACTCATTTATTTCGCCTACGATTTCACTTTAAATTCGAATTTCCGATTTTGCTTTACACGACTCGCAGAAATCTATTTTTTTAATCCTTGTGACTCTTTTGTTGCCCCGATTATTCACAATTGTTTGCTATAAATGATTAGTAAAAATGTTTTTTTCTTACGAGTGTGAGTATTGCGCCAAATGACTTCTAGCCTGCGGGATGCGGGAGCCAAAGTCATTACACTCTATTACTTCGTAGATTGTTTAACTTTGCGCCCACTTTGTAACCTCGATACACGGAGGAGCCTCAAATATTGACTCGTGGGATGAAAGCGATTCGAGTGCATTACTTCTCCAGCGTACACGTGACATACGTACGTAGTTGATCTTTGCGTCTAGTTGCAAACCTTCATTCCAATCACGTGTATATATATATATATATATATATATATATATATATATATATATATATATGCCGTCCCGCATATGTGCCCCAGTACGAGGTATTCCGTGTGAAGTACAAATATTTTCGTCAAGACATTGTTCCAGAGTTGTTTAAGGGGAGATATACACCTAGATGGTCGAGGTCGAGGATTTAGAAGCTATGAACTTTCCATCGACCGTAGAAGACCTACACTATGGGCCTGGTATCGATGATTCCATGTAAGTTGACAAATTTCATGATTTATTCATCCCAAATTTTCAAACGCGTTTTTCTCAAAACCACGTTTTTCAAATCGGTATCCAAAATTTCTCGAAAACCAATGAACCGATTGCCTTGAGGTTTTTTGTGGTTATTTTATACACCATTATCCAGTACTTGTCATAGGATTTTTTTTCCGTTACTTAGTTTTTGTTTTATAGGCAAAATAATAACTAATTTTTGGCCCCAAAATCACTATTTATGTTCAAACGTCCGCCATTTTGTAATAAAGCGATATTTTCCAAATCGGCTATGACAAGTACTAGATTATAGTATCTAATTTAATAATCTTTTTGGTTTTTTTTGCAGATGTTTTTTGACGAAACGCCAGTGGGTACCGTAAACGCAGATTTTTTTACGACGCTCCAAGAATCATACAATATCCTTGTATGTTTTTGATATTTCTAAATAAAGCAAATTAGACATATTTTTGAATGTATATACTTTTAGATAATTAAAACCCCAATCCGAAATTTCAAATAGATTTCCTTGAAAAAATTCACAAAAATGACCTTTTCCGGCTCCTAGGTGTATATCTCCCCTTACGGAAGGTTCTACCTTGTTAGGCCGAAAAATGTTCGATTTTTCACCAACTTTTTATGCGAAAAGTATTAAACATAGGATGTTGATATTTGGTATGTTGATATTTGGTATGTTGATATTTGGTATGTTGATATTTGGTATGTTGATATTTGGTATGTTGATATTTGGTATGTTGATATTTGGTATGTTGATATTTGGTATGTTGATATTTGGTATGTTGATATTTGGTATGTTGATATTTGGTATGTTGACATTTGGTATGTTGATATTTGGTATGTTGATATTTGGTATGTTGATATTTGGTATGTTGATATTTGGTATGTTGATATTTGGTATGTTGATATTTGGTATGTTGATATTTGGTATGTTGATATTTGGTATGTTGATATTTGGTATGTTGATATTTGGTATGTTGATATTTGGTATGTTGATATTTGGTATGTTGATATTTGGTATGTTGATATTTGGTATGTTGATATTTGGTATGTTGATATTTGGTATGTTGATTTATGTCTTTATAGAACATCAAAATATTTTTTAAAGTTTGACAAAACATGGTGGGGGGAGTGGGAGGAGCCACGTATGTCGGTGCGCGGGCGACGACATTCTTCGCTTGCGGAAGTCCTTACTCCCCGGCAGGTGATCTGAAGCAATAAAATCAAACATATTTTTACTTTGTACAATATTGCGTATAAGTTGAACTAGAATCAAGAAGACAAATTGAAAAATAAAAAAATAGTGAGCGATCGGAAGGAAGTTTGTTTTTTTTCCCAAAAATGTTCGCAGTTTTTTGTTCATTAAATAAAGACTATTAGATATTTTTGGATAATTCTAGTTCAACTTATAGACAATATTGTACAAAGTAAAAATGTGTTTGATTTTTTTGCTTCAGATCACCTGTCCGGGACTTAGGACTTCCGCAAGCGAAGAATGTCATCGCCCGCGCACCGACATACGTGGCTCCTCCCCTCCCACCACCATGTTTTGTCGAACTTTAAAAAATATTTTGATATTCAATGCAGACCGCTTAGTCAATGTACCAAATATTAATATTCTATATTTAAGACTTTTTGCATAAAAAATTGGTGAAAAATCGAACATTTTTTTGGCCCAACGAGGCAGAACCTTCCCTTAAATAGCAAATAATGTCTTCGGGAGAAAAATTTAATGAAATACTCCCAAAGCCAAGATTCGAGGAATCTTTTTTTCCTCTGTCACAGCAAGTTTTCACGAAATAAGAGGTGCCTTAAGGGGGTATCCCTCTCTGGAAACTTTCACGAATCGTTGTTTTTTTTTGCATATTGTTATAGTGTGAACTTTCAAGAACATTTTAAGACGAACCGAACCCTGAAATTCTAAAAATTGACGAAGTTACGCCTATTTTAGTGAAACAGTGTGCGTCAGGTTTACCGCGATCCGTCGAGTTTGACCGCGATTATCTCGAAACTACATATCTCGACACGGCGGGATTAATATCTTGAGTAACTTTCACACCATTGACTTGAATTTGCACAGTTAGCGTTCGAACAGTAGTCATTTTCGGTTCACGATCGCATTTTTTCATTGGATGAACCATTTGTTAATAACAACGACTTCAGCATGCTGTTTTTCAAGAGAAAAATGAGGTTTTCTTTGGAGAAGTTGTTATTTTTCGTATTTTTCGAAATTTCGAAAAGTGGATGTTGAACCCATAGCCAATTGGGATGTATTTGAAGAAAACAATTTTTGTTTCCGTTTCAGATTACATTTGAGGCTGGTAAAGATCCCGCCGAAAAAATTACATTGTAACCACAAACATGTTTACAACATGCTGGGAAAAAATTAATTTATTCCAACCAATGTGTTACTAGAAAAAATGCATCGTTCTGACCCTTTAAATTGGGCTTCCAGAGAGGAATAGCCCGTTGAAGCGTAGAGGCCAAAAGCTCGTTGCATTCCACGTAAGAAGTCCCATATACGAAAAGTTTCTCGTTTCCGTGCTAAAGTTTCGATGCCGGCGCTTCGGTAAAGCCAAATGAGGTACTTTGTATCCGGGTGCACTCGAATATCCGGAGCCATTTTTCTCTTTAAAGTGCACCACGAAAACGTGTCATTACGGTGTTTCATTGCTGCGCGAGTTCGTCTTTAGGATTGCTGAATACTGTCGGACATCCGGCGCGAATAAAGTTTCGAGGACAAAACCCATTACTTGCGTCTACCATTTATAAATGGTCAAGAAATTTGATGATTAGTTTGTGAAAAACAATTCGTCCTTCAACACATAGAGATTGCATTTTTGGTGTGCGTCAAAAAAGTCGTCAAAAGTCAACTATTTATCATCGCGTTGTTGTTTGTCACTATTTTATTCGTATTATGTTCGCAATGATGAACGAAAACATCCCCTGTTGAATTGTTTGCGATCAAATTTCAAACAAAGTGATACGAAAAATAACGGTTCGTCACGGTATGTAAGGGGTGTCTCAAAATGACCTGACATTTTGAATTGCGCGCATTTTTTTTTCTGGCGAACGTAGAGTACTGATCTTTGACAACTGGCATCAGGAATTATTGAGGTTTAGCCATGGAGAATTACACGATTGTTACTGCATAGTTATTACATACGAAGTCTCATGGTCTCTCGCGCCTCAGCGATGTCAATTGGTCACCAAGATCGTGCGATTTGACGCCATTGGACTTCTTTCTTTGGGGTTTTCCGGAAGGGTGTATGCCAATGATTCGCAGACCATTCCGGAGCTCAAGGACGCAATTGGACGCACCATTACGGTTGTTATGGGGTTAAGTCAACACGTTACCACCGGGCTGCTATTTTTCTGGAACTTTGTAACCTTTTTGCTGGTCATCCTCTGCCATTTGAATACGATCCACAATACCGTTTTTTAGAAAAAAAAATCGGCAACTCGACGTATTTGGTGGGCTAATTACATTACGCTTATGGAAAACTCCGGATCATTTTTCAGTACATTATTAATATCTGCGAAGTGAATGTTACCACGGAGCTGAAAAAATAGGTACGGTTCGACTAATTATCGGACGAACCTCGATACCGTGAAAGTGAGGATTCACAGTACCGTTATAAAATTATTCATGTTTTTGATAGGGAATTTGTGCGAAAATCAAGCATACAAAATATTAGACCGTGGAATCATGGCAACATCGTAGACGGCACAAATGCTACCTATCTTATCGGTATTCGGTAATTATGCCCGGGAACCTCAAACCACTCGGTCAGGATAATTAAAAACGAATATTATTGGTACTTATTCTCTTAATTAATAATAATTACCTAATATTAATTTGATTACTATGTTCAGAAATGATACATTTCTAGACATTTCTAGGCGAAGACAGAATAACGCGGATTTTTTTTTCATACATAGATTTTTTTTTAGAATATCGGAAAATTATCATAGTTTTTGATTTCTTCGATATTATAGTCAACTTTAGTACACACTTTTTCTTTCCAGTGGAAATTTTTACACTCGGACCGATATTCATTTTTGACAGCTCCTTGGGTCGATATTGAGGTTACGAACGGGGCATATGTCTCTGGCTTCGCGACACTTGTGCCAACCTGGTCATGATATACCATGATTTATGACGTTGCCAATTCGTTTCGCGTTAATTGAGTGAGAAAAAGTTATAGAAAATAATTATACAAAGTAATAAAAACACTTAAGGGGTGAGGTGCAGTCAGAATTTAAAAAAAAATCGATTTTTTTTACATACTATATTCTATAGTCTTCCAAATTGATATTTTGGAAGCTTCCACATTGGCAGAAGCCCTATTGTATGGGCGAGGAATTGATGATTCGATGTAAGTAATTTTTTAATTAGTATTTCTTTATAAATCAAGTGTAAAGTTGGAAAACTCTTTCAGAAATTTTCAAAAAATTATTACTCAAAAACTATGAACTTCAGCAAAATTTTATAAAGAATACTTCCATCTTAAAATTGCCCAAAATTGTCGAAAAAAATAATTCATCCCGAAAAACTAATTTTTTGAAAAATTGTTTTAACAATTGGCTATAAACAATTGAATGCTCGACTTTTCAGAAAAAAATTGTAATATTCGGATTCAGCGGGTCAAAATATATTTTTAAAAGTTTAGCTTCATCCATCGAGCTCAACATTTTACGAACATATAATACCGTATCCACATCGAAAAACTTTGAACGCGTTTTTCTCGAAACTGTGTTTTTCAAGTCGGTGACCACTATAATTCAAAAACCACTCGATGAATTTTGATGAAATTTGGTGTGCTTATTGATAGCATTGAAAACTAGTCTTTAACCTAAAGATTTTCATTTTTGTTGAAAATTTCTATTTTTTTAAACAATAAACGAGCGATTTTTTGGTCGAAAATCGAAAGTTATCTGTCGAAAGCCACCATTTTATGAATTTTTGAAAAAAAAAGCTTCGATTAAGGACTAGATTTATCATTAAACTAATGATTTTTTGTTGGTTTTTTTTTTATTTCAGATGATCCAGTAAAATTTTATGATGGTCACCGCAAAGCACTACATACCGAAGGGGGTTCGACAAAGATGTCGATATTTTTATAAAAAATCAATATTTTTCTTTGAAAATTTGTACAAGGTAAGTTGAAATATAACATAAAAAGTCTATGTAACCACTTTGGTAAAACAAACTTAATTACTATAAAAATAAAATATTGAAAATGCCCATTTTTTCGCACCTCAGACTGCATCTCACCCCTTAAATGTAATCATCGAATGTTAAAAAATGCATACTTTAACAAATAGATGTAGAAAAGTAGTTCGAAAACGTACGTTTAATATGACGATTATTTTAAAGCTAACAGTTGGTAACAGTCAATCGGTTCCGCGCATAAGCATAGGGTGCTCGCCTCGTACTTAACCCCCGACGGTTGAACCCCATAACAACCTTAATGAAATTACTTCGCAATTATGCCCAAATGTTATTGAAAATTTCGACAAAAAAGTGAACGTTTGCAAACAGGGACGATTTATCAGATATTGTGTTCCACACATAACCTCCATATTTAAACCTTATATTATAATTAAAATATTCGTACTTTTCAAATAAATAATAGGTTTTATTAAAAAATAAAAATGTCAGGGCATTTTGAGACACCTTATAATTTCAAACTTTTTCCAGTTTTTTGGATGTACGGGTGTATTTTTAAAATAAAAATACATCATATATATTTATATATAGGTTTATATATAATTGTATATAACTCTATACATTCGTATATATAATCCGATATAAATGTACTTCCATCAGATTTGATTTGATAAAATTATACATAGTTCTGTCTATAATGATATATGGAGATGATATTTTTATAGGGACTTCATATAATTAGATATAATATATACAGTTATATATAATTCAATATAGTGTTGTATATTATTATATATACACATGAAACTTTGAATTACGGTTTATATAATTAGATATAATATTATATACAGTTATATATAATTCAATATAATGTTGTATATAATTATATGTATACGTGAAAATTATATTTACGGTATATAAAATTGTACATGACTGCATATGAGTACTATTATTTTCTTTTGGAATACATATATTTGTATATATCATTATATGGCTTCATATATGATTAGATATGGAAAAAGTTTTCTTTGGTTTCATTCGCATATGGAAACAGGTAAATCAAAAGATTGTTTATTAAAAGTTAACAAATTATGTATTGATGCAATATATTCACCAAATTTGATTACAATTATTGGGTTTCTCACAGAGATAATTTCCAGTTCTGATCAGTTGATTATTATTAGTTTTTTTCTTGATATTTTACTAACAAAATGTATCGCTTTCTTCGACTGGTATAATACGTGTCACAATAGCTTTTTTCTACATGACAAAACATATCAACGTATTTTACATTGAAACATTGAATTACAAAATACAAACCCGAGTAAAAATGAATATATATATAAATATATATAATTGTATATTAATTCATCATACACAATCGTATACAAAAATTGGCCCAATAGAATTTTATATATTTGTATATAAACGTATAAAATTGTATATACTAATATACAGTTATGTACGATAGTATATTAGTATATACAATTGGATACGTTTATATACATTTGCTTCCCCGAGTAAAAATGAATATATATAAATATATATAATTGTATATTAATTCATCATACACAATCGTATACAAAAATTGGCCCAATAGAATTTCATATATTTGTATATAAACGTATACAATTGTATATACTAATATACTATCGTACATAACTGTATATTAGTATATACAATTTTATACGTTTATATACAATTATATAAAATTCTATCGGGCCAATTTTTGTATACAATTGTATATGATCAATTAATATACAATTATATATGTTTATATATATTCATTTTCACTCGGGGAAGCAAATCTCGGCATGTCAGCGCATGCCGAGGCAACAATGCAAACCCTTTCTCTTGGCCAGACATGTGAAAGAGACAACGCAATTATCCGCCATGTCACATGATACGGCGGACAAACGCGTAGATATATCACAAATGGCCGGATGTCTATCCGCTGTCATAAAGTTTCATAACCTTTATACTCACGAACACAGTGCCTCAATTACTTCCCGACGTTTTTACGGACTTTATATTTCCCCACGATCCTCCTTCGTGTCCATCGTTCGACAGTCCGTTTTTTTTTGCTGTTTCGTTTTTATATTATTTCACGATTTTTTAAATATTATTCATTAGCATAAGGTATTAGGAATCACATGATGCTGCGAGGTAATAAAGATTCAATTATCACGTGTTCTATAGGCAGGATCATTCTTGTATAGGTGACGAGAGCAATAGAGACGGCTACAGTAGATATTTTTAGTCACAGGATGTTTTAATGCGGTATTTTTTCTTTTTGTTTGCTGGTCTTTTTAATTATTTCGATCTTTAGATTAGTATCACGAGGTGCTGTTAACGTGAATCATGTACGGTCCCATGCATGTATTGGGTCGGTGAACGTTAGATATTTAAGCGATTAGTTATGCGAGATAGAAAGGTAGGGAGTATAGTCCTTAATTTGTAGTCATTCATTAGCAGCGAGATGTGGACGGACAGACATGAGTTTATTCGCATTTTTGGTTTTACTTCAGTGAAACGAGGATAACGAAAAAAAACGTTTGCTGGCTTATCTTCGCCTTGAGGCTGAGCCCGAAAGTCGAAGGACGAGAAAAGAGAACGAATGGAAACGTTGCTTCGGAAGAATGAACGTATGTAATAGAGAAATCACCAAGGTATCGAATTTTTGTAGGTTGTCACGAATTTTCATGAATTCTTTTTTCATTGGTTACATTATAGATATTGATATAAAAGTTGTTACACTTAACGGAGACTTTGTCCTTGAAATTTAGCGGGAGATGTTAGCGGCTCAACATGAGCAGCTAGAAGAAGAGGAGGGATGCCTCTATGGATCAGGCATTGCCGATGAGCGGTAATTATAAACACATTTGTGTAAACACATTACAAAACTTTAAACGCGTTTTTCTCGAAAACACGTTTTCAAAAATGGCTGACATTCTCCTGACCGCTGTAATTAACATATCGACCTGAAATTTGGAGAGCATACTCAGAAAATATGTCTTCACGGAATGACGGATCGTTTTTTCGATAGATACATATTTGCATTTATTATTTATCTTTTTATGTGAAAAAAACGCAAAAATTCAATTTTTTTTAAATTGCCGCCATTTTCCGAAATTTGTACTAAACGAAAAACCCATCCGTCATTCCATGACGAAAGGGTCACAGATTGATAATATGCTTTGAATTTGTGTTTCAGATCAACAAAGAGAGGGCAGTGATGTCAGCCGTTTACCTCCCGCGATTTGAGGACCTGTTTTCGCGGAGCTGCAACGGCTGCCATTTTGGTTTAAAAAAAAAAATTTAACGTTCTGTATATCATGAATAAAAGCAAGAAAAAAACCGCACTCAAAAAGCTTTACTCGTTTCCTTTAAAAAAAAAAAATGTACACACCTGAAATATGGCACTCCAAGGACAAAATCTCCCTTAATAAATTCACTTTCGAAATACATCAAGATTTTTTTAATGTATTTATGTAACCCAAACAAAATTTAAACGCGTTTTTCTGGAAACAACGATTTTGATGCCTTGTTGATAAAATCTTCGAAGCTACTGAACCGATCCTTATGGAATTTTAACCACATATTCTTTACAACTATAGCTATAGCGCATACCAAGGAATTTTTTAAATGTTGATGTTTACTATTTTTTTTTGCCAAAAACGTCGAAAAAACACGTTTATTGTTTGTTTTTTTTTCGAAAAAAGTCCGCCATTTTGTTATTTTCACATATATATATATATATATCTATATTGGTTTTTTTCCTTAGGTACACGCTTTTCGCGTTTGTTACCTATTCTTCCCCACATTATGACCGTTCTTTCCCTCTACTGTTTACTCCTTTTTTTTTTCTCCATCTTTCTCTCTGTCGCCGACTTCCCTCTCCGTATTATATTCATCATGACATTTTCTGTCATGGGTATAGGGAAACTGCGGAAAAACTATACCAATACAGCCGGTCATCGAGTTCGCCCCCCGGTCGTGGAACTAGTCTTATTTCGCCGCGAAATGCCGAAGAAAAACATTTCACGACGAAATGTACGCGACCGGGATTCGAACCCGCGACCTCCCGGTCCGCTGGTTTAGTGGCGAGCACGCTAACCACTAGACCATCGTACCGGTCTATTTTCACATATATCAAAAATCGTATTATATGCGCTGTAGCCATTAACATACTGAATCTAAAACCGATGGATTTTTTTTTGTTTCGGATGATCCATGTCCGAGATTTCATCAACAGCGCAGACCTACAATTTTTTGACATTTTTTTAGCTATCATTTTCTTCTATAAATAGTGACTTAAAAAATATTTTTAAACAAAATGTATTTCGAAAGTGTATTCATTAAGTGTAACAACTTTTATATCAATATCTTTAATATAAGCCTATCAAAAAATCATGAAAATAGCCCTTTTTTAGAGTTTAAAGTGGAAAAACCCCTTAATTAGTCGTGTTTTTATTTTCATCGATCAAAAGGAAACAATTTAAAAAAAAATAAGAACCGAAGTATGTAATATTTTAAAGAAAAAAACACAAATGAGAATGAAATTCTTTTATTACTGAAACGAATAATTTCCATATAATCTTACCATTTAAATAAACGGGCATACACTTAAAAAAAAAACAAATTTAATACTAATATTACTATTTTAATACTATTGCCCGTTGCACTGTTGAGGAACAAACGAGAAAATATTTTTTTTTGTATGGAGCAAATTCGGTGTAAATGCATTTTCCATCGAACAACGTTCCTTCCGTTCACTTAACTGATGTTCGGGTATGCACAGCCTCATACGCGAACCCCGTACGTCATCCGAAAAGATTTTTTAATTGCTTTTTTTTTATAAAATAAAAGTTAATTTCAACCGATACGATTAAATTTACTATATACGTCGTACAGATATATCTATATATATATTTATATACGTACAAATTGATCAACGAAAGCATAATTTTTTTTGTCATAAAATTCAGCGGAGCTATTGGAAACATTAGTAATGTAGATCGAAAAAATAACACTATCAGAAAAAGCTTTGCAGACGTTTCTATATTTCTTCTTGAAGCTCTCGCTTATGAAGCACACATATGAATAGAAAAGTTAGCTTCTGAATACTTGTCTCTCCTCAGGTGGAATATGCTATACATAAACACACACAAATATATATATATATATATATATATATATATATATATATATATATATATATATATATATACACGAGTGATAGTAGCGAGAGTAGAATGACCTAAAACAATAGCTGGAAACAATACTATTTAGTGAATCTAACAAGGAAGATTACTCAAGTGTCGGCCTTCGATTTTGTTGAAACTCATATACGTGTTAAGTCATTGAAAACTATTGGACCCGTTTTCTATGGGGTTTAAGGGTGCACCACCCTTCAAAGAAAGGCGTGTCACCCCGCAATTATTTTTTTTTCAATATTTCCACAGTGGATTTTTCATCGCTTTACATTAGAACAATTTTGGTCTTTGTTCTATTCAGATCGGTGGACTGCTTGTGGATGAAACTGCAAACTCACCCTTTAACATGTCTTTCTTTGAGGGGTGGTTTCCCACCAAAGCCTTTTTTCCACCGATAAAAAAATACGTGTCTAACAGTTTTCAATGCTTTATCCCATTACGAATTTCAACAAAATCGAAGGCGGACACTTAAGTGATGTTCCTTGTAAGTGTGATCTACGGCACACAGGGAAATTTAGTTTCTTTTCAAACAATCTGTTAAACTTCAAAACGAATAGAACCATTCGTCATAGCTCTGTCAACATAAAATATTTTATATGTTTTGAAGCTTGAAAAAAAAAAGAATCCATATATTCTTTTTGTGGCTTGACCGAACTTCTTTAAGGCCTTAGGCCACAGTATCGGGTATAAAATCATGTGCGAATTTAACAATTTTTTTCGTATGAAAAAGTGATTCACTTATAAAATTAATTACACATCAAGCTGCTAGAAAATATATATTTTTTTTTCGATGTATAAAATGGCCACTTCCAAACTTCTCAAAACAGTTTTTTTTTCCAATTGGCGTGACACGTAACTTCAACAATTTTCACTCGATTTAATTCAAATTTAAAAGTTATGTTCCTAATTGTATTTCGCAAAAAGAATTACGTACGGAATTTCTGATTAATCGAAAACTTTTTATTTTATAAGCAGTTTATGAGCAGTTATAACGAAATTTTTCTCTGAAAATTCATTTCTTAAGTTCGAATACCTGCAACTTTTGAATAAAAAAATATTTTTTAAATTCCGTACGTACTTCTCTACGTATTCCAATGTAGATTGACGAGAATTTTTGTTTTTTGTTGTAGGAAAAAAATTGCTGCTAAATTCGATGCTAAATGTCACGCCGCGGAGCGCGTAAAAAAGAGATAACAAAAGAAAATATTAGTAGTCGGCCATTTTGTACTTCGAAAAAAAATTTGTGTTTTCTAACAGCTTCATATTCATACTAAATAGATGTGTAATTGATTTACCGAGTGAATCACTTTTTCATACGAAAAAAATTGTTAAATTCGCACATGATTTCATACCCGTTACTGTGGCCTAGGCCTTAAATAAGTTAGGTCAACGATAGGCCTTAACGATAATGATAAAGCATTAGCGATTACCGAGCATTTTACATCATATATCGGTATTTTGAATTTTTGTCGTCTAAGCACAGCCATGACGATTATCTGTGTTAATTTGTCGTGTGATATTTTGCGCAACGAAATAACAAATATTCCCAATATGCAGTAGATCACGTACAAATATATAGTGGTGGCTTAAATGATCGAAGTATGGAAAATGTTTGCCTCGTGTACCTATGAGTGGCACAGCTTCTGAGGTTCGGGTCAACACGTGGGCCACCAGCAGCGAAAAGACCGTCTGTGACAACAGGATCGTAATACCTGCAACATCCCACGCACATCTTCACACTCGAACTACTCTTGCATGTCAGAATCCATTGCACATTGAGTGCAATTCAATTACAGTTGTTTTTAGTGAACAAAAAAAACATTTGCATTGCGGTGTGAGTAAAAAGGATTTGCATATTAAAAATAAATATATCTCAGCTCGATGTCAGGTGTGAGGTCATCCCTAACTGGTGCCACTCTTCGTCCATGATATTTCCCTCAAATTGAAATAAATATCAGTCGAAAATTGAGCCGGGTTTGAAGATGCTGAAATAAATATTAAAAAATAAAAACGTATTTCCATATTCTTACCTATTTTCATCAGGGTCAATAAAACCGAAAGAATTTCATAGACGCCTCCCATATCTCGCGCGAGAAATATTGCAACTTGAAAAAAAAAGAAAAAAAAATGTACGAGTCGCGCGGCAATAAAATACAAATTTTTGTATTTGCAAACCCACAGTAGGGAAACATGTTGAATAACCTGAAGACGGTTAATGACAGTAGCGTGGCCTCAGTGCGCGTCGGCCCCCGAGGCCACCGGACATTTTTATGTGGGCCCATCGCTTTTTCGACATAAAAAGTAAGGAGCCGGGTTGAAATTCCGAACTTTTAATAATTAGAGCGCTCAAAACTCCGAAAATATACTACCCCGAAAAATCAAAACTCCGAAAGAATTTTACACGAAAGACCAACACTCCGAAAATCTGAACACCGTCAAAATAATTCGGCTATGGAAGTTTTAAAAGTTTCAAAATTTTCAATAAATCGACGAATTATTAGAAGAATTTTTTTTTTTATCACGAAGTAATTTTACGTCAATTTAAAAATTTGTCTAGACAATGTTATACGTTCTACGCCATTTACCGTCAACTGTGTAGACTTTTGCTGGCATAATCTTGACGAATCTTGTAATTTCGGAACATTAAAATTAGGAATTTTAAACCGTCGGCGCATTCAAAGCTCGGAATTTCACCCCGGCCCTCATGTCAAGATCACGCCAGCGAAGTCTACCCAGTTGACTGTAAATGATGTAGAACGTATAATATTGTTTAGACAAATTTCAACACTGACGCAAAATCAATTCTCAATAAAAAAAAATTCTTGAAATGATCCGTCGATTTATTGAAAATTTTGAAACTTTAAAAACTTCCATAGCCGTATTATTTTGACGATGTTAAGATTTTCGGAGTTTTGGTATTTCGCGTAAAATTCTTTCGGAGTTTTGATCTTTCGGGGTACTATTCTTTCGGAGTTTTGAGTGTTCTCACCATTCAAAGTTCGGCTTTTCAACCCGGCCCTATCTTGAACTTCGGAACATTAAAATTCGGACTTTTAAGGTCGTCGCTCACTTATCAACCCGGCACCCGATCAGCACCGCCTCGCCTCGAGCGGTTGTCATTGCTTAGATGGGCTTTCCATACATATGCGCTCACTTGTCACCTCCGTAGCATCACCGGATCGGCTCGCTCGCAAGAGTTGACAAGTGAGCGCATATGTATGGAAAGCCCATCTAAGAAATGACAACCGCTCGAGGCGAGGCGGTGCTGATCGGGTGCCGGGTTGATAAGTGAGCGACGACCTTTAAACCGTCGGAGCATTTAAAGTTCAGAATTTCAACCCAGCCCCAAAAGTAAGTTTTTTGATTATAAGTATCTTGCGTATTGCTCCAAAACGCAAGCTTCAAGCGCATTGCTCCAAGCGCAAATCCCTTCTTCAGCGTTGTTTACAATCATTACTATGAATATCCCAGTTGAGTTTATTGTGGTCAGTACCTACCTACAACATTTAGGTTTTTTGCTGTTTGATTAATTATTTGAAGCGAGGGTGTGGGGGGCAGTTGAAACAAAGGCTTCGGGGTCAATTGAAACGTGTTTCTATCGACCCTGAAGAAACATTTCATACGCAAGCAAGTTTTCCGAATCTCGTTTTATTTTTTAGATGCCAAAAAATCGTCCGTCAAGTAAAATAATATTAAAGAACCTTAATATATCTTCAGTGATACTCAAACTGGAATGAAAAGCAATAAAACAGATTATTTTGATTAAAAGTATATTTTATTCACAAAAAACATACTTTATCACTTCATACACATCATTAACAGTACCTGGGTTTAGTAGAAACATTAGTTCAATCAGCTGAAAACACCTGTTTCAACTGACCCCAGGCACTTTTTCGATTGACCCCGATACAGGATCAAATGAAACGTTTTCCCAGGGTTTCTAAATAGCTTCTACCCAAATTAAGGGCATATACGAAGCAAAATCAATAACGCTATCATATAGCCAGGTAATCTAGCTATAAACAAAGCCCATTACCAAACCGATAAGTTATAAAATGAAGTCACACTAACCGATTTACTGAAAAACGTTCCAATTGACCCCAGCCTAGCCTAACGCGGACCGTTCAGCGATTTGGTCGGGGATGATGGAAATTGTGAGGCGAAAGGAATCGGCGGTCGAACGGTGACGTATGGATGTTTTGCGGTGGTTATGTCCTGTTCGGTATGAACGAGCTTAAAAGAGTAAAGCTTTGGGGAAAAAACACACACATGGAAACGTACGTGAGATTGCAACGAGAGTCACCAAATATGGATGATAACGGATAGATACTTTTACACGTCTCGCTGATTGCTTTTAAATTGGACTTCATCCAACTGCGACCTAAATATTGAGTTCGCTCCTTCGTGATGTATATGTACGTATATACATACATATAGCAAACGCGATAAATTTTCCGGTTTTAATCTTTGCCTGACCACCGTTCTTTTGTATTCATCACGTTTGAAAATCAAAGAGCGTATAACCAACCTGGGCATCAGCCGACGTGACACGTTACGACTCTATCGTCCCTATGAAATTACAATTTTCTAGAAAGACAGCGAGTTTGTATATATATATATATATATATATATATACACAGACGTTCCTATTGGGATATAAAATGGCAATCCTGTCGGAATGATCCACGCAATCTGGTTTCGTCGCTTCGTACCGCACCATATCGTTCTTTTTTTTTCATTTGCTTCATTTTCTCGACCTATATACGTATGAAATATAGATTGGTTTTTCGAAGTGAGAACGTCTGAAAGTTTTCGAGAGACTTCCCGATTCGGGTTACAGTACGAGTATGGGCGGCGTTCGAGCTGAGAACACTTCAACTAGTGAAACTAATCGCGAATAGTATTTCGTTGCCACTCATTCAATTGTGCAGCACGCCTGATTGTTTATCGCTGTATCGTCGGTGGACTGGGAATTTTAAAATGGATGTCGTCCTTATGCTTGTTTGTCAGGGGTTGGGGAAAAAGGATTTAAGGTATTCCTTTCACGAACCCAAATATTTTACACTTAACTGATTTTCGTCTGTAATGAAGTAAAAATACATCCCAGTATATTGGTAAAATGTTAAGCCAAGTTAGGGAAGCTTCAACGAAAAATTACGGCCTTTAAAATCGTCTCATTTATACGGCGCTTTATGGACATGTCACGCTGGCCACATTTCTATCTAATAATTTATACACTAAATAACTCTAGATGCCTGATATAAACTTCTCAGACGTGTAAAAAAGTCTAAAGATTCCGTAACGACAATAAAAACAGAGGATCACCGAACGTTTAAAGAAAATATTAATGTTAAAACTTGGAAAAATGTTACTAGCAAAAGAATTTTTGCAGCCTTGACGTTTCAAATAAATGTAAAAATGTCACAATCTATTAAATTTGCGCGAATTTTTTTATTCTAGGTTATCGTTGTGGATAATAATCCATTGTAACTTATTTTTTTTTATTAAGCGCAATTGTAATTTACCGACGATTCAGAAGGCCCTGCTTATGCCCCCCCAAAATACGGCCCTCCGCGAAAGGAACACCTTAAGGCCTTAGGCCACTCTAGATGCCGAAAAAATAGGCTTTTTGGGGGCTTTGTTTCAGAAGAAACCACACAATAAATCGAGATTACAAAAAAGGGTGTTTATCGCACATATCAATGACTGTATACAATAATTTTTTTGAAGCGATTAATTTCAAAATGACCGCTGTGCAGCGTTTATCTCAAAACTGATTTTTTTAAGTTGGCCGGAAACACAACTCAGACAATTTTCAACGGATTCACTTGAAATGTTGAATATATCTTGAAAAATACACTGTCTTTGGAACTACGTAGGATTTTTTTTTTATATTGCATTAAACATTTGTTGCTAACAATTATCCGCCGATTTTTTAGGCAAATTTTTGGAAAGTGAAAAAATTTCGTCAGATTATTGTTAATAACAAATGAACTATGCAATATAAAAAAAATCCTACGCACTTCCATAGACAATGTATTTTTCAAGATATATTCAACATTTCAAGTGAATCGGTTGAAAATTGTCTGAGTTATGTTTCCGGCCAACTTAAAAAATGCAGTTTTGAGATAAACGCTGCACAGCCGGCATTTTGAAATTAATCGCTAAAAAAAATGATTGTATACAGTCACTGATATGTATGATAAATACCCTTTTGTGTAATCTCGACTTATTTTGTAGTTTTTCTGAAAAAAATCGCCAAAAAGCCTATTTTTTCGGCCTCTAGAGTGGCCTAACCCCTTAAATGAATTTCTTTACATGTGGAGCGAATAATGTGTAATTGCTGCAGAACACGTAAGCAAGTCATTTTCATAAATGAAATAATTTGAAAATACTTTTTACTAATAAATGATAATTATTGTGGAAATATCTACGCAATGTACGCGGGGGTTCTTGTGGTCGGGTAGTTTTTTCTTACTTTTTACATACTTCGTTGAGGGGGGAGATATCTTTAGGCGAGGAAAAAATTCGCTGATTTTCACGATTTTTTTGTAGAAGGAAAGTTTTGTTTATCGATTTTTACACTTATGTTTTTGACACTTAAGGTATGCACTTCATTTTTGTTACGCTTAAGGTATGTTTTATTACCATTTTTGAATGTTACACGGTATTTAAAAAAAAATGAATCTTCAGAAATGGCGGAGATATGACACGGTCTTCTAACCTGCATTTTCTAAACTGGCGTGGCGTATAGTTAAAAAACGAAACGACCGATTCTGATGAACTTTGGAATAAATCTTTCTAACCTTATTGTCTAAAAGATGATCCTAAATGATTTTGAAAATCAAAACAAAAGTACGTTTTTATTTTAAAATGTTGCCAGTTTTCTCGAAAAATTCAATCTCTCTGTTTGAAAACGTACCATTTCATCGATTTCCAACATTTCTCACTTTTTCTTGGTTCATATTCTGCGTATGAGTGTTAATGAAAGAAAAATCTTCGTCGCTTTTTTTCCACATTAATCCCGCCGTCGCCACATGTCACGCCGTCTGACAACCGCCGCTACCCGTTTAGAAGAGCATGCCATAGATCCGCCATTTTTAGAGAATAATATAAAAAAATACCATGTAACCGCCAAAAGTAGTAATAAAACCCTAAGCCTCAAAAACGGAGGACAAATCTTTTCTTTTAAAAATAAATCATGAAAATCAGCATTTTCTTCCTTGCCTAAAGGTATCTCCTCTCTTGACCCTTCGAATGCACACTGGGCTATTTTAACCCCATTTTTTTTTTCAACTGTCCGTATCGCAAAACGGGGTAATCTATTTGTCGGCAATGCGGCGCTCAAATGTTCCCCCAATCCTACTCCATAGGTGGACACTCAGCCCCCATCTTACATCCTGCCCGTGTACCGAGGACAGCTGTCGAACAAGGACCTGGGGTCGAATCGACCCCGGTCATGCAGCAGTGCGGCGAAAGTGAGAACTTTTTTTTCGTGAATTTTGGTGTTTTATTACTAAATGTAAGTGAGTTAGGATAGAAAATACTCATAGATATTTTTATTTTGCGCTGCTATAGCAAATTATGTATTTAGAATCCCGGTCATAAAACTAAAAGCAAGTGCCCGTTATGCAGGAGAGCTATGTGCAACGAGCACCGAATGTACTTATGCGTCGTAAGTAAAAAAAATACGGAAGATATCCGTTTTCAACAATTGACCTGCCGAAGGAGTAGACTTTTTACATTTTTCACTATCCCGAAAATGCTCAAATCCAAACCTCCGAATAGATATAATTTTGGGAAAGACTCTCGACACTATCTTTTTTTCGTGTCTACAAACCTTCCTCTTTAAAACCTCAAAAGACTTTTTTGATATTTTGAAAACAAAAAAAAATTCATCTTTTTCTTGCAAGTACATATTTTTCAACGCATCTCCCACTTCGAACGAGTGTGTGGGCGCGTAATTTTTGTTTTTTTTTTAAGATAAATTTTGGGCCTTAAAATAAGGATCATTGACTACAAAAACGCTTCTATAAAAAAAAAAAAAAAAAAATGTATATTTACCCAAAAACGTCTGGGATCAGATTGACCCCTTATGCAGTCGGAGGCTCGTGGCGGAAGTGTGCAGTCAAAGGGTTAAGAAAAACCGAAAGAAATGGTCTCGACGAATGCTCACGAAAATTCACGTCCCTCCCTGGATTTAAGGCCTTAGGCCACAGTAACGCGTATAAAATCATGTGCGAATTTAACAATTTTTTTCCCTATGAAAAAGTGATTCGCTCATAAATTTAATTACACATCTATTTAGTATTAATATCAAGGTATAAGAATTTTTTTTCGACGTACGAAATGGCTGACTACTAATATTTTCTTTTGTTATTGTTTTTTTAGGCGCTCTGCGCCTAGAGTGCACAAAGTGCCGCGTGTCATGTAGGTCCAACTTGAAACTTCATCCATTTCGTAATACACCAGGCACTTCGTAAACACTAGTTACAGGGCTGTAGGGGTTAAAATAATGCTTCGATTTAAATTTAAAAAACTGAACAAACTGCGATCAGTGTTAGGAATGTCGTGTTAAAAAATTAAGCGGTTTCTCCCCTTGGTTTATTAATAAAACTCGAACAAAACTCAACTTGAACCCTAAAAATACCGGAAACTACATATGTGGTGAAAGGGATTAATTTTTGTACAGTTAATGCATCCTAAATTAATCTCTCGGTGATATGAATTTAAATCGTCTGCGAGCATTTCGATTATGGTATCGAAACACCACAAGAAATGAATGTTCAGTGAAAAATTTCGTTATAACTGCTCATAAACTGCTCATAAAGTGAAATGTTTTCGATTAATCAGAAATTCCGCACGTACTTCTCTACGAAATGCAATTAGGAACATAACTTTTAAACTTGACGTAAATCGAGTGAAAATTGTTGAAGTTATTTGTCACGCCAATTGGAAAAAAGTTCGTTTCGAGAAGTTTCGAGTAGTCTGCCATTTTGAACGTCGAAAAAAAGTTCTAACAGCTTGATATTCATACCGAATAGATGTGTAATTAATTTTATGAGTGAATCACTTTTTCATACGAAAAAAAAATTGTTCAATTCGCACATGATTTTATACCCGTTACTGTGGCCTAAGGCCTTAACTCGATCGAATTTTTTTCCACAACCCTGCACTCTTTAAATACCCGTGACGCGTGTATGTTTTTTTTTAACGATATCGAAACGTGTGAGTCGCAAAAATGTCCTTACGGGGTTGGTAAACCGGCAGTGAGTGGCGCCCGCAACAAGAGAGACAAATTGAGAGTGTGGGGGCGGGAGTTTGTCGAGGAATTTACGTCGGGGTTTAAGGGAGGACACTCGAGTCTACCGTGTTGCATACATCGGGTTGTAAAAGAGGGAGCGAAGTGCACGTGAACAATATGCAACGATGTTGTAGAGATTCGAGGTCGTGGTGTGGGACGTTTTAATTCCCCGTGGGCGCGTCTGACGACAACCACCTATTTCGAGACAAAATTACCGACGAAAATAGCGTGTACGGGAAAAAGCAGGATTAACCGGTGCCGCACGCGTGCGGCGTGATACTTCACGTGGAAAAAAAAATCAGAAAAATTATGAGACCATGTGACAACGTTAAACACGGCCCCATCAATATGACAATTTTCTACCACCTCTCCTAGCTTTGATTTTCAATTTTTTTTTTCACCCCAGAGTCACGATTAAAAACGCGAATGAAAAGTGTGCTACTCGTGGGACCAAACGCATGCGGTTTCTTTCCCTCCATCTACAACCTCGCAATCGTAGCAACGTAATGCACTTTCGTCGCGAAGTTTTGCGGCAGCCTGTCAGAATCCAGAAACTACTCCGGAAATGAATTCTTTCGAAAAATCATCATCCGAAAATGTTATACTCATTTTTAACTTGTTAAGGAGGTTGGAGCGTTAGCCACAATCCAAGGTTAAATTTAATTAAAAAAATACATGTTATTGTTGAGACTATACTGAGTCTTTACGAATTTTTTGAACTATTTTCACCACCAAACACCAGAGATAAATCATAGTTTAATGTATGTAATTTAACGTGCGGTTAGATGGGCAAGACTTTCACACGGAAGGTATTTTTTTTTTGTTATTTAGCCCCAAGATAAACCATTTCTAACAACCGATTAACGCAAACTGAACCTTTGTGAACATTTAGAAAAAAATTCCCATCTTGCCCATCGTAAACCATGGGCCAATAATCTCGTGACGTAAATATGAATAGACATAATTATAAATTACTCAAAATTTCATTGTGAATTGTATAAAACATTCGTCGTCGTAGTTTTTTCATAATAATCATCGATAAAGTAATACTTTTCACGTTGGTAGTAACACAAAAGTTTTTCTACTTTACGTAATTAAAATATTAAAATGCATAATTTTGCCCTTTAATTATATATTTAAAAAAATTAGCATATACAGAATAAATCTGTACCTCGTATGCATTTTTTGAGGTTCATTGAAATAAAAATATGAATAAACCGTCATTTGACTCAACTGAATCGCTCCAACTACCTTGAATTAAATAGTGAGCTAAAAATAAACTACGCCCTATATATTGAAATTTGTGAACATTAGGCTGACGAAATATTTATTCAATTGGACGATGGCATTAGTGCTATTGGCTCCGTGCCACAACCTTAGCGTAGTTTTCTCGGCTCTGTCACAGGCTCTGGAATTGTGGTTATATTATTGTGATAAATTATAAAAATTGAAATCGCGCCTCAATTGCATTCAATTTGTTTGCGTTAAACGAATTTTTCTGGCAGAAGACGGCAATGAGCGTTTCCTTTCAGTCAAGGGAAGAAAAGTGAGGAAAATGTTGTTAAAATGTATATTTTTGTTTACTTGTAATTTTGTTATAAGAAGATGAGAATAAAGTTACATAATTGCTCTAATTGAAATTTAAGAAAAATATATTGTTGCTGCACCACCTTGTAATTTAATAAATAAAATTCTTTTTAAACCGAAATGAGCATAATTATGAAGCCCGGCTTCGAGAGTATAACTCACAATATTAAATTCCAACCTTAAACTCAATCTACGTCAGTTGTTCTGAACACGTCAGTTGTTCTTGAGTCACAAAACGTGGCCTAAGTTTAACCAACAAAGTTTTAATTTTAATTTTGACATGACCCAAGTTTAGTCACAAGTTCAAGCGTGGATCATGTTTTGTTAATTATTAATTAGAGTTATTGTGAAAGATTGATTGATTAGATTACAAAACGATAAAATTGGCGTTTATTATTCCTTCGGGTATTTTTGAAAATTATTACAGTGTCGTGGTCCATTTTTAATAAACCAATATTTGGTAAAACTATAGAATCACGGCTCCAGCCCAAGAACGGTCCAAACATTTTTTGGGGAATTTTATGGATAAAAAAATGATGTTACATGTTGAATTAAAGTAGGAAAGTCCTAATATGGAGAAAAAAAAACGTAAAAAAGTGTCATTACGGTGGAGGGTAAAAAAGAAATACGTAACATGATTTTTTGTTTCCAAACTTTGTCTTTTAATCTAGCCATCTAATTAACAACCACTGTGTGTGTGTATGCAAACAACCCAACAAACCCAAACAATCACTGTGGGTTTAAGCATGTGTGCTTATGTGAGTGTGTGTCTATAATGTGCTATTTTGTCCCTCGTTTACGCAAACTTCAAAATCCCATAATTTATGGAATCAATAAAAAAATGTCGGCTCCCCCAACTCAATATCAATAATGATGACATTATAAAGGCGGTCATGGCAAAAAAAAAACGTTGGCATTGAAATTGGTCTGAAGCCGTGATTCTATAGTTTTACCCAATACTTTAATTTTTATTGCAAAAATAAAGGCTCATACAGATTTACAGATAAATAACCGAGTTTATTAGATTTTTTTTCCAATGCGGGCGTTTGGTTCCATTAGCCCCACCCTACACTCTGCACAAAGTCAATATGTTGATAACAGAATGTGTGTACATACTAATACGTCGCAATTTTCCGTATGGTGACATTTTGAGAATATCATATTTGGGATTTGTGTTTTTTCAGACGAATGCCATTTTTCGCGTATCCCGTTTCTGGATTTTGACAGTTTACCGATTCTGCATCGTAGGCCCGAACAATCATGAATACTGAGTTTCCTATCAATTAAACATCTTGAAAATACTTCGTATTTGAGGTAAGCAGCGTTTTCGCGCCCACGCATCTAACTCTGTCTTCTCACGGCTCCCGAAGAAGCAATGCTATTTAATTACGTCCCTAGAAAAAAAAACACAATTTTCGACACAGGCACTCCTGGGCTATTGCATCGTCGATCGCGCCTAAAGAATATGCGAGCTATCGTTTATGCTCTTATGTAAATTATTATGTCTCGCCCCCCCCCCCCCCCCCCCCCGGTCGATACGATGATGACTGCGAACTGCATGAAAATAAAATTTCTCTTGAACAATTACGGTCCACAAAGATTACGTACGGTTGAGTAGCCATTTGTTTGTTCGTAAGAGAAAAAACTCTGAAGCAAAAAATCAAAAATATTGTTACTTTATACAATATTGTGTATAAGTTAGACTAGAATTATCTAAAAATATTTAAAAATTTGTATGTAATGAACAAAAAACTGCGAAAATTTTTGGGCAAAAAAACAAACTTCCTTCCAATGGCTCACTATTTTTTTATTTTAATTTTCCTTCTTGATTCTAGGTCAACTTATACACAATATTGTACGATCGTACAATATTGTGTATAAGTTGGGGAAGTAAAAATATGTTTGATTTTTTTGCTTGAGATCACCTGTCCGGGCCTTTAGTACAGTCGTGCTGTCGCTGAAAAAACTCGGAATCGGAAAAAATTAGAAGAAGGCTAGTTTTTTGACAGGTGATTTTGTAGGTGCCGCGGGTGCTAAATCCAAGTTTGCCTAAAAATCGGGGTGTAGGGTTCTTTTTTAGGGGATTATAGGAGATGGGGGTGGATTAATGCCAAACTACAAGCCCTACGAGGTCGGCGCCGTGAGACAAAATGTTCAGAAAAATCCGGGATTTAGTTTTGTTCACGGCGCCGAAGTCGTGGAAGTTCATTTTGAGGGTGGGAAAGTGGGATGAAATTTTGAAAAATCGGTTTTAATTCAATAACTCTTTAGAAAAAAATCTTACGTTTTTTGTTCAAATGGGAACGTTGTAGCCCTTGAAAAGACGCGTCGGTCGAGTATTCGATCATCACTCTCCGATAATATCTTCACCCCCAAAAAATGGTTAAAAAACAAAAAAAAATAGTTTATTGAATAACTCAAAAACAATCGGTTTTTCGAGTATGGTTCAAATGTACGAAATGTAGAGAATAATTTTCTCCATATTTTCGTTGCTATGGACCACCTTTGAATTTTGATTTTCCAACCCCTCTCGGGGGTTGAACATTCAAAATGAAATTCTGGGAAAACTATTGACGGCACGAATTCGCCGCCGTGGAAGAATTTGTAGCTTGAACCTTCAGCTACATTTTTGTCCATAGCGCCAAACTCGTATCTCTTTAGTTTCGGTCAATAGTTTTCCCAGAATTTCATTTTGCATTTTCAACCCCTGAAAGGGGTTCGAAAAAGCAAAATTCAAAAGTTGTGCATAGAAACGAAAATATAGAGAAAATTATTCTCTACATTTCGTACATTTGATCCATCCCCGAAAAATCGATTGTTTTTGAGTTATTCAATAAACAATGTTTTTGTTAATTCTTCAACAATTCTTTTGGGGGTGAAGATATTATTGGAGAGGGTTGATCGAATACTCGATCGACGCGTCCTTTCAAGGGCTACAACGTTTCCATTTGAACAAAAATTGTATGAATTTGTCCTAAAGAGTTATCGAATGAAAACGGATTTTTCAAAATTTCACCCTACTTTTTCACCCCCAAAATGAACTTCCACGACTTCGGCGCTATGGACAAAAATAAAACCCGGATTTTTATGAACATTTTGTTTCCCGGCGCCGACCTCGTGGGGGTTGTAGCTTGGCATTAATCCACCCCCGTCCCCTAAAAAACCCTACCCCCCGATTTTTAGGCAAACTTGGTTTTAGCACCCGTGGCACCTACAAAATCACCTGTCAAAAAAGTAGCCTTCTTCTAATTTTTTCCGATTCCAATATACAGCGCGACTGTACTACTTTGGACTTCCGCAAGCGAAGAATGTCATCGCCCGCGCACCGACATACGTGGCTCCTCCCACTCCCACCACCATGTTTTGTCAAATTTTGAAAAATATTTTGATGTTCAATAAAGACCGCTTAGTCAACATACCAAATATCAACATTCTATACTTAAGAGGTTACCCCCACTTGCGATTTTGAAGAAATCGATTTTTTTATTGGATTTTTTTGAAGTATAAGTATCTGAGAATATGTCCTGAAAATTTCAAGTCGATCCGAACAAAATTGACTGAGATATGAGCGTTGAAAGAGAAGAATCCGTTGTGTAAACGACCGGCTAATTGAAACTTTAAGGGGTAAGGCCACTGTAAATTTTTTGGAAAATCGATTTTTTTTTATTGGCTTAAAAAATAGTTTAAACCCTCTAGAATAAGAAAAAAAAGGTCCTGTGCTTTTCTTTTTTTAATTTTTTCCAATAAAAAACTATTCGCAAAACTTTAAACGCGTTTTTCTCGAAACATGGTTTTTCAAAATGGCACGCAGCATAACTCGAACAATTTTCATTTTTTTTACTTGAAATTTTAACCAGATGTGAACATTTACATTATCTTGAGAATGTCGATCGGAATTTTCAAGAACTTTATTTATTGATTTTTTATTAACAAAAAACTTGCCGTTTTTTTCGTCAAAAATCAATTTTTTTTTTCAAACGCACGCCAAATCCACAAAAATTGATACTTTTTAAAATCCGATCGACATTCTCTAGCTATAGCCCTCTAGATTAATGGTTTTTTTTTTGTTCTAGATTCAAAAGTGCACCAGTGGTGCTGCGTGCCGCGGAGCCCTGGAAGCAAAACATGTCCCGGGAAGATAGCTGTGGAACCGCCATATTGTTTTTTTTTACTGTAAAAACATTTTATAATAAAGTTTAATGTATGCCCGATAACACCATTAAAAGTTTTTTTTTCAAATACCTTCAATTTCGGGAGCAAAAAATTAGTGAAAAAACCTTTTTTTTTGGGCCGTTACAGTGGCCTTACCCCTTAAACGCGTTTTTCTCAAAATGGCATTTCTGAAGTCGGTGACCAAGATTACTTGAACACTAATGAACCGATCTTCTTGAAATTTTGCAGGCTTATTTAATACATAAAAATGTAGTCTTTAATCGTTCAATTTTTTTTTCGAGAAAAAATGGCCGTTTTATAGCCAAAAAATGGCCGTTTTTTTTCGTTAAAATCGAACCATTAACTTTGACTGTCCGCCATTTTGTGAAAAAAGAATATTTTTTAAAATCCTTCGATTAAAGACTCTTTTATACTTATATTTGACTAAATCCATCCGCATTTTTTTTTCAGATGATCCACTTCGCCGCAATGTTGGTCACCGCAAACCGTGTATATAAAAACATTATTTCATTGACGGCCATTTGCCACTAAACAAAGTAATATTTTTCAATAAAAAAATTACTGAAAGTTCTTCAAGATGTGTTCTTTAAGATGGTATATTGATCGATTAAAAAAGTTTTGTAGTTTTCTTCAAAAAATTCATGAAAAAGGCCTTTTTTTGCGCTACAAGTGGGGGTAAGGCCTTAATACTTTTCGCATAAAAAATTGGTGAAAAATTCAACATTTTTTGGCCCAATAAGGCTGAAACTTTCCTTAATTAAATTAGTCTGCAATTCCGCCAAAATGTTATTGAAAATTTTGCCTAAAGAGTGAATATTTGCAGAGACGAGGCTGTCATTTATCGGATATTGTGTTCCACACATAACCTCCATGTTTGCACCTCATATTAAAATGAAAATATTCGTACTTTTTGAATAAGTCATACGTTTTATCAATAAATTGAAATGTGAGGTGATTTTGAGACACCCTATGTATATATAACTGTATCATATATATGATGTTTTAACATGATAGCTTGTTCAATAGGATGGCGCGAATGTTGAGTAATTATATCATGTATGACGAGCTAACCGGTGAAGTCCAGAAATATTCACCCAATATGACGAGATAATGATGATAGTAACAGCGTACTACTCATTATATAGATGTGGACGCGTATGTGTATACATACCCGTACTGTATGCACATACCGGTAATTCTATGTATATTCCGCTTCTTCGCAGCCCTGTGGCTGCGGCGCGAGCTCGAGCCAGCTATTCAAGGGGCATCTCACGCGTTAAAATCAATCCAACATCATCAGCATACGACATCACATCGGGCAATCAACGTAAATTCGGAAACCCCGTCACCTTGACACAGGCTATGAATGGAAAAATCAACCATGACGAATACACGCGCATATGAATATATACACGTTTTTAAGGTGTCCCATTTTTGTCCACGCACATGTTTTGTGGAATTACGAATAACGCGTTGTGAAAAATGATGTTTCCAATTAAAATGATTATCTATGAGGTTGACATCCGATGCTGTACATATTGGGTTCAGTCAGTGGAACTGTGCTTATTTATTCGTGCATATTTACAGTACATTCAGATATCAATTTACTGGGACATGGTCGATGGCACTGAATTTGAATATGGGAATGATCGTTTTTCTTCATGGGGTTGAAGTTTGCATGGTTGGAACGCAACGAAAATTCTTTCTAATTTCTCATTTTCACTATTATCCAAAATCGTACTATGCAAATTCGTTGTGGATCACTAAATAAGAATGCTAAAAAAATGTTTGCGTTATTTTCGAAGCTCAAGTCTGCAAAAGGAAATATGGGAAATTAAATAATGATTACTTTCGTTGCATTTCAACGTCATTTTTCTTCCGCCTTTGACGGGTTGGCTGTTGGACTTGGATAGGAAAGTTTGAATCTATAAATATATGACTAAAGGATAGCTCTATGTGCAGAAAATGTCCTGCCTTCGCGATGAGATTCTAAATCCGTGAATTTGAAATACTGTGTTGACTTGAGGGAGACTATCAATCTAGAGCCCGCATAAAAAGTGAATTTCGATAATTTTTCGTGAACGTCGTGATGCATAGGAAGTTTCGTTTCGTTGCCGTTATTCTATATATATTTAAGGTATTCCTTTCACGAACTCAAATATTTAACAATTAACTGATTTTCGTCTATAATAAAGTTAAAAATACTAAGTATACTGGTAAAATTTCGGGCCAAGTTACCGAACTTTTAACGAGAAATTCACGGCTCTAATATTACAACACTAAAATGTTGACGATGAAACTTGGAAAAATGTGACTAGCGGAAGAATTTTCGTAGAAGTAACGTTTCGAAGAAAATGTTAAAATGTCTAAATCTACTAAATTTGCCCGAAATTTGTCATTTTAATTTATCGTTGGATATAATAATCGATTGTTTTTTACCGAAAGTAATTTTTTTTTCAAAACATACACCGTTTTATGGAATATCGATGTTTCTCGATTTGCCTCTGTACTTCAAAGGCAAATCTTATCTGGAACTGGAATTATTTTGAATTTTCGTTTCAGATTAAAATTTTAGCAGAACGCTTGGTTGCAGAAAAAAAAGAGACTAAGGTGACTCGTTTTATCCAGTGGCAGTGCCGCCGTTTTTTTGACAAAATCTTGTGAATTTTTTTTGTAAAGATACTTGAAGGTGTATAGACTAAAGGCTACCAAACGGAACTTTCCATTCTATCAACTGCGTATCCATAAAAAAAAACTGTCGAAATTGACCGTTCTTTTCGGGCTCTAAATTAATACGTTGACACCCTAAGTCATTTTGACCCGGACGAATATGAAATAAAATGCTCACTTTGCTAAAAATAAAAGTTTTCAATCGTTTTTTTTATAACTATTCAATTTTATACTTTCCAAATTTCAATTATGCAGACATATTAAAGAATGTTGAAAGTGTACCCCTGATTTTTTCCAATGAAAACCGACCGAAGGGTTGTGAATGGCAGGTGGGTGGACTATTCGGGTCGAACTGACCCACACGGGGAGGTTACGAGGTCGATCTCTCCGATTTCAATAAAATTTGGCATGCTTGTAGAATGGGTAAAAATAGGCGACATTTTTTTTTGTTTTTTAAGGGTTGAAACGTATCCTCGAAAATAGGGGTGTTTTTCGTTTGTCGTCGATAACGTTATCGTTCTCACCTCCAATGTATAGTACACGAAAAAATAAACATTTTCTGCAATTTGATTTTTTTTTGGGACATTCCATACCAATTCAACCTGGGTCTGACCCTCGACCCCCCAAATCTGGTTCCCCATTTTTCCTATCATTACTCTCAATCTATCAAGCAATTACAATTTTTTCAGATTTTTCAAAATAAATTTGAGCGCGTCATGAATTTTAGAAAAAAAAAAAAATTGTTTGAACACCTCGATGGCCGGAATGGAAAAATCTGAAGAAATTCCCAAAAATACAGCGTCAGATATAAAAAATGTTAATGTAAAATTCATAATGCCTGGGCTTTTACTTCAAACCGTTTTTTAGTTTTTTGAGCAAAAAAAAAATTTTTAAATAAGAAGCAGAGGTCACTTTACTGTAGACTGTTTCTCGAAATTTTGTAGGCATAATACCAGATTAAAAAAAAAATCTCCGATATTTCTAAAGTGTATTTTGCAATTTTCAATTTTTTTTTAATCATCGCTGACAAAAACCCTAATTAGGGGTTGAAGCGAAAGCCTAGACATTATGAATTTTACACCAACATTTTTTATATCTGACACTGTATTTTTGGGAATTGTTTCAGATTTTTCGATTACGGCCATCGAGGTGTTCAAAAAAAAAATGGTAAAATTCATGACGCGCTCAAATGTATTTTGAAAAATCTGAAAAAAATTGTAATTGCTTGATAGAGTGAGAGTAATGATAGGAAAAATCGGGAACCAGATTTAAGGGGTCGCGGGTCGGACCCAGATCGAATTGGTATGGAATGCCCCATATATAGGTCGGGTGGAAGGCCTGCGGGGTTATGGGGTATGCGTGACAAAGCGTAAATACGCGACTGTTGCGTGCGATATTGTTCGGTTTGGCGTAAATATTCTCGATTGAGAATGAGAAGCATTTCAATAAAACAATCATTGTACGTATGCCTATATGCAATGAAAAAATGCTTGAAATATGGTGAAAGGGGAAACAAAATACGCGGTTATATGTTTTTTCGTTGCTTTACGTGATGAATGTAGTTTTCGTAGATATTGTCTCGCAATATTTATTCTTTGTTTCACGATTTGCAGCGATATATATACAGGGTGTCCTTCTTATCTCTTGTTTCGGTCCTTATTGGAGTCCTTATTTCGGTGGAGGCGCAGACAAAAACTGGTACAAAAAAAATAATCCATAATACCGTCGGGCGGCCCCCTCAAAACCGTAAAACTTTTGTAGGAAACACTTTTTTGCACGATCTCGTCTATTCGATAAATTTTAATGCTTTCTGTAAAAGGGGACACCCTCTATATGTACGGGATGACATTTATAAAGTGGCCAAGTGTGTTCAATGGGTCGTGCGCAGAGATTTTGTGACCGAGAAAAATATGATATTCAATGGTTCTTCAGGTTCTCTTCGAAAATAATATGGCGTGTTATTGCATATTACATTATATGTACACTACCGGCCTAAACTTCGGACACTTCAGATAATTGCAAAACTTTCAATCACTGGATAATTAACAAAGATTGCTAGAATAATATAGTTCATTTCATTTATTATTTTACGAATATATCAATAGCTCTGTATAATTAGTTATATTATTCTAAAATAATTTTGCAATTATTCAAAGTGATCGAAAGTTTCGCAATTATCTGAAGGGTCCGGAAACTTTTGACCGGCAGTGTATAGTCGAACCTCCATATAACGAAGATTTGTCAATTCCCTTCCGATAGACACTCGAAACCTTGATACAACGACATAATAATATACATTATGCTCTAATTGCTTATTGCTGGTAGAAATTGCTCCAATTAATACCTCTCTCTCTCTTTAAAAATATCTCTATATTTACAGTACGACTATATTTTTTTGAAAGACCACCTTAAGGAACATGACTTCGATATAACGAAACCTCGATATAACGAACTTCCCTAGAGATTTGTTATATCGAGGTATGAATATATATATATATATATATATATATATATATATATATATATATATATATATGCAGGGTGAGGTACACGAAGTGTTACAAAGCGATAGCACTCAAACTATTGATCATATCCAAAAATGTTTCAGACAAAAGTTTCAGTGTTCAAGAAGCCGTCATACTGGACCACCCTATTTTTTTTATCGGTGGAGGCACTGAAGCTACGTCAAGGTCAACTCCACTTTTTTAAATGGAACGGCACTTCAAGCCGCATAACAAACATCAGGGGGTCAAAGACGTTCAAGGTCATTCAAGAGAGATTGAAATACAAATCTAAATATCTCGGATCACCACCAAATATTTGGTAGTGATCCGAGATATTTAGATTTGTATTTTATTATAATAGGTGACCTTGAATGACCTTGAACGACTTTGACCGGCCAATGTTTTTTATGCGGCTTAAGGTGCTCCACAAGATGATTGAAAAAAAATGTACCATTCCATTTAAAAAAGTGGAGTTGACCTTGACGTAGCTTCAGCGCTTCCACCGATAAAAAAAATAGGGTGCTTCAGTGTGACGGCCTTCCTGAACATTGAAACTTTTGTCTGAAACATTTTTGGATATGATCAATAGTTTCAGTGTTATTGCTCTTTAACACTTTATGTGCCTCCCCCTGTATATAAAATATAAATAATACATATAATATAATATACAAGAACACGCTATATCTTTTTCGAAGACGATCTGAAGAACCATTGAAAATCATATTTTTTCCAGTATAGTATACAATATATTCAGGGTGTCCTGGTATGAATGGATAATCCTGCAACTATCGATAGCTTAGATCACGTCCTACTATTTGCTGTAATTTCCGTTTAGTAAAAGTCCCACGATTTTCGAGATAAAAATCATCTGCTTTTGGTTTTTCGCACGCCTTTTCTAAAAATGATAACTTTCTCTGACCCAGTTTTAAAAAAAATACTCTTGGTTATTTCTTTAATCTAGAAAAGTCTTCTTTTTAACCTTAAATATTAAGGAAACTTTATGAAAAAATATCTTATGCAGATTTTTCATACAAACCAATTGGAATATCTGACTTTGATAGCCTGCGGTGTAAAAAAAATGTACTACGCATATCGTGCCAATTACTTTAAAAAAGTTGCTTAGTTATTGTCGATTCATATCATGTGTAGAAATGGCATGCGAAAAACCAAAAGCAGATGAGTAAAAAAAACAACATAAAGCCCAAAATCTCAAAAATCGTGGGACTTTCACTAAACTGAAATTCCAGCATATAGTAGGACATGATCTGAACTATCGACATTGCAGGATTATACATTCGTAACAGGACACCATGTGTATAATATACTATACTGGACAAAATAAAGTACACAGATTACCGTTTGCTTTGCATTTTCCTCTGCGTATTTTATTTTTTCCAACACTGTGTGTACATGTGTGTGGGTATAGCTGTGGCACGAGCAAGATGCAATATGAAGGAAGTACGTGTGTGTAGTGCAACAGGCGAATTTTCGTGCACTCGTGGATACTCCGAGTTACATAATAATAATTCCAGTAATAGCGATATTGTGCAATGAGAATACACGGTAACAGAGAGTTATTATAGGTATGGGAAGATTATGAGAAAGATATTTCACGTTGATTATCACCGATGAGGAAATGTATTAGTATGGGAACGATATGTTCGGCGATACCAATGAACGAGGGATGAAGTACACACAGGGACTATAAGAGCCGCGTCCGCGCGTGTGGGTGTGGTGTGTACATACTCGAACGGAAGGGAATAACCGAGTGTGAAGATCATCACGAGTACGATTTCATTTATTTTCCGCAATTAAGTTACGCCAAGCTGGATAATCGTTTATAAGCGAGAGTAATTCCTAATTATCTGCTTCCCTACGTGCTTTTCGCTAATTTCCCAATACCAGTTGCGGCTAACAGTTGCTAATACGGAAGTATTTGAAAATTGCGCTTAATCCTCATCGAGTTACCTGCTGTTAAAATTGAACTCGTCGGATTCTACTGTTACTGCAAATGTTACAACGAGAAACGGTTACCAAATACATGGCAAAGAAGGAGTATCATTGATGAGTATCCTCAGCGATATTACGGACAAATAATTGTCGTTATTGATTTTTTTATTGCATTTTTTTGAAGTATAAGTATCTGAGAATATGTCCTGAAAATTTCAAGTCGATCCGAACAAAATTGACTGAGATATGAGCGTTGAAAGAGAAGAATCCGTTGTGTAAACGACCGGAAGTTGAAACTTTAAACGCGTTTTTCTCAAAATGGCATTTCTGAAGTCGGTGACCAAGATTACTCGAACACTAATGAGCCGATCTTCTTGAAATTTTGCAGGCTTATTTAATACATAAAAATGTAGTCTTCAATCGTTCGATTTTTTTAAAAATAAAAATGGCCGTTTTATAGCCAAAAAACCGCCATTTTTTGCGTTAAAATCGAACCATTAACTTTGACTGTCCGCCATTTTGTGAAAAATGAATATTTTTTAAAATCCTTCGATTAAAGACTAGTTTATACTTATATTTGACTAAATCTATCCGCATTTTTTTTTCAGATGATCCACTTCGCCGCAATGTTGGTCACCGCAAACCGTGTATATAAAAACATTATTTCATTGACGGCCATTTGCCACTAAACAATGTAATATTTTTCAATGAAAAAATTACTGAAAGTTCTTCAAGATGTGTTCTTTAAGATGGTATATTGATCGATTAAAAAAGTTTTGTAGTTTTCTTTAAAAAAATTCATGAAAAAGGCCTTTTTTGCGCTACAAGTGGGGGTAACGCCTTAAGGGGCTACATCTACCTAGAGGCTCGAAAAAATTGGCTAGTATCGATTTTTTTGTCTTCGAAACGGTTGGTGAAAAAAAAATGCATTTTTTCTAACCCAAAGGTTCATATATTGAGAGCCTTTAAGATAATCACCGAAAAATACAGAAAAGCAATAAAACCACTGCCGCCGACAGACGATACTATTTTCGAAGTCGGTGGACATGATATTTCGAGAATCACTCGATGGCTTGTTTCAAACTTACAGAAAATACGATGAGAAACATTTTAAATGGGTATCACTCTGTGGAAACTTTAAAAAAAAACGTTTTTTGCATATTGTTATGGTGTGAACATTCAATAATATTTTAAGACGATCCGGACCCTGAAATCCCAAAAATTGACGAAGTTACACCTATTTCAGAGGAGCAGTGTGCGTCGGGTTAAGGATGATTCGCGTGTAACGAAAGCGGACATCAAAGCACAAGAACACTCAAAAGAGGCTCGAACTGCTCGCAGATTGCATAGATTAGGTGTGCAACACGATCTCGATGATGAGGAAGGACACTTATATGGTGCCGGAATCGCTGACTAGCGGTAAGACGGAAATATTTCACAAGATCGTGTAAAATATGTACCAAAACTTTGAATGCGATTATCTCGAAACTACATATCTTGACAGGGCGAGATTGAAGTATTGAGTAAGTTTCACACTATTGACTTGAATGTGCACAGTTAGCGTTCAAACAGTAGTCATTTTCGGTTCACGATCGCATTTTTTAATGGGATGAACCATTTGTTAATAACAATGACTTCGGCATGCTGTTTTTCAAGAGAAAATGAAGTTTTCTTTGGAGAAGCTGTCATTATTCGTATTTTTCGAAATTTCGAAAACGGGGTTGTGAACCGAAGAATTTTTTTTGTCTTCATTTCAGGCCCCGCTGCTGGAGGACTGTAACGCCAAGTGCAGCACCACGAACACTTTGAAAGATTTTCTTCCGAAAAAAATTAGATTGTAACCGCAAACACGTATACAAAATGCTGGGAAAAAATAATTTAATTGAGCCAATGTGTTACTAGAAAAAAAATTCATCATTCTGACCCTTCAAATTGGGGTTCCAGAGAGGGATACCCCGTTAAGGTCGTCGAAGATCTCATTTTTTAAACATCGATCTGCATTTTTTAATAGCTACGCAAAAAATAACGACTTTTTCACAGATTTTGCATGCCGGAGTTTCTAATCCTGGCCACTTTGCTTAAAAAAAATCTTTTAATAATCGACGATCGTCAACGACTCGTATTTATTGTGAACTTGAATAAGCAGTTCGGTTTTTGGATTTCGGATGGACGGTTGACGCTGGGGAGTGTCCACCGCCAAACGTCGCCAAAAAAATTTCATCATCTGCCGGCGACCATGTTTTTGTTGTTTTTTAAGTATTTTTTGGTGATTTTTTTAAGGCTGTCAATATGTGAGGAGCTGGCGAACAAAACCGGACTTGTCCACACTATGTCGAATTTGGTCAATTTTTACTTTTCCTGTTTTTCAAGCACACCTTTATCAGCTTTCGAAATATTTTGAATAAAATCCGGTCCTAAACACCTCAAAATCGGGTTAAAACTGCCATTTTAAATGAAAAAGCAGTTTTTAGGCAGAAAAAAATATAAAATAGATAATGTAGTGTGGACAAGTCCGGTTTTGTTCGCCAGCTCTTCATATGTATTCTTGTGTTTAAAAAAATGCGTTTCTTCATCGCCAACTGTTGACCAGAAAATACTTCGTAATTTGGTCATTTTTTCGAGCCGCTAGGTAGATGTAGCCCCTTAAACCTGATCCTTCCTTCGAGGCGATGACAGATCTCACAAATTGAGTCCCTTCAATGAATCTCATCAGTGCCATATACAGGGTGTCCCTCTTTTCCTTGCCACCTGAAATAACTCGGTAATTATCGACGTCACAAAAAAATGTTCCAGACAAAAGTTGTACGGTGTGAAGGGGGCCATCAAATGCGATCATTTTTTTTTGTATTTAGGTCGAGGCGCTGACGCACAATGGAGGTCACCTCGACTTTTTTAAAAATGGAATCGTACATTTTTTTCAACCATCGTGTGGAGCACCTCAAGCCGCATAAAAACATTAGGGGGTCAAAGCCTTTCAAGGTCATTCAAGGTCAGTATCGATTATACAAATCTAAATATCTCGGATCACCATTAAATATTTGGTAGAGATCCGAGATATTTAGATTTGTATTCCATTTTAATAGGTGACCTTGAATGACCTTGAACGACTTTGACCCCCAATGTTTTTCATGTGGCTTGAGGTGCTTCACAAGATGGTTGAAAAAAATGTACCATTCCATTTAAAAAAATGGAGGTGACATTCACTGTGCGTCAGCCGCTCCACCGAGATAAAAAAAAATTGGTTGCATTTGACGGCCCCCATCACGCCGTACAACTTTTGTCTGGAACATTTTTTTGTGACGTCTATAATTACCGAGTTATTTCGGGTGGCATAGATAAGAGGGACACCCTGTATAAGCGACGGTAAGTAAGCAGGTTAATCAAGGTAAGTCCATCTACATCCAAAGCCTCGTACATTGCTTTTAGATTGGATTTGGTCAGCGTGTACAAGAGTCACTCACAATCAGAAAAATGGACACTGATGCCCCCCCCCCTTCATGGTTGCGAGTACGGATCTTTTCTGTTTGTCTTTTTGTCTCCTTTTTCAATGTGTCATTCACGTTAGTCTTCCCGTCATACACGAGTATCATTCTTTGTTCGTGAGCACGTCAGCGAAAGAGCCCCATAGTTCGCTCGAATACAGCGGAGGAAACGTCACACAATAGCACCGGTGCTCGAGTGCTCGATTTTATTTTACCGACCGAGGCAAAACCTTCCGCACACCCCCCTTGTATATGACTTTCTCTCTCCCTCTCTCTCTCTCTCTCTCTCTCTCTCTCTCGATATTCTCTGGCCGAGGCAACCGCACGTTTTCGTGCGCGCGGAAAAAGATAGAGGCTCTTAAAAAGGAAGCGTCTCGAAACAACGACGCTAAATACCCCCGTGCAATAAATCATCCCGAGTCTGCAAAACATTTGCATCGACCCGTTACGACGACGCGCCGCGAAAAAAACATGTCGACGGAGATAGATGTTACGACGAAATTAATGTCCCACTTTTTGTGCTCCAGTTTGAAGCGGCGTAAAAGAACGACTGCTCTGCTAAAATAGCAGAGCAGTTTGAAGGATATATCATGGTTTAAATTTTGGCCGAATAATAGGATTTTTTTTCGTAACTTCACGCGTGTATTTGAATATATATATTAGACTGATTCAAAAAAAAAAATTCCTTCTGGATTCTCGTGCTATTGTTGGGCACTGATAAAACAAAATTTCTCTAAAAAGATGGGCGCGGTCACTCAATTTTTAGAGGTGGCTATCTCGACTTTTTTGTATTTGAATTTTTTTTAACAAACGTATTGCATTTAAGCATAGTCATGGCTTCGGATTACGGATAAAAATCACATCCAGCAGCTTTTTCGTAACAAAAATAAACTCTAACAATTTGAAAAGGGTGCAATATTCACAATTCAAATCCAGGTAGATCAATAATGGCGTCTATACTACTCTCGTTATTCATGTAGATTTATTTATACGCATTAACATTTCGCAGTTTTTACAAAAAATTAAATTATAAGCTTTTATTCATAAATCGTATATTTACATTTTCAAAATGCTACGCTTATATTAACTTCAAACTCATTTACATTTCTTCCCAGCCATTCTCAAGTTCGTTAACATTTTGGGCAGAACGAAAATGTGCAACATTGAACAGTTTGTCCAAATCTCTCTTAAATTTACGCTCCTTCGATATTTGTGACGGTAAATTCTTTTTAACTCGATTTTTTAAAAGTTGTTTCCAGACTAGATGGAGTTTTATTGATCTCAAGATTGCGTTATTCAATCGACGCGTTGGAATTTCAGCACATTTCCATTGTTCGAAAATTTCTTTCATCGTTTCGTGTGCACTTCGACGTATGGTCAGTTTTTCTCTGTTATGTTTGTAAAAGAACAAACTCAAAACTTTTCCGATTTTTATCCGTAATCCGAAGCCATGACTATGTTTAAATGCAATACGTTCGTTAAAAAAATTCAAATACAAAAAAGTCGAGATAGCCACCTCTAAAAATTGAGTGACCGCGCCCATCTTTTTAGAGAAATTTTGTTTTATCAGTGCCCAACAATAGCACGAGAATCCAGAAGGAATTTTTTTTTTTGAATGAGTCTAATATATATATATATATATATATATATATATATATATATATATATATATAGGGTGTCCTGTTATTAATAGATAATCCTGGATCTGTCGATAGGTCAGATCATGTCCTAAGCATAAGGTAGAATTTCAGTTTAGTAAAAATCCCACGGTTTTTGAAATTTTCGGCTTTATGTTATTTGAAAAAAATTATGTCCTTCTGGTTTTTCGCATGCCATTTTTACAAATCATATGAATCGACAATAAGTAAGCAACTTTTTAAAGTAATTGGCACGATATGCGTAATACTTTTTTTTTTACACCGCAGTAGAATCGGTTGAAATCAATCGATTGGCGTGACTAGAAAACTGGACAATTTTAATGGGGAAAGCAATGTCGAAAAAAAATCTGAAATAATTGTATTGCGTTCAAAATAGAAATGTTTTTTTTTCCTTTCTTAAAATGTTACCACAAATCCCTTAGTTCTCGAGTTATGGTAATTAAATCATCACCGGAAATAGGTAAAACAAAATTTTGAAAAAAATCTGAAAATATCTCGCCTTCTCAACGAAAACCGACTCAACTTTTTACTATCTTGAGGTTGTCTTTGAATCCCGGTTTTCGCGTTACACGTAATTTTTTAAATCGTCCGTTTTTTTCCCAAAAAATCAGAATATCCTTGCAAAAAAAATCGTAGAAGCTTTAAAAAAAAAAAAAATTGAACCTTACCTTCCGCTTTTGGGATTCCGATCAAAGAAATGCATTAAGAAATGGCTGTCTGTAAACGGGGTCCACCAGAAGAAGAACAAAAATAGGCAAAAGATGGTCGTTTTCGAAAAAGGGTAGTAGTAGTAAAAAAAATATTTAAAAAATTTCAAACAAAAGGGAATGAAAGTGAATCCCCTTCAAACCCCCCTTCAAAATGCCGTTTATAAAATTAATTTATGTCAAACGTCGACGAAATGGCATAAAAAATCGTTCCGGAACCTTTTTGAATTTTTGTCCGGAAACTTTTCGCCGGTAGTGTATATATATAGCTAAACTAATGGAGAAAAAAATTTAGTGTCTGTACAATCGTTTTTGCAGCTTCAACATAAGCTGGGAAGGTTAGAATGCAATTGTGAAAAGATATTCATAAATTTTGGATCTTTGTCAGTCTGTTTGTTTTTGTTCAAAGTTCGGGTGAAAATAACTGAAGCTTTTTTCCAACTTTAGGCATGTGAAAATAAACGCTCCCAGCAATTCCTACAATTTTTTCCTCCAACTTTAGGCATGTGAAAATAAACGCTCCCAGCAATTTTCTACAATTTCCGATCGGGATGCATCAAGTATAATCGAATGATGGTCTCATATATAGGTCTGCAAATTCCGCGGGGGGGGGGGGGGGGGGGGGGTCCCCCAAAAAGTGTAACCAGTTTGGAAGAGGCCGGGATTCCACTATTGCTCGTGGGTTCGTTGTGATCTATCAGGGTGCAACGGACAGTGACATAAATCGGCGGGGGTCGTTCTCTGTCTACTGCACACGTTTTGCGCGATGCGCTCGTACCTAACACTGCTTGTCGGCTTGTTCGTCACTCCTCATGTCAATATGCTTGCTAAACAATAAATATGCACATTAGTTGTGAATTACTCTAGTCTGACTAAGCAGTGTATCAAGATGAAATATTCATGACCCCTTGACATACTATTGCTTACAAATTGAATCTCAATTTGTTGAGAACACAAGCAAGCAGCGCAAACCTCAAGGAATTTTATCACCGTCGTTTGAAGACATAAGTTGGTATTCAAGCTCGTAATCTCTCGACTACAAAAAACCGTATATCGGGTTTTTTTTTTGGTAGGCAGTCAAAAACGTCATACTCCAGAAATGACGTACTTTCGAAAAGTCATAACGCAGACATTTTAAATTCCCAAAATGTTACCACACGGAAAATTTCGTTGAGGTCTAGGCAGTTTTAGCTATTACGGCAGTACATTTAGAAAAAGATTCATCATAATCAACGACGTACATTTTGTTGATGCTTTTTTTTATTTTATTTGACGGAAATTTTCTTAGAATCATTATTTTGTCTATTCGATTTTACTATTCCAGAGGTTTATTTCAGATACATTTGTTCATTCGAGACCATTGAGGAATGAAAGATTTATGTGCTTGTGATAATTTTGGTATTTGGTATTGTGTACTCAAAGAATTATTCAGCTAAGTGAGTCTATTTCGATTTTTTATTCGAATTAACTAGAAAACTCGTAGAAGTAGAAGTACATTCTGTGGCCGGAGTGTGGCGCAGGGCCCGAGGCTTCTTCCGCAAGCCATTTGTACCCCGAGCGAGCATATAATCGGGTCCGTGAAACGTATCGACGCACCGCGAATCTAGCGCATTGTGGTTCGTGGTTGGCCCACGCGAGAAAAATACTTCTCGTATACACCGAAATGATGGTCATTTAAAATATTTTAATTAACTTGTCACTGTCAAAGATTGTTAATAACACGAATAAATGTGGTCAATTTGCCGATTGAAAATCAAAATACTAATAATTCACATACAATTATTATTCGTTCGAAATAATAATATATTTCAATTTAAGACACGTTCACTGCACACAAATAAAAATCTTTTTACATTTAAATACATATCTGATCCGTTTAAATCAAGAATGTATTTCGAACAAATGCGCAATTATTAAACTGTCCTGATCAAGGAACGCTTGAAATCAATTTGAAAAATATATTTAAAACAAATGGAATCGTAGTAGGCCGTGGGACAACGAAGAAAATGATTTGATTTGAATATATCCTAGTTGAATCCAATAAACTTTTTTAACAGTGCAATAAAACCTTCGAATTGAATGAAAGATGTCATCGGCTAAATACGTGTACACATCAATGCCGGGTATTTTTTCTACACCTTGTTGCATTGACAATGTTACTCTTGTTGCATTAACAAATAAGTTAAACATTGTTAAAAGTAACATCGTATGCATTGACATTTATGAACATTTAGGCGATGAAATTTGGCATTAAATTAGCAGATGTTATTATTGCCAGCTGTTGACAGCTAAATCTGTCAACGTATGTCGTTTCTGGCGTATGACGTTTCTGGATTCTGAAAGCCTACGCTATTTTTTTTCGCTTCGTACTTCGACGCTATTTTTTTTCTCTTCGTACTTTTCCATTAGATCGTTGATAATGTTGTCTTTCATTCTTATGCAGGTTTTTTTGCATAGTGGTCCGTATTGAACGTTAAGGGGGAAGATACCTCTAGGCGAGAAAAAAATTGCCGAATTTCATAATTTTTTTTTAAAGGAAAGATTTCCTCACCATTTTTTATACTCAGGGCATGTTTTATTACTCCTTTTGGCTGTTACACGGTATTTTTCAAATTGATTAATTTTGAAAAATGGCGGCGGTATGGCACGGTATTCTAAACGAGTTGCGGTGGATGCTGTCAGACGGCGTGACACGTAGTGTCGGCGGGATTAATCGGAAAATAACCAACAAAAATGTTTCTTTCATTAACATTCATACGCAGAATATGAACCAAGAAAAAGTGAGAAATGTTGAAAATCGATGGAATGGTACGCTTTCAAGCAAACTGATTAAATTTTCCGAAAAAAACGTGGCTACAATTTGCAATAAAAAAATTCCTTCTTTTCAAAAACATTTAGCGTCATGTTTCAGGCAGCGAGGTTAGAAAGGTTTATACCAAATTTTATCAGAATCGGTCGATTAGTTTTTTTTAGCATATCACACGCCAGTTTTGAAAATGTAGTTTAGAAGATCGTGCCATACCCACGCTATTTTTAAAGATTAATAGAAAAATAAAATAACATGTTACAGCCAAAAGTAGTAATAAAACAAACCCTAAATCTAAAAAACTATAAATAAATCTTTATTTAAAAAAAAATCATAAAAATCAGCACATTATTTCCTCGCCTAAAGGTGTCTCCCCCCTTCAGAAACTCTGTTGGACCATGCATTCAACGCGGCTTCCCATGTATGGCGTGTTCAGTACGTACATAATTTTTCGTTTTCTATTGTGTGTCTCCAAAACGAATTATTTCACGGTAACCGCAACACTTGTACTTGGAGGTATTAATTGTCAGATGATTTTCTAGATTATTTTATTCTTTCAAACGAAAAGGCTACAAGAGCAGCGAGCCTCGTCGGAGATGGGCAGGGGGGGGGGGTGATTTTCGACATTTCGCGACACTTGTTTCTGTCTTCGTTTCATAAATTGAACAAAAAGAGATAGAACGTCGCAGTCTGCCACAGTCCTTTGATAATAATTTTAATTTTTTCGGGTTAAATTTTTTAACGCTCCATTATTTCTGTTATACAGAGAACGACGGTTGTCTCTATCTCTGTAACCACTCGGTCGCAACAAACTAAACGCTCGACTCTTCTAAGCTGCCTAAACTGAGTGAGACGTTTTCCGCCACTCCAAAGGGCTTGAGCTTTGAGACGTGTATGTCAGACCATGAGTAGGATCTAAAAGCAAAACGATTTTCCTTTTAACAGGACAGTGGCACTCGATACCCATCAGCTTTCAAAAGGAAGCTGTTTAGTAAATTCCTAATGTAGAATAATTTGATTAGCTTTAATTATTATCTGACTCAACTTTTTGTGTCTTTTTCTGGAGATGTGATTACGAGCGTGTATTCAAATGAAATTTGTTTTCTGAATGATATAGAAAACGTATTTTTTTTTGTTCAGAGGAAATGTGTTTTCCGTGAATCCCCTTAGTACTCCCACTCTAGGCACTCAATTGATACTTTTCTGAAAGCTAATAAGTGAATGATCACTTTTGAAAAAAATGCATGCCCAAAATGCCCATAATCTCAGAAATAAAACATCTTAAGTGGCAAGAAACAGTATTTTTTGTAATTTTTTTCAAAAATCGACGCGACTTACTCGAAAAAGATGTATAACACTTGGCATACAAATTATGGAAATAAGTTTTTTATTTCGTGTGCTTTCTAAAAAGGTACAAATGTTCAACGATTCCACGGGCTTGTAATGTCGTAGATTTTTTAACAATATACAAGAAAATAATGATTCTTGCCACTTAAGATCTTTAATTTCTGAAATTATGGCAATTTTAGGCATGCATTTATCGAAAAGTGATCATTCATTCATCAGCTTTCAGAAAAGTTTCAATTGAGTGCCCAGAGTGAGGTAGCTTTTTTAACAATCATTTGTTTGTAGTAAGAAGTGGGAAATTTTCAAACTAATCTCAAGACTACCATAATTCGGAAACCACTTATTTTCGGCCCTAGTGGACGGGAGTTGATCTGTTGCAAATGTCCTCTTTCTAATCATCCTGTATAAATCCGTATTTTTCATTCGGGAGATAGAACTGTTAATCCTCGACAAAACATACCCCTGTATAATGTTTGACGCGCCTGTTTGATTATAATGAGAGAAAAGGCGATTAAGTAATCAATCACTTACGATAGAGAGATGTACAGCGTTAAAACCATGTAAGTTTAAATTGTACAACGGGCATTTTTGCAGACGTAAAATGAAACCTGTACGCGTTCAAAGATGTGACCGCAATTTCTCATATAATCGTATAGTTGTATTAAAAAGCGTAGATATGTAAGAGTGCAGCAGCAGAATCACTGCATAGGCGGATAAATTATTGTTCACAAAAAAATGATGAATGCAGCAGATTGTGACAGCGATAACGCAGCTGTCACAAAGATGAATTCTGGAAAGCGAAAGAAAGTTTAATTAAACTGGATGTCATATATATATATATACATACACATATACATGGTGTACTGTTATGAACGGATAATCCTGCAACTGTCGAGAGGTCAGATCATGTTCTATTATATGC